>JAUDYJ010000003.1:3981853-4056853 GCA_030761175.1 Masticophis lateralis
AAGAGGAAGGAAGGAAGGAAGGAAGGAAGGAAGGAAGGAAGGAAGGAAGGAAGGAAGGAAGAAAGAAGAACATTCAGCTGCCTGCAATTACTGTAAGTTCGAATCTCCCCAGGCTCAAGGTCGACTCAGCCTTCCATCCTTTCTAAGGTAAATTGAGGACCCAGATTGTGGGGGCAATAAGCTGACTTTGTATAAATATACAAAAGGATGAAGGCTATTGCTTAACGCATTGTAAGCCCCCCTGAGTCTCCGAAGAAGGGCGGCATATAAATCAAATTAAAAAAAGGAAGGAAGGAAGGAAGGAAGGAAGGAAGGAAAGAAGGAAGGAAGGAAGGAAAGAAAGAGGAAGGAAGGAAGGAAGGAAAGAAGAAAGAAAGAAAGAAAGAAAGAAAGAAAGAAAGAAAGAAAGAAAGAAAGAAAGAAAGAAAGAAAGAAAGAAAGAAAGAAGAACATCCAGCTGTCTGCAATTATTGTAAGTTCGAATCTCCCCAGGCTCAAGGTCGACTCAGCCTTCCATCCTTTCTAAGGTGGGTAAATTGAGGACCCAGATTGTGGGGGCAATAAGCTGACTTTGTATAAATATACAAAAGGATGAAGGCTATTGCTTAACGCATTGTAAGCCCCCCTGAGTCTCCGAAGAAGGGTGGCATATAAATCAAATTAAAAAAAGGAAGGAAGGAAGGAAGGAAAGAAGGAAGGAAGGAAGGAAGGAAGGAAGGAAGGAAGGAAAGAAGAAAGAAAGAAAGAAGAACATCCAGCTGTCTGCAATTACTGTAAATTCGAATCTCCCCAGGCTCAAGGTCGACTCAGCCTTCCATCCTTTCTAAGGTGGGTAAATTGAGGACCCAGATTGTGGGGGCAATAAGCTGACTTTGTATAAAATATACAAAAGGATGAAGACTATTGCTTAACGCATTGTAAGCCCCCCTGAGTCTCCGAAGAAGGGCGGCATATAAATCAAATTAAAAAAAGGAAGGAAGGAAGGAAGGAAAGAAGGAAGGAAGGAAGGAAAGAAAGAGGAAGGAAGGAAGGAAGGAAAGAAGAAAGAAAGAAAGAAAGAAAGAAAGAAAGAAAGAAAGAAAGAAAGAAAGAAAGAAAGAAAGAAAGAAAGAAAGAAAGAAGAACATCCAGCTGTCTGCAATTATTGTAAGTTCGAATCTCCCCAGGCTCAAGGTCGACTCAGCCTTCCATCCTTTCTAAGGTGGGTAAATTGAGGACCCAGATTGTGGGGGCAATAAGCTGACTTTGTATAAATATACAAAAGGATGAAGGCTATTGCTTAACGCATTGTAAGCCCCCCTGAGTCTCCGAAGAAGGGTGGCATATAAATCAAATTAAAAAAAGGAAGGAAGGAAGGAAGGAAAGAAGGAAGGAAGGAAGGAAGGAAGGAAGGAAGGAAGGAAAGAAGAAAGAAAGAGAAGAAAGAAAGAAAGAAGAACATCCAGCTGTCTGCAATTACTGTAAATTCGAATCTCCCCAGGCTCAAGGTCGACTCAGCCTTCCATCCTTTCTAAGGTGGGTAAATTGAGGACCCAGATTGTGGGGGCAATAAGCTGACTTTGTATAAAATATACAAAAGGATGAAGACTATTGCTTAACGCATTGTAAGCCCCCTGAGTCTCCGAAGAAGGGCGGCATATAAATCAAAGTTAAAAAAAAGGAAGGAAGGAAGGAAGGAAAGAAGGAAGGAAGGAAGGAAAGAAAGAGGAAGGAAAGGAAGGAAGGAAGAGAAAGAAGAAAGAAAGAAAGAAAGAAAGAAAGAAAGAAAGAAAGAAAGAAAGAAAGAAAGAAAGAAAGAAGAACATCCAGCTGTCTGCAAGTATTGTAAGTTCGAATCTCCCCAGGCTCAAGGTCGACTCAGCCTTCCATCTTTCTAAGGTGGGTAAATTGAGGACCCAGATTGTGGGGGCAATAAGCTGACTTTGTATAAATATACAAAAGGGATGAAGGCTATTGCTCTAACGCATTGTAAGCCCCCCTGAGTCTCCGAAGAGAAGGGTGCATATAAATCAAATTAAAAAAAAGGAAGGAAGGAAGGAAGGAAGAAGGAAGGAAGGAAGGAAGGAAGGAAAGAAGAAAGAAAGAAAGAAGAACATCCAGCTGTCTGCAATTACTGCTAAATTCGAATCTCCCCAGGCTCAAGGTCGACTCAGCCTTCCATCCTTTCTAAGGTGGGTAAATTGAGGACCCAGATTGTGGGGGCAATAAGCTGACTTTGTATAAATATACAAAAGGATGAAGACTAGTTGCTTAACGCATTGTAAGCCCCACTGAGTCTCCGAAGAAGGGCGGCATATAAATCAAATTAAAAAAAGGAAGGAAGGAAGGAAGGAAGGAAGGAAGGAAGGAAAGAAAGAGGAAGGAAGGAAGGAAGGAAAGGAAGGAAGCGAAGGAAGGAAGGAAGGAAGGAAGGAAAGAAAGAAGAACATTCAGCTGCCTGCAATTACTGTAAGTTCGAATCTCCCCAGGCTCAAGGTCGACTCAGCCTTCCATCCTTTCTAAGGTAAATTGAGGACCCAGATTGTGGGGGCAATAAGCTGACTTTGTATAAATATACAAAAGGATGAAGGCTATTGCTTAACGCATTGTAAGCCCCCCTGAGTCTCCGAAGAAGGGCGGCATATAAATCAAATTAAAAAAAGGAAGGAAGGAAGGAAGGAAGGAAGAGAAGGAAGAAGGAAGGAAGGAAGGAAAGAAAGAGGAAGGAAGGAAGGAAGGAAAGAAGAAAGAAAGAAGAAAGAAAGAAAAGAAAGAAAGAAAGAAAGAAACGAAGAAGAAAGAAAGAAAGAAAGAAAGAAGAACATCAGCTGTCTGCAATTATTGTAAGTTCGAATCTCCCCAGGCTCAAGGTCGACTCAGCCTTCCATCCTTTCTAAGGTGGTAAATTGAGGACCCAGATTGTGGGGGCAATAAGCTGACTTTGTATAAATATACAAAAGGATGAAGGCTATTGCTTAACGCATTGTAAGCCCCCCTGAGTCTCCGAAGAAGGGTGGCATATAAATCAAATTAAAAAAAGGAAGGAAGGAAAGGAAGGAAAGAAGGAAGGAAGGAAGGAAGGAAGGAAGGAAGGAAGGAAAGAAGAAAGAAAGAAAGAAGAACATCCAGCTGTCTGCAATTACTGTAAATTCGAATCTCCCCAGGCTCAAGGTCGACTCAGCCTTCCATCCTTTCTAAGGTGGGTAAATTGAGGACCCAGATTGTGGGGGCAATAAGCTGACTTTGTATAAAATATACAAAAGGATGAAGACTATTGCTTAACGCATTGTAAGCCCCCTGAGTCTCCGAAGAAGGGCGGCATATAAATCAAATTAAAAAAAGGAAGGAAGGAAGGAAGGAAAGAAGGAAGGAAGGAAGGAAAGAAAGAGGAAGGAAGGAAGGAAGGAAAGAAGAAAGAAAGAAAGAAAGAAAGAAAGAAAGAAAGAAGAAAGAAAGAAAGAAGAAGAAAGAGAAAGAAAGAAAGAAAGAAGAACATCCAGCTGTCTGCAATTATTGTAAGTTCGAATCTCCCCAGGCTCAAGGTCGACTCAGCCTTCCATCCTTTCTAAGGTGGGTAAATTGAGGACCCAGATTGTTGGGGGCAATAAGCTGACTTTGTATAAATATACAAAAGGATGAAGGCTATTGCTTAACGCATTGTAAGGCCCCCTGAGTCTCCGAAGAAGGGTGGCATATAAATCAAATTAAAAAAAGGAAGGAAGGAAGGAAGGAAAGAAGGAAGGAAGGAAGGAAGGAAGGAAAGAAGAAAGAAAGAAAGAAGAACATCCAGCTGTCTGCAATTACTGTAAATTCGAATCTCCCCAGGCTCAAGGTCGACTCAGCCTTCCATCCTTTCTAAGGTGGGTAAATTGAGGACCCAGATTGTGGGGGCAATAAGCTGACTTTGTATAAATATACAAAAAGGATGAAGACTATTGCTTAACGCATTGTAAGCCCCACTGAGTCTCCGAAGAAGGGCGGCATATAAATCAAATTAAAAAAAGGAAGGAAGGAAGGAAGGAAGGAAGGAAGGAAGGAAAGAAAGAGGAAGGAAGGAAGGAAGGAAGGAAGGAAGGAAGGAAGGAAGGGAAGGAAGAAAGAAGAACATTCAGCTGCCTGCAATTACTGTAAGTTCGAATCTCCCCAGGCTCAAGGTCGACTCAGCCTTCCATCCTTTCTAAGGTAAATTGAGGACCCAGATTGTGGGGGCAATAAGCTGACTTTGTATTAAATATACAAAAGGATGAAGGCTATTGCTTAACGCATTGTAAGCCCCCCTGAGTCTCCGAAGAAGGGCGGCATATAAATCAAATTAAAAAAGGAAGGAAGGAAGGAAGGAAGGAAGGAAGGAAGGAAGAAGGAAGAAGGAAGGAAGGAAAGAAAGGAGGAAGGAAGGAAGGAAGAAAGAGAAAGAAAGAAAGAAAGAAAGAAAGAAAGAAAGAAAGAAAGAAGAAAGAAAGAAAGAAAGAAAGAAAGAAGAAGAACATCCAGCTGTCTGCAATTATTGTAAGTTCGAATCTCCCCAGGCTCAAGGTCGACTCAGCCTTCCATCCTTTCTAAGGTGGGTAAATTGAGGACCCAGATTGTGGGGGGCAATAAGCTGACTTTGTATAAATATACAAAAGGATGAAGGCTATTGCTTAACGCATTGTAAGCCCCCCTGAGTCTCCGAAGAAGGGTGGCATATAAATCAAATTAAAAAAAAGGAAGGAAGGGAAGGAAGGAAAGAAGGAAGGAAGGAAGGAAGGAAGGAAGGAAGGAAGGAAGGAGGAAGGAAAGAAGAAAGAAAGAAAGAAGAACATCCAGCTGTCTGCAATTACTGTAAATTCGAATCTCCCCAGGCTCAAGGTCGACTCAGCCTTCCATCCTTTCTAAGGTGGGTAAATTGAGGACCCCAGATTGTGGGGGCAATAAGCTGACTTTGTATAAAATATACAAAAGGATGAAGACTATTGCTTAACGCATTGTAAGCCCCCTGAGTCTCCGAAGAAGGGCGGCATATAAATCAAATTAAAAAAAGGAAGGAAGGAAGGAAGGAAAGAAGGAAGGAAGGAAGAAGAGAAAGAAGGAGGAAGGAAGGAAGGAAGAAGAAAGAAGAAAGAAAGAAAGAAAGAAAGAAAGAAAGAAAGAGAAAGAAAGAAAAGAAAGAAAGAAAGAAAGAAAGAAGAAAGAAAGAAAGAAAGAAGAACATCCAGCTGTCTGCAATTATTGTAAGTTCGAATCTCCCCAGGCTCAAGGTCGACTCAGCCTTCCATCCCTTTCTAAGGTGGGTAAATTGAGGACCCAGATTGTGGGGGCAATAAGCTGACTTTGTATAATATACAAAAGGATGAAGGCTATTGCTTAACGCATTGTAAGCCCCCCTGAGTCTCCGAAGAAGGGTGGCAATATAAATCAAATTAAAAAAAGGAAGGAAGGAAGGAAGGAAAGAAGGAAGGAAGGAAGGAAGGAAGGAAAGAAGAAAGAAAGAAAGAAGAAGAACATCCAGCTGTCTGCAATTACTTGTAAATTCGAATCTCCCCAGGCTCAAGGTCGACTCAGCCTTCCATCCTTTCTAAGGTGGGTAAATTGAGGACCCAGATTGTGGGGGCAATAAGCTGACTTTGTATAAATATACAAAAGGATGAAGACTATTGCTTAACGCATTGTAAGCCCCACTGAGTCTCCGAAGAAGGGCGGCATATAAATCAAATTTAAAAAAGGAAGGAAGGAAGGAAGGAAGGAAGGAAGGAAGGAAGGAAAGAAAGAGGAAGGAAGGAAGGAAGGAAGGAAGGAAGGAAGGAAGGAAGGAAGGAAGGAAGGAAGGAAGAAAGAAGAACATTCAGCTGCCTGCAATTACTGTAAGTTCGAATCTCCCCAGGCTCAAGGTTGACTCAGCCTTCCATCCTTTCTAAGGTAAATTGAGGACCCAGATTGTGGGGGCAATAAGCTGACTTTGTATAAATATACAAAAGGATGAAGGCTATTGCTTAACGCATTGTAAGCCCCCCTGAGTCTCCGAAGAAGGGCGGCATATAAATCAAATTAAAAAAAAGGAAGGAAGGAAGGAAGGAAAGAAGGAAGGAAGGAAGGAAAGAAAGAGGAAGGAAGGAAGGAAAGAAGAAAGAAAGAAAGAAAGAAAGAAGAACATCCAGCTGTCTGCAATTATTGTAAGTTCGAATCTCCCCAGGCTCAAGGTCGACTCAGCCTTCCATCCTTTCTAAGGTAAATTGAGGACCCAGATTGTGGGTGGCAATAAGCTGACTTTGTATAAATATATAAAAGGATGAAGGCTATTGCTTAACGCATTGTAAGCCCCCCTGAGTCTCCGAAGAAGGGCGGCATATAAATCAAATTAAAAAAAGGAAGGAAGGAAGGAAGGAAGGAAAGAAGGAAGGAAGGAAGGAAGGAAAGAAGGAAGGAAAGAAAGAGGAAGGAAGGAAGGAAGGAAAGAAAGAGGAAGGAAGGAAGGAAGGAAGGAAGGAAGGAAGGAAGGAAGGAAGGAAGGAAGGAAGGAAGAAAGAAGAACATTCAGCTGCCTGCAATTACTGTAAGTTCGAATCTCCCCAGGCTCAAGGTTGACTCAGCCTTCCATCCTTTCTAAGGTAGGTAAATTGAGGACCCAGTTTGTGGGAGCAATAAGCTGACTTTGTATAAATATACAAAAGGATGAAGGCTATTGCTTAACGCATTGTAAGCCCCCCTGAGTCTCCGAAGAAGGGCGGCATATAAATCAAATTAAAAAAAGGAAGGAAGGAAGGAAGGAAGGAAAGAAGGAAGGAAGGAAGGAAGGAAAGAAGGAAGGAAAGAAAGAGGAAGGAAGGAAGGAAGGAAAGAAAGAGGAAGGAAGGAAGGAAGGAAGGAAGGAAGGAAGGAAGGAAGGAAAGAAGAAAGAAAGAAAGAAGAACATTCAGCTGCCTGCAATTACTGTAAGTTCGAATCTCCCCAGGCTCAAGGTTGACTCAGCCTTCCATCCTTTCTAAAGTGGGTAAATTGAGGACCCAGTTTGTGGGAGCAATAAGCTGACTTTGTATAAATATACAAAAGGATGAAGGCTATTGCTTAACGCATTGTAAGCCGCCCTGAGTCTCCGAAGAAGGGCGGCATATAAATCAAATTTTAAAAAAAGAAAAAAGAAAACCCCTAACCTCAGAGAGCACCAAGGCCCCCTGATTTCAGCCCTGAGCTCCAGATATTCTCCTGGAAATGATAAATTAGACCTTCTAAAATCCATCTGTAAGGTTTGATGCCCCTAATGATCCTTTTGCAGTGAAGCATTTCCACTCTAGCATCGCACAAGCTGAGCTCTGAGGCTGGACCAGCAATAGGATGGTGTGTTTCTTTTAGATTTTCTGCTCTGCTCCCTGATGTGCTGCTACGCTCTCCTTACTTCATTCATGCTATTGATTTATGTCTCCAATCCTGCCGGTTCTGTGACATCTCTCTCTTATATTTGTCCTTGGCCTTTCACTCTGAAGGCTACACCCGTCTGTCTCCGAATAAGATCTTCTTCACCATTTCTTCCCAAATGTTTAACAGGGGAAATGAATGGAAGTGATATAGATGAGAAAGAAATGATTCTCAAAGATTAGTCTTCAGGATGGGGGAAAGTGAGATGAGAGAAGGAAAATACCTTCTGTGAGAGTTCAGCATAGAGGGTCCTCAGTGGTTAAAAATGCCTCAGTTTGAACCTTTAAGTAAGAACAATCCTTAGCTCTATTCAGTGACAAAGGTATATTTTACTAAAGGTCAAGTAGAATACAATAAAACAAAGCCAGAACTGAGATTCGCGCACCAAATCCCCAAGTGAAATCTATTCCCTGTTTAGATATTTTTTATTTCTGGCCACCACTATTATGCAATCAATTTCCAAGAAGATGTTTTTGAAATGGTCACTCTGAGTGTCAACTGCATTTTTCTCATAGCAAAGTGACCTTGATTTACTGTCTGGGAGAGATACCTTCACTTTTATTACTTTCCCTTTCCCTTTTAGTACTCCCCATTCCTTTCACCCTCCTCCCCAGAGTTCATGGCAGTCTGGTACCGAACGATCGCAGAAGCACAGGCGTGAGATGGTGATCCTGACACACTCAACTTGTCAACTGGAAAGCTGACAGCTTGGGTTCGAGACCCGAGCACTACGCGACGGGGTGAGTTCCCTTTACTTGCTCCAGCTCCTGCCCATCCAGCAGTTAGAAAGCATGTAAATGCAAGTAGATAAATAAGTACCATTTCGGTGGGAAGATAACAGCATTCCGGGTGCCTCAGTGTATAGCCATGCTAACCGCATGACCACGGAAAATGTCTTTGGACCACTCTGGGTTCCTCAGCTCAGAAACAGAAGTGACCTACAGTCACCAAGAGTCAGGTGGCTTAGAGTCAGACACGACTGGTCAGGGAAACCTTTATCTTTATCTTTAGATTTCAGCAGAAGAAAAATGAAGTGAGCCCTTTGCTTACAGCCCAAAATAAAGAACACACATCAAATATTTATTCCATTCGTGTCAGAAATGCTCTTTAGGCCTTTTGATAGCTGAAGACGATACTCAGTGCAGGACATGATCTCTTTTAAAAATGTACCATGTTATTGCGAAGGCATTGTTGCTTAAAGGGGATCAAACATTCATACATTATTCAGATATTTTGTTGGTAGGAAGCTCAAATCTCTGTGTAACACTGGCTTTCTTAGAAAAAGGAGAAGGAGAAGGAGAAGGAGGAGAAGGGGAAGGAGAAGGAGAAGGAGAAGGAGGAGGAGGAGGAGGAGAAGGAGAAGGAGGAGGAGGAGGAGGAGGAGAAGGAGAAGGAGAAGGAGAAGGAGAAGGAGAAGGAGAAGGAGAAGGAGAAGGAGAAGGAGAAGGAGAAGGAGAAGGAGAAGGAGAAGGAGAAGGATTTGAGGGTCCTTGGTGCTCTCTGAGCTTGGTTGTTTCATAACCCAACTAGGTCACATCATCAGGGCTGGAATGGAGTAGGATTTGCAGAGAGGAGAAGGAGAAGGAGAAGGAGAAGGAGAAGGAGAAGGAGAAGGAGAAGGAGAAAGAGAAGGAGGAGAAGGAGGAGGAGGAGGAGGAGGAGGAGGAGGAGGAGGAGGAGGAGGAGGAGGAGGAGGAGGAGGAGGAGGAGGAGAAGGAGAAGGAGAAGGAGAAGAATTTGAGGGTCCTTGGTGCCCTCTGAGCTTGGTTGTTTCATGACCCAACTAGGTCACATCAACAGGGCTGGAATGGAGTAGGATTTGCAGAGAAGAGAAGGAGAAGGAGAAGGAGAAGAAGAAGAAAGAAAAGAGCAAAAGGAGAAGGAGGAGGAGGAGGAGGAGGAGGAGGAGGAGGAGGAGGAGGAGGAGGAGGAGAAGGAGAAGGATTGTTGAGACCTTGGTGGTCCCTGAGCTTTGTGTCTTGCAGATATTTCATGACCCAAATAGGTAACATCATCAATGCTAGAAGGAAGGGAGGTTTCTGGGGAGGAAGAGGGGGAGGAAGAAGAGGAGGAGAAGGACTGTGGGGACCTTGGTACTCTCTGAGCTTGGTAGTTTTCTTGCAGATGCTTCAGCACTCAACTAGGTAACATAATCAGTGTTAGAAGGAAGTAAGGTTTGTGGAGAGGAGGAGGGGGGAGGGGAGGAGGAGGGGGAGGAGGAGGAGGAAGACTGTGAGGTCCTTGGTGCTGTCTGAGCTGGGCCGTTTTCTTGCAGATGCTTCATTATCCAACTAGGTAACATCATCAGTGTTATTTTAGGCTAGCATTGATGACATTATCTAGATGGGTAATAAAGCCACCAAGCTCAGAGACTAACAAGAACCCCAAAATTCATATGGCTATCCTTTTCGATTGAGCACATGCATCCAAGAAAACTCAGCTTGTTTATTTACGATACCTTCTATTCCCCTGTAAACATGCCCAATATCTCTTCCTCAAAGCTCCTCCATCCATCAGCTCGTCATCATCCTGGTGCATCTCTTCTGAATATATCCAAATCTTACCTTGCTTGGATCAAAAACAATGGGGAGTTTGTCCACTTTCACTCAATACTGGGACATCAAAGTGTATCATTTGCTGTTAATCAAATCAATGCTCACCATTTAATTGCTCAGCAGAAATGTTTGCTCCTCCAACATGGAAAACAGAAAGAAATACTGCCATTACTCCTTGGTTCCCCCCCCCCCCCGCCCCCGGTCCTACAACTGCCTATATATTACAAGGAATAGTACAATTGCTTTTATCTACGGTAGTATTAAGGAGGCCATATTTAGTAAGTTGGCTCTTCCTCATACATGTCTTCCTTTTGAAATTGGTGGAAGAAGCATAGTATTTTATCACCAATAGATGGCAGTCGTTATTTATTTTTCAAAACCATGACAATCCTTTCTACCTGAACTCAGGAGATTAAGTGCCCTAACCAGGTGACATGAGTGTGGAAAATAGGATGCACACAAATTCCATTTTCTGAACCAATACATTTATATATAAAACCCAGAATCTATCTCTCTCCCTCCCTCTCTCTCTTATCTCTTCTTTCTTCTCTCTCTCTTTCTCTCTCTCTTCTCTCTTTCTCTCCCTCTCCCTCCCTCTCTTCTCTCTCTCTTTCTCTCTCTTCTCTCTCTCTGCCTCTCTCTCTCCATATCAGTCTCTCTCTCTCTGTGTATCTCTCTCTCTCTCCTCTCTCACACACCTCTCTCATCTCTCTCTCTCCCTCTGCATCTCTCTCTGTGTGTGTGTGTGTGTGTGTGTGTGTCCCTCTCTTCCACATCACTCTTTGTCTGTCTCTGTCTCTCCGTTTCTCCATATCATCAGCTCTGTCTCTCTGTCTCTCACCTCTCTGTCCCCCTCTCCCTCTCTCTCTCCCCATATCACTCTCTCCGTCTCTGTGTCTCTGTGTCTCTGTCTCTGTCTCTCCCTCTCTCCATCACTCTCTCTCTCACACCTCTCTCTCACCCATCTCTTTCTCACCTCTCTCTCCCTCTCTCTCCATATCTATCACTCTCTCTCTCTGTGTGTCTCTGTCTCTCTCTCCATCTCTCCCCCCCCCGCTCCATATCACACACTCTCTCTGTTTCTGTCTTTGTCTCTCCGTCTCTCCATATCATCGGCTCTGTCTCTCTGTCTCTCACCTCTCTGTCCCCCTCTCCCTCTCTCTCTCCCCATATCACTCTCTCCGTCTCTGTGTCTCTGTCTCTGTCTCTCCCTCTCTCCATCACTCTCTCTCTCTCACCTCTCTCTCACCCATCTCTTTCTCACCTCTCTCTCCCTCTCTCTCCATATCTATCACTCTCTCTCTCTGTGTGTCTCTGTCTCTCTCTCCATCTCTCCCCCCCCCGCTCCATATCACACACTCTCTCTGTTTCTGTCTTTGTCTCTCCATCTCTCCATATCATCGGCTCTGTCTCTCTGTCTCTCACCTCTCCCCCCCCCCTCTCCCCATATCACTCTCTCTGTCTCTCTGTCTCTGTCTCTGTGTCTCTGTCTCTCCCTCTCTCCATATCACTCTCTCTCTCACCTCTCTCTCACCCATCTCTCTCTCACCTCTCTCTCCCTCGCTCCATATCACTCTCTCTGTGTGTGTCTGTCTGTCTCCCTCTCTCCATATCACTCTCCCTCTTTCTCTCTCACCAACCTCTCTCTCCCCTCTCTTTCCATATCACTGTCTCTCTCTCTGTGTCTCTCTCTGTCTCTCTCTCTCCTATCTCTCACACACCACTCTCTCTCACCTCTCTCTCTCAAAAATAAGTTGATCCCCTCCTCTCTGTGAAAGCCCCTCAAAATATTAGAAGACTGCTATCATGTCATCCCACTCCTTTTTTTCATTAAACTAAACATACCCAGTTCCTGCAACCGTTCTTCGTATGTTTTAGCCTCCAGTCCCCTAATCATCTCTGTTGCTCTTCTCTGCACTCTTTCTAGAGTCTCCACATCCTTTTTTATGTTGTCGTGACCAAAACTGGATGCAGTGTTCCAAGTGTGGCTTCACCAAGGCCTTATAAAGTGGTATTAACACTTCATATGGTCTTGATTCCATCCCTCTGTTAAAGCAGCCTAGGATTATGCTGGCTTTTTTTGGCTGGTGCCACACACTGCTGGTTCATATTTAAGTGATCAAATTCTAGGACTCCAAAGTCCCTCTCCCAGTTACAGCTGTTGAGTCATCATCATAATTTATTTATTTATTTATTTATTTACTAGATTTATAAACCGCCCTACTCCTGGGGGACTCAGGGCGGTGTACAGCCATAAATAAAACATTTCAATACAAAAGTTTAAAATAGAATAAAACAAATTAAATAATTTGGCTGATAATTAAAACCCCAATAATTTAAAACAAATTAAAATTCCTAATTAAAAGGAGAAAATAACTTAGGTCAGGCCGGCTTGTTGGAATAAAAAGGTCTTGAGCGCGCGACGGAAGGTGCGCAGGTCCGGGATCCTCCGTATATCCGGGGGGAGCTCGTTCCAGATGGTAGGTCCTCCCACAGAGAAGGCTCTCCCCCTGGGGGCCGCCAGCCGGCATTGTTTGGCCGGCGGCACCCGGAGGAGCCCCTCTCTATGGGAGCGTACAGGCCGGTGGGAGGCTATTGGTGGTAGCAGGCGGTCCCGTAAATAACCAGGTCCTAACAACAACAACAACAACAACAACAACATGACGACATAACAGTAGTTGAAAAGAAAAAAAGGATGGTTCATTGACATTGCAATACCTGGTGATGCACGGATTGAAGATAAGCAGCAAGAAAAAATCATAAAGTACCAGGACCTGCAAATTGAAGTTGAGCGACTGTGGAAAAAGAAATCGTGTGTTGTCCCGATTGTAATTGGAGCCCTTGGAGCAATACCCAAAGGGCTACCCCGCTCTTTAGAAATTCTAAATTTACCGGACTTGAACATTTTGACTCTACAAAAAACCACCTTACTCGGAACAGCTTACATCCTCCAACGATACCTTAACAGTTCCTAGGTCCTTGGTTAGGACTCGAGCTGCTGAGCTATTAACCAGCCTCAAAGGCTGTGAATCTCACCACAGATTTAATAATAATAATAATGATGATGATGATGATGATGATGGAATTGAAATGCCCAATAGACAAACCATCAAGTGCCACCAATCTGAAGCCTACAAATATCTGGGCATACTGCAGCTGGACATTCTCAAGCATGGGCAAGTGAAAAATGTGGTCAGCAAAGAATAAAAAATGTGGTCAGGAATCTTCTAAAAAGCAAACTGAATGGCGCTAACACTATCAAGGCTATAAATACCTGGGCCATACCCATCACCAGATATACTGCTGGGATAGTAAACTGGACACAGGCTGAGCTGGACAGCCTGGATAGGAAAACAAGAAAACTGATGACCATACGCTACGCACTGCTTAGTCGACAGGCTCTATTTGCCCAGAAAAGCAGGCAGCAGAGGACTTCTGCAAGTGAAGCAGACAGTCGAAGAAGAGAAGCCTCCTCTGGCAGATTATGTGAAAGACAGTGTTGAGCCAGCTCCGCTGGAGGTCAACAAGAGGAAGCTGCTCCTATCCAGGAGCCTGGATAGCTCAGCAGACTAATGCATTGTAATTTAACTCCAGCTGTCTGCAATTACTGAAAGTTTGAATCTCACGAGGCTCAAGGTTGACTCAGCCTTCCATCCTTTCTAATTTAGGTAAATTGAGGACCCAGCTTGTGGGGGCAATAAGCTGACTTTGTATAAATATACAAAAGTATGAAGGCTACTGCTTAACGCATTGTAAGCTGCCCTGAGTCTCCGGAGAAGGTTGCATATAAATCAAATTAAAAAAAGGAAGGAAGGAAGGAAGGAAGGAAGGAAGGAAGGAAGGAAGGAAGGAAGGAAGGAAGGAAGGAAGGAAGGAAGGAAGGAGAACATTCAGCTGTCTGCAATTACTGCAAGTTCGAATCTCCCCAGGCTCAAGGTTGACTGAGCCTTTCATCCTTTCTAAGGACCCAGTTTGTGGGGGCAATAAGCTGACTTTGTATAAATATACAGAAGTATGAAGGCTATTGTTTAATGCATTGTAAGCCGCCCTGAGTCTCTGGAGAAGGGCGGCATATAAATCAAACTTAAAAAAAAAAAGTGCACCAAACCAAGACTCAATATAGGAAAACAGCAATGCAAACTCGGGCTGGCAGCTGGTTTAACAAAGCACTGCATGGACAGTTCCTTGAGAAGATCCAAGGAAAAGTAGATAAGGAAAAGACCTGGTTATGGCTGACCAACGGAACACTGAAGAAAGAAACAGAAGGCTTGAATATTACAGCCCAGGAATAAGTCATCAGAATGAATGTAATCAAAGCCAGAATAGGAAAAACCTGCTGATGACCCCAAACAAAGACTCTGCAAAGAAGCAGAGGAAACCATTGATCACATACTGAGCAGTTGCAAGACAATATCTCAGACTGACTGTAAACAACGTCATAACACAGTCACTCAGATCGTCCACTTGAACTTGTGTCTCAACTGCCATCTGCCTGTAGCAAAGAACTGGTGGGATCATAAGCCTGAAAAAGTGGTCGAAAATGAGCTTGCGAAACTACTGTGGGACTTCCGAATACAGACTGATAAAATTTTGGAACACAATACCCCGGATGTCACGATTGTGGAGAAGAAAAAAGTGTGGATCGTCGACATTGCCATACCTGGTGACAGCAGAATCGACGAGAAACAACTTGAAAAAGTCACCGGATATCAGGACTTGAGAATCGAACTGCAGAGGCTCTGGCATAAACCAATGCAGGTGGTCCAAGTGGTACTCAGCACACTGGGTGCTGTGCCTAAAGACCTAGGCAAGCACTTAAAAACAGTTGGCGCTGACAAGATCACCGTTGGTCAGCTGCAGAAGGCCATCTTACTGGGATCTGCTCGCATAATCTGCCGATACATCACGCAGTCCTAAATACTTGGGAAGTGTTCGACTAGTGATTTGGGATACAAAATCCAGCATGGTCATCTCATTTGCTATGTATATGGTCATCATCGTCGTCATCATCATCATCATCATCGTGATAACAACTTTACATGGGCATGGCTTAAGATGGGAACCATCAAGAAAGAAACAGAAGGTTTAATACTGGCTGCTCAAGAACAAGCACTACAAACTAAGGCCACGAAAGCAAAGATACAAAAATCCACCAACTATCCAAACTGCCGACTTTGCAACAACAAAGTCGAAACTGTTTCACATTTTATATGTGAATTCAGCAAAATTGCACAAACTGATTACAAAGCTAGACACGACTTAGTTGCTAAATTAATCCACTGGTCATTATGTAAAAAATACGACTTTCCTGTGTCCAAAAAGTCATGGGAACATAAAGTGGAAAAACTTATAGAAAATGAGAAGGTGAAGATCTTGTGGGACTTTCGAATACAGATGGATCGTCACTTGGAACACAACACGCCAGATATCACAGTTGTCGAAAACAGAAATGTACAATTTATTGACATCGCGGTACCAGGAAATGCCAGAATTGAAGAAAAAGAACTGGAAAAAATCATGAAATATCACGACCTGGCCATCAAAACTACATGGTTATGGATGAAGCATGTCACAGTGATACACATTGTCATCGGGGCACTTGGTACCATGTCCAAGAATTTTGCAAAATACATCAAGAAATTACAGTTTCCTGCAATAACACCAGTGGAACTGCAAAAATTTGCACTACTCGGAACATCGTACATCTTAAGAAGGTACTTGGCTGATACCTAGGACACTGGCAGTAACCCCTATCAACCATCAGCGCCAGTCAATGGTATTTGTGATGCATTTTTGAATGTTCAGATGACTGAGTTTCATGTTTAACGAATAAAGATAATAAAGATAATAATAATAATAATAAGGAGGAGGAGGAGGAGGGGGAGGAGGAGGAGGAGGAGGAGGAGGAGAAAAAGAAGAAGGAGGAGGAGGAGGAGGAGGAGGAGGAGGAGGAGGAGGAGGAGGAGGAGAAGAAGAAGAAGAAGGAGAAGGAGAAGGAGAAGGAGAAGGAGAAGGAGAAGGAGAAGGAGAAGGAGAAGAAGAAGAAGAAGAAGAAGAAGAAGAAGAAGAAGAAGAAGAAGAAGAAGAAGAAGAAGAAGAAGAAGAAGAAGAAGAAGAAGAAGAAGAAGAAGAAGAAGAAGAAGAAGAAGCTGGTCCCAAACCATATAGGGCTCTGAAAGTGAGAACCAGCACCTTGACTATGGCCCAGTTTCCCAACAGATCTCGCTGAAGCAGGCACTAAGCTTCAAAATTCAACCGGATGGCAGAATCCCTTCTCCACATGTTCACCTGTCCATCAGAGGGGACTTCGGGGAGCAGAGAGGACCTGAAATCAGCTCCACCTGCCATTAACAGGACAAGTTCCATATTGTCTTGCAATGGCTGAGGTCACCACCAGTGGCTTGTAATTGAACATTGCAAGAACCGATCAGTGCTCCTGTCGGTTGTAATTATTCAAAGAGGATCGTCACCCTGGCTAATTTCAACCTTTCAGCTAGGGCTGCTAATTGGAAGAGCCCCGAATGCACAATTTTGGGGTTCCATGTTCCTTGTAAGTCCTCCCCCACCCACCCACAAATGCAAAAAACAAAAAAAAAAACCTCATTAATCCTGCCGTGAACATACCTGGGCTTTGACACTTGAGACAGCTGGAGGAGCCAGGAATGAAATAGCTGCAATTAATTACCTCGTTCTCTGCGAGCTGCACACCAACAATCCCAGCAGGTCTTTGGTGGTCAGGGCTCCTGCTGGCTCAACCTTTCTCCCTGGAGGAGGTGGCTGACGGTTGCAAAAAAAATTAATTTTGGGGGAACTCAATTAAAGCTCTGGAGTTTTGCTGCGCAGGCCACCTCTGAGGGGTTGGGTGCTCTAACAGGCAAGAGCGTGGCTCATGGGCTTGGGAAACAGCAGGTAGGTGGAGGACAAATAGTTGGTGGGGCTGGGTCTTCTTAGGGGGTCTGCATTGTTATGGGCTTTTTATAAGGTTTCAGTTAGAGTAACAGAGTTGGAAGGGGCCTTGGAGGTCGTCTAGTCCAACCCCCTCTTCATGCAGGAGACCTGTACTGGGGATTCGAACCGCCAAACTGCCAACAAGCTCAGTAGCTTAGCCACTGAGCCACCTGGTCAGGCTTTCCTTGAATTCTTATATATGGTTTTTGTCTCTGTGATCATCTACCCTTCACGGATGGCAGTAAGGGAAATATGTGGACTTCCTCTCTCACCATCTCTCTCTCTGCACTTGAGGTTTTGCTTCCCTCCCTTCCTTGCTCCCTCGCTCTCTCCCTCCCTCCCTTCCTTCCTTCGTTCCTCTCCCTTCCTTCTTTCATTCCTTCCTCTCCCTCCATCCCTTCTCCTCCCTCCCTTCTCTTTTCTTCTTTCATCCCTCCCTCCCTTCTCCTCCCTCCCTCCCTCCCTCCTTCCCTCCCTCCCTTCCTTCTCCTTTGTTTCTTCCTACCCCTCCTTTCTCCTTCCTTCCTTTCCCTCCCTTCTCCTTCATTCCTTCTTCCGTCCCACCCTCTGTTCTCCTTCCTTCTCCTTCCTTCTTTCATCCCTCCCTCCGTCCCTCCCTCCCTTCTCCTTCTCCTTCATTTCTTCTTCTGCCTCCTTTCTCCTTCCTTCCTTCCTTTCCCTCCTTTTTCCTTCATTCCTTCCTCGGTCCCTCCCTCCCTCTCCTTCCTCCTTCCCTTCCCTTCCTTCCCTTCCTTCCCTTCTTTCCCTTCCTTCCTTCCCTTCCTTCTCTTCCTTCACTTCCTTCTTTCCTTTCCCTCCCTCCCTTTCCATCCATCCATCCATCCATCCATCCAACGTTCCATCGTTCCATCCATCCATCCATCCATCCATCCATCCATCCATCCATCCATCCATCCATCCGAACACTCCCAACAATATCAACCTTGGAGAAGGAAAGGGAAGTCTATTCCTATTCCTGAAGAGAGAAAGCAGCGTCCTCTCCAACATCAAAGCAGTTCCTAAAATGTTATTTATTTTTTACTCATAAAATGTTCTGTGAAAAGGGAGAAGTGATAGCCAAAGGGATGGGAAAAAACGGTAATCTGGGGAAGGCACAGCCCCCCTGGGAAATTGCGAAGAGTTTATTTCTGTAGCTTCTGGGTCTACATTCCTTCCCTTGCAGAATACGCTGCCTCTGAAATCTCCTTAACAACACAATCAACACACCGTTCATTTTTTTCCCCTCATGTAATCTTTGCGGTAATCCATTCATGTCATGATGTTAGACAAAAAAAATATATCTGTAATCTAGCCTTGGGGATAATTGCTTCACTGTCTGAAATGTCTTACTCTTTCCAATCTACACATCCAGATGCTGGCTGGAGAATGCTGGCAGTTGAAATATATACATCTTAAAGCATGCTGGCTAAGGAATTCTGGGAATTGAAGTCCATAATTGTAGGAAGAAAAAAATCAGGTCCAGTTGTAAGCCAGGAATAAAATGGAGGCTGCTTAAGAAAGTTTTTTTCTGGATTGTGGTGGCAATAAACTAACTTTGTATAAAAAAGAACACCACTTAGTGGGGCCAAAAGCCCTACTAAGCAGGTATATAGGTATGTATGAAGGCTATTGCTTAATGCATTGTAAGCCACCCTGAGTCTCCAGAAATAAATAAATAAATAAATAAATAAGCAGAACCAACAACAGCATGCAGTTCTGAGACAGCTGACAAGATGGGGTTGGGAGAGGTGGACTTTTATGTATTCATTGGGGTTTTGTGTTTGAGATGCTCCAGGGGGGTTGTATAATATAGTGAACCTTGTGCCTTTTGCTGTTCTAATCTGGCTTCCCCATCTGCTTGACAGAAGATTGTAAAAGGGGATTGTGTGTCTCCGGGACATTGCAACTATCATAAATATGAGTTAGTTGTCAAGCCAAAAGTGCTTTTTCAAGAGGCAACTGGACTTTCTGGGTTTTTTTTTCTTTTGAAGATGTTTTGCTTCTCATCCAAGAAGCTTCTTCATCTCTGACTGGATGGTGGGGAATGGAAGGGTTTATATTCCTTAAAGACAGCTGGTCTTTTTCATTCTTTTAGAGGACACAAATAAACCTCCGAGTGGCCTCAACAACTCTCTAAAAGGATGCCAATGACCAGCAGTCTGCAAAGAATATAAATCCTTCCATTCCCCACCATCCAGCCAGAGCTGAAGATGCTTCTTGGATGAGAAGCGAAACGTCTTCAGAGAAAAACGAGAAAGTCCAGTTGCTTCTTGAGAAAAAGCATCTTTGGGACAACCAAGGACCTGGGTGACGGAGAATCTCCATGGATCGCCAGTTGTCAAGTGTCTGAATTTTGATCACCTGACCATGGGGGATGTTGCAATGGTCATAAGTGTGAAAACTGGTCATAAGTCACTTTTTTCGGTGCCATGTAACTTTGAACTAGTGGTGGGATTCAGCCGGTTCGGGACAGTTTGGGAGAACCAGTTGTTAAATTCCTGGCTGCCCTGCCCCTCCCCTCCTTGCACCATCCAGGAGTCCCCACACCCCTATTTTGGCTCCCAGGTAAATGCAGCGAGACCTACTAGGCTCAAAACATGGCATGGGGTGGTGGTGTGTCCCCAGGCGGCCTGTTTTTGCTCCCAAGGGGGTGCAGGAGGCTGCCTGTCACACACCCCTGGCCACGCCCATCATGGCCACGCCCTCCCAGCCAGTCATTAGGGCAGAGAACCGGTTGTTAAATTCTTTGAATCCCACCACTGCTTTGAATGGTCACTAAATGAATGGTTGTAAGTCTAGAGCAACCTGGACAGTGTTCCTCCATCTTATAAGTTCTCAGTGTGCGAAGTCCACTTGTAGATAAACAAGGAGACCAGTGATGAAATGTAAAATGTATTACTACCGGTTCTGTGGGTGTGGCTTGGTGGAGGGGGGGGGTACTGTGACTGAGTGGCCGTGGCCAACTTTTTTTTTTTTTTTACTTTTAAAAGCATTTTTTCTACAACCTCTTCGGCCAAAGAGGTTGTAAAAAAAAAAATCATTTAAAAGCCTCTGATGATCCCAGCTGAGCCATGAGCTCATAAGAGGCTTTTTTTAAAATTTAATTTATATGCCGCCCTTCTCCGGAGACTCAGGGCGGCTTACAGTGCGTTAAGCAATAGCCTTCATACTTTTGTATATTTTTATACAAAGTCAGCTTACTGCCCCCACAAACTGGGTCCTCAATTTACCTACCTTAGAAAGGATGGAAGGCTGAGTCGACCTTGAGCCTAGTGAGATTTGAACTTACAGTAATTGCAGGCAGCTGAATGTTCTTCTTTCTTTCTTTCTTTCCTTCCTTCCTTTCTTTTTTTAATTTAATTTATATGCCGCCCTTCTCTGGAGACTCAGGGCGGCTTACAGTGTGTTAAGCAATAGCCTTCATACTTTTGTATATACCTTCTTAGTAGGGCTTTTGGATCCCCCTAAGCGGTGTTCTTTTTTATACAAAGTCAGTTTATTGCCCCCACAATCCAGGTCCTCATTTTACCTACCTCGGAAGGATGGAAGGCTGAGTCAACCTTGAGCCTGGTGAGATTTGAGCTTGCAATAATTGCAGGCAGCTGGTGTCACTTTAACACCACTTAAATTGCTGCTTAAACTGCTACGCCACCAGGCTCTTAACAGTATTTAACAGTATTTTAAAATACTTTTAAAAGCATTTTTTTCAGCTGAAGAGGTGGTAGAAAAAATGCTTTTAAAAATTAAAAAAAAAAGCCTCTGATGATCGTGCAGCTCAGCTGGGCATGGGGGGGGCAGAGATTTTTGCTACCGGTTCTCTGAACCACCCCCCGACATTGCTACTGGATTGGGTGATTCAGTCCGAACCGGGAGCATTTCACCCCTGAAGGAGACCTTTAAACATCAAATCTTCTCACCCCCTCAAAGATTACAATTCAGCCAAAAATGTTCAAAGAGGGGTCTTCTTTTTTTCTTTCCCTCAAGGAAGTGTGAGCTCATTATCTCCTTTGTCTGCAAAGAATCGCCTCGAATAATTAGAGAATAACTATATACGATTGTCATTACAAAATGATAACAGGCTCATTAGTTTCTTGCATGAAGTTTATTTCAGGATTGTCTAAAATTGTCTACCTAGGATAGAAGGAAACAAGCTGAGGGGACAAGAAAAAGAAGAAGATTAGATCTGGAAATAGGTCACAAACAAAGAAATTTTCCAAAGTGTTTTTAATTTATAGAGGTCCGAAATGGATTGCAGAAACTGCTGATGAATAGGAATATTGGAAATGGTTTGAAAGGGAAACAGATCGTTGTCTCATTGGCTGATACTTATTTACAGAAGAGTAATTTGCCAGAATAATCTGGAGAGTTATTTTGATCCACCTCAGTTCCAATTTCCTTCCTTCCTTCCTTCCTTCCTTCCTTCCTTCCTTCCTTCCTTCCTTCCTTCCTTCCTTCCTTCCTTCCTTCCTTCCTTCCTTCCTTCCTTCCTCTCCCTCCCACCTTTTTCCTTCTTTCCTCTCCCTGCTCCTCCCCTTCCCTTCCCTCCCCTCCTCTTCTTTTTTCCTCCTCATCCCCCCTCCCCTCTCCCTCCACTTCCCCTTCTCATCCCCCTTTCCCTCCCCCTCCCCTCCTCCTTTCTTTCTCCCCCTCCTTCTCTCCCTCCAGTTCCCTCTCCTCCTGTTTTCCCAGCTCCTCATCTCCCTATCTCTCCCTCCCCCTCCCCCTCCCAAACTTCTCTTTCTTCCTCCTCTTCCCCCCCTTTTCCTCCACTTCCCCTCCTCTTCCTCCCCCTCTCACTCCTTTTCCTCTTCCTCCTCCCCCTCCCCCTCCTCCTGTTTCTTACTCCTGTCCCCCTCTCTCCCCACTTCCCCTCCTCCTCCTTCCTCCCCCTCTTCTTCCCCCTCCTCCCCCTCTAAACTCATTATACAATATTATTCTGGCAGAAGGATCCAAAATTTTTTAGCATGAATTGAATGATGAACGCTTAAAATGTCCCACTGATAATTGCACTTGCTTTGGATATTGGGTCAAATTGTCACACAGTTCCTCCTACAGCTGCATTCTCTGTTGAAATCACACTGCTGACTTATTTTTAAAAGCTGTTTACTCAGGATCCATTGTGCAAAGGAAGAGGGATACAAGCTAGAGACTTCTGACAGGACTGCTCACCTGACTTAGACGTTTTCATATTGATACTGACACATATTAACACAGTTGGAAGGGACCTTGTAGGTGATCTAATTCACCCCCCCCCCCAAGCAGGAGACCCTACACCATTTCTGACAGATGGCAGTCCAGTCTCTTCTTGAAAGCCTCCAGTGATGAAGCTCCCACAACTTCCGAAGGCAACTTCTGTTCCATGGGTTGATGGTTCTCACTGTCAGAAAATTTCTCTTTATTACTACATTGAATCTCTTCTTGATCAGTTTCCATCCATTATTCCTTGTCTGGCCTTCGGGTGCTTTGGAAAATAGCTTGATCCCCTTCCTCCTCTCTGTGGCAGCCCCTCAAATATTGGAAGATGGCTATCCTGTCTCCCCTGGTCCTTCTCTTCACTAGAGTAGCCATGCCCAGTTCCTGTAACTGTTAATCATACATTTTAGCCTCCAGTCCCCTCATCATCCTGGTTGCTCTTCTCTGCACTCTTTCTAGAGTCTCCACATCTTTTTTGTTTTTTTTAATTTGATTTATATGCCTCCCTTCTCCGGAGACTCAGGGCATCTTACAATGCGTTAAGCAATAGCCTTCATACTTTTGTATATTTATACAAAGTCATCTTATTGCCCCCACAAACTGGGTCCTCCATTTACCTACCTTAGAAAGGATGGGAGGCTGAGTCGACCTTGGGCCTGGTGAGAATTGAACTCGCAGTAATTGCAGGTGGCTGGATGTTAAATGCTGCCTTAGTAGGAGGCATTAGCCTCCTACGCCACTCAGGCTCAGGCTCAGGCTTTATAGTGTGGTGACCGAAAATTGGATGCAGTACTCTAGGTGTGGTCTTACTAAGGCTTTATGGAGTGGTATTAGCACCTCCTTTGATCTTGATTGTATCCCTCTCTTAGTTCTCTTAGGGAATAAATGAAGTGAGGAGACTTTCTACCCTGTCTGAACCACCCAATTGGATGAACCCCGCTATATTTTTCACTGAAAAGGTACGAGATTTTTGTCTTGTTGAGTTAGTCTAGTTGGTCTACTAATCTACTCTGACTAGTTCAATGAAAAGACAGGGGTGACATGATAGCAGTCTTCCAATATCTCAGGGGCTGCCCCAGAGAAGAGGGAGTCAAGCTATTCTCCAAAGCACCTGAGGGCAGGACAAGAAGCAATGGGTGGGAACTAATCAAGGAGAGAAGCAACCTGGAACCAAGGAGAAATTTCATGACAGTGAGAGCAATTAATCAGTGGAATTAACTTGTCTTCAAATGTTGTGGATGCTCCATCATTGGAAGTTTTAAAGAAATGATTGAATAACCATTTTTTAAAAAAATTTTTAAATTTTTTTTTAAAAATTTGATTTATATGCCGCCCTTCTCCGGAGACTCAGGGCGGCTTACAATGCGTTAAGCAATAGCCTTCCTACTTTTGTATATTTTATATAAAGTCGTCTTATTGCCCTACAAACTGAGTCCTCAATTGACCTACCTTAGAAAGGATGGAAGGCTGAGTCGACCTTGAGCCTGCCTGGGATTGAACTCGCAAGTAATTGCAGCAGCTGGATCTTAAATGCTGCCTTTGTAGGAGGCATTACTCCCCTACTTCAAACTATTTGTCTGAAATAGTGTAGGGTTTCCTGCCTAAGCAGAGGGTTGGACTAGAGGACCTCCAAGGTCCATTCCAACCAGGTGTGGGTTCCATTTACCTTTACTACCAGTTCACAGCGGGACCACGCGTACTTCTGCCCATGCACAGATCAGCCATTATGACGTCATGGTGGGTGGGTGGGCGGAGCCTCTTGCCATATTTACTACCGGTTTTATAGAACTGGACCGAACCAGGAGCAACCCACGGCTGATTCCAACTCTGTTATTCTCTTAGTCTGTTGTTTCTTTTTTTCCAGATTAGCAAACGTTATCTGGCTTTCTGCAATCTACCATGGCTATGGGGCCATTGCTCTGGAATCCTTTAGAAGAGTTGCAAGGAACTTAACCCAGGATTTTAGACGTGCCCGGTCTGTGTTTCAGTCTTGATCTAAAATCGCTTCCTGAATGTATTTCAGAAATCCTACACATTCTTCTTCTTCTTCTTCTTCTTTTTTTTCTTTTTTGTAATACCATTCATATCTTCCCCTGTTATAGTCTGGTGCCCTCTGACTTTAGAGGATTATAGAAACGGCTGCCATCTTCGTCCTTCACGGGAGGGCAAAAAGTCAACTCATCAATGCAACACATAACTGTCTGTTTCTCAGTTTAGGATTTGCATTGGGTTGTGGGTTTTTTTTCCCCCTCTGAACTATGCAAAGTTGGGTTTGAAGAGTCACTTTGAAATCTGGGCTTGATCGTGTCCTCCCTCCCTCGCCCCACCCCCACTTCCCCTTCAACCTTTCTTGCTGAACGGAGCTGTCAGATGGAACGGTGGAATGGAACTGCTGAATTCCTTTTGACCTGAATTATCTGTCCCTGAGTCAATGGAGGGTTTGGATGGACTTCGGTCTGTGTGAATCTATTTTACCGAATGCAATCAATTCTGCGGCTTGACTCAATTTATCCCGTGGACTCAATTATGCAAATCGGTGGAGGTGGAGCTCTCGCCTCACAATTAGGAGGCCATGAGTTTGATCCTAGGTAAAGGTAGGTAAAGGTTCCCTTTGTACATAGGTGCTAGTTGTTCCTGACTCTAGGGGGTGGTGCTCATTTTCATTTCAAAGCTGAAGAGCCAGCGCTGGCCGAAGACATCTCCATGATCATGTGGCCGACATGACTAAATGCCAAAGGTGCATGGGATGCTGTTACCTTCTTACCAAAGGTCGACCCTACTTTTTCTACTTGCATTTTTTACATGCTTTCGAACTGCTAGGTTGGCAGAAACTGGGACAAGTAACAGGAGCTCACCCCATTTACGTGGCACTAGGGATTCAAACCCACTGAACTGCTGACTTTTTGATCGACAAACTCAGTGTGTTAGCCACTGAGCCACTGTGTCCCTTGATCCTAGGTAGAGGAGATATTTCTCTCTCTCGGCACAATGAGAATGTATCAGCTGAACAAAACTCCGCACTGGTGACAGGAAGGACATCCAACCAATAAACACTCTGCTAGTTCCATTCAATTGCCCAGATTCCACCGCACAAGGGATTATGGGGTCATTAAAAGAAGATGATGAATCAATTATGCAAATCAGAACTTAGTGAGTCTTGCAACTCTGGGTCCTCTTTCTCTATCGTTGAATGTCCACAACTGGTTTAAGGATGTTTAGGCACAGACCCTTGACCATGCCTCCTTCACTCCCAGCCACCTGCCTCACCACATTTACAACAAGCTTTCCTCCTCTGCTGGCCCTCTCCCAGCCATTCCTTATTCCCCTTGACCAATGAGCCAATGGTCCTCTGCCCTGGCCCTTCATCCCTGCCCATTTGCCCAAACATTGTTTGACTTGGGCCTTTGGCTGCATAGGACAAATAGCCCCCAGCCAATCAAGTGGCAGGCAGAAGCAATGGTGCAATGCAAGATCCGTCACCAGGATCAGGGGGAAGGGGAGTATTATTAATTCAATTTGTATGCCCTCTCTGAAGACTCAGGGCAGCTCACAATGCATTTAAAATCATTATAAAAAACATTTAAGAATTAAAATATTAAAAACATTAAAACTCATTCACACCATTCATGGCCAGATCTTGCTGGATTGCAAGAGCAAGATCAACGGCCCCAGGCCTGCCAGAAAAGCCAGGTCTTCACCATTTTTCGGAAGGCCAATAGGGAGGGGATGGTCTGTAAAAGGCGAAAGATTTATACGATCTGAAGAGCACCTTTTACCACTGTTGGTGGACATGTAATTATGCACAAAAATATTGGAAGATATTATCAAAGTGGATTATGGAAATTATAGGAGAAGATTTCGAACTCGACCCCAAAGCATTTCTCCTGGGAATCCTAAAAACAGAGTATGTTAAAGAGAAAAAGTATCTAATTATCCACATAGTGACTGCCGCAAGGATTTCCTTTGCCCAGTACTGGAAGGAAAAACAGCTACCCCCAGAAGAACTTGTTATAAAGAAAATATTGGAATGTGCAGAAATGAATAAATTGTCCTTAGAAATCAATGACAGAACGGATTCGGAGTATTATGGGGTGTGGGGTCTGTGGTACGAGTGGTTGGAGAGAAGGAAAAAAATGAGATAGTATATATAATTACTGTGTATTATTATGTGTAATAATCATTAAGATAAAATCTAGCACTACTATGTTCATATATCTACCTATAAGAAGTAATAGTATATGTATATGTAGGACAAGATTAAAGTTTATGTATTTATTTATGGACCATGGAACCGAAAATGTTTTTGATTGTATTGATTTGTATAAATAAAAATAAAAAAATAAAAAAATAAAAAAAGGGAGGGGATGGTCTGGACCTCAGGAGGTAACTGGTTCCAGAGAGCTGGGGCAACCACAGAGAAGGCCCTCCCCCGCAGGCCCACCAGCCAGCATTGTTTAGCTGACAGGACCGAGAGGAGACCAACTGTATGGGATCTTACTGGTCATTGGGAGCTATGTGATAGAAGGCAGTCTCAAAGATACCCTGGTCCTGAGCCATGTAGGGCTTTAAAGGTAATAACCAACAGCTTGAATTGTGCCCGGAGACCAATAGGGAGCCAGTGCAGCTCACAGAGAATTGGTGTAATGTGGGTGTACTTAGGTGCACCCATGACAGCTCGCACAGCTGCGTTCTGGACCAACTGTAGACTCTGAACACTTTTCAAGGGTAGCCCCATGTAGAGCGCGTTGCAATAACCTAACCATGAGGTGACAAGGGCATGAGTGACAGTGAGGAGAGCCTCCCGATCCAAGGGGCCACTTGGGGAGGCGGACAGGCCAGAGGGTGTTGGGGAAGCACCAGGAAGGGAGGGAGGGGTGCTTCAAGGAGGCTTCACAAAGACAGCTTGCCTTGCAACTCAGTCAGCTCCAATGAAAGATGGGAGGAGGGACAAGGCTGGTGAGGTTATGATTCTTAAGAATCTTGTACCTTGTTTTGCAATTCTGATTTTTTTTTCCCCCATTAAATGCCTCCCATTCTACAAATAGCAGCTCAAACGAGAGTCCTATTTACAGTGAAATCCAATGCTCAAAATGTGGGAGACAATTTGGGAGGGGGGAGGGGCTGAATTTAGATCTCTTTGTGGGGGGATGTAAAGATGTCGAACCGATGATGCTTTTGACCCTACCTTCAAACTCATCCTTGTCCTCTCCTACTGAGAATAAGCCAACCTCCTCTTCTCTGTGATAGCCCTTCAAGTACTGGGAGAAGACTGCTATCCTATCACCCCTAGTCTTTCTCTTCATTAAACTTGACATACCCTTCAGTTCCCTTGCTGAAATTGCCTGACGATCTTGGATAGGAAGAAAGGAGATGGCAGAAAGCAGGTTTAGTATTTGTAGCTCTGGGTTGAACTGAGGGATCCTTGGTGCTCTCTGAGTTTGGAGGAGGAAGAGGAAGAGGAGGAGGAGGAGGAGAAGAAGAAGAAGAAGAAGAAGAAGAAGAAGAAGAAGAAGAAGAAGAAGAGGAGGAGGAGGAGGAGGAGGAGGAGGAGGAGGAGGAGGAGGAGGAGGAGGAGGAGGAGGAGGAGGAGGAGGAGGAGGAGGAGGAGGAGAGCGACAATGGAGTCTTGGTGCTCTCTGAGTTTGGTAGTTTTCTAGCAGATGTTTCATTACCAGACAAGATAACATAATCAGTGCTAGTAGGGAGTGGAGTTTGTGGTGAGGACGAGGAAGAAGAGAACAGTGGGGTCTTTAGTACTCTCCCCAGCTTGGTTATTTTCTTGCAGATGTTTCATTACCAGACAAGATAACATTGTCAGTGCTAGAAAGGAGTGAGGTTTGCAGAGATGATGCTGATGCTGATGCTGATGAAGATGGAGGAGGAGGAGGAGGAGGAAGAAGAGGAGGAGGAGGAGGAAGAAGACCAAAGGGTCCCTGATGCTCTCTGAGCTTGGTGATTTTCCTGCAAACATTTCATTACCCAAACGAGGTAACAACAGCAGTGTGAGAAAAGCAGATGGTTGCCTTTTTCTTGATGTGACATAAGTCAATCTATGGGCATAATGAGCAGGATTGCTGTTCCGGGTGGAAAGGATGGGCTTGGAGTCTTTTTAAAAATTTAGAACTCGCAGGCCCCAGATAAGCTCACAATAAGGTCACTCCGTGTTCTCTGACTCCAAATGCCAGCTGGAAAGGTCGCACTGTAATTTACATTGCCTTTGTAATTATTATGTATGATTTCAGAGGTTATATAACCTGTAACCTTGAGAGCTTCAGGGCTCTGCTCTGTGCCTTTGGCAAGAAGCCCAGTCATTCCTCTAGTCGTGGGTACCAATAAAAAGTACTTTATTGTGTCTCCAAATCCTTTGATTCATTATTTAAGTGAGGGTTCTTCCCCCCCCCCATGACAAATTTGTTTGCGCCATTCTAGCATCTGCCTCCAAATCCTTTGCTTGCTTATTTAAGTGGATTTCCCCACTCCCCCATGACAAAATTCTCCTTCCTAAATCCTATATTGGACCCAGTGCTTTTGTCGTGGGAGCCTCTTCTGTTTTCCTTCTGTCACCTGTTTCGTGCTGGACAACTCTTGTAAGAGATGGTTTTCCTCGGACTTAACTCTCACAATATTGCCGAAAGACACGGGATTCTCTTGACTGTGGTTTTCCACTTTCAGAGACAGCAGTGTGCCCTCTTTCCATACAGTTCCCACCTGGCCTACCTCTGAGCTGAAAAATGTCTGCTGTGGTTGTGCAGGACAATTAAGTTGTTGGCGTCTACCGTTGTGTGATTGCTTAGGCTCCAATGTAATTCATATTGAATGGATCTGTCCAAGGTGCTGAACAGCTGTAAGTCCCAGTGGTATTGTCTAATGCCTCTCTTTCTCTCTTACACACACAAACGCATTCCTTCTCTTTTCCTTTCTCTTTCTCTCTTTTTATCTTTCTTTCTTTCACTCTCTCCATTCTTTTTTCTTCCTTCTCTCTCTTTCTCTCTCTCCCTCTCACACACACATTCTTCCTCTTTCCCTTTCTCTTTTCCTCTTTCTCTTTCCCTCTTCTCTTTTTTACCTTTCTCTCTTTCTCTCTCTCTGTTCTTTTTCTCCCTTCTTTTCTCTCTCTCTCTCTCTCACACACACACACATTTCCTCTTTCCCTGTCTCTTTCCCTCTTCTCTCTTTATCTTTTTTCTTTTGTTCCTTCCATTCTTTCTCTCTCTCACACACACACATTCTTTCTCTTTCCATCTCTCTTTCCCTCTTCTTTTTATCTATTTCTTTCTTTCACTCCTTCCATTCTTTTTCTCTCTCCTTCTCTCTTTCTCTCTCACACACACATACACACACAAACACATTCCTTCTCTTTCCCTTTCCCTTTCTCTTTCCCTCTTCTCTCTTTTTAACTTTCTCTCTTTCATTCCCTCCATTCTTTTCTTTCTCTCTCTCTCTCTCTCCCTCCCTCCCTCCCTCCCTCCCTCCCTCTCTCTCTCTCTCTCTCTCTCTCTCTTACTCAAGGCTGCTAAACAGCCAAAGCAGATGCCAAAAATAAATAGCAATTAAAAACTAACAGAGATAGAAGTGACCAGATGGCAGATAATTAGCATGGCAGTCTACATTTCTGCTTTATTTGCTGAGATATCTGGAGCAGGCACTTTCCATAAGTTTAGAACGTGAGGGGACCTCAAGATTTCTGATACTTGATTGTTGTCTTTTTCAATTTGCTTGAGTGATTTCATTGGGGTTTACTCAATTGCAAACAAGATAGGAGTTCAGATGGAAAAGTATTACAAAGATTTATTTCCCTTGTTCATCATTCTTCATGCCTTACAACCTTACAATCTATAAAATTTGTCTCTGGCTACAATTGTCTACAATCGCCAATGAAATAGTTTCTTCATCCATACTTTCTTCTGTCAAATTCTTCTGTCCAATTGGACACTATATGAAGACTGGGACAAAGGAAAGAAAAAGTAGGAAAATAGGCTGCAACTATAAGCAATGAAATTCTGCTGATGAAAATTCAATGTTTACTTGACCATGATGGAACATGATATATTTGTCTAGATAGCAGTAATTCAGCCTATACTTTTAGACCTCAACTTATGACTGGTTGCTTAGAAACCATTTAAAGTTACAATGGACGCCCTAAAAAATACTTTCAGCCCAATTCCAAACTTCTGAAGGCCAGACCATCCCTTTCAGTCATGCAACTACATTTTGAGTGCTCAACTACTGGCCTAACTTTATGATCTTCCATATCCTGCAGTCTCATGATCACAATTTATAATGGTTTTGTTTTGTTTTGTTTTGTTTTACTGAAAACTGGTGTTTACTTCCAGTTTTTGGCACAAACACTCCATGGCAAACCATGGATTTGCTTAACATCCACAGTGTTCACTTAACAACCATATATAAATGACCAGGAATTTGCTTAAGGACTGCCTCAAGAAAGGTTATAAAATTGAATCAGTCACAGGGATGACCTGCTTTATGACTGTCACAATTTACAAGAGTAATGGGCAAACTCCATTAGGGTCTATGGAGATTCTTAATCATCCAGGTGATGTTTGTCCCAAAGATGCTTGTTCAAGAGGCAACTGGATTTTCTGGCTTTTCTTTGAAAACGTTTTGCTTCTCATCCAAGAAGCTTCTTCAGCTCTGAAGGTTAGTGGGGAATGGAAGGATTGATATTCCTTGCAGACAGATGGTCAGTTGCATCCTTTTCGAGGACACAGATAAACCTCCAAGTGGCCTCAACGACTCTCTAAAAGGATGCAAATGACCAGCTGTCTCCAAGGAGTATCAATCCTTCCATTCCCCACCATCGAGTCAGAGCTGAAGAAGCTTCTCGGATGAAAAGTGAAATGTCTTCAAAGAAACACTGAGAAAGTCCAGTTGCCTCCTGAAAAAGCACCCTTGGCACTCCATTCAGGTCATAATGTGAAGACTTCCTGAATGTAAAATATATTTTGTCAGACCTCTGTTTTTCCCATTGGGTGTCTGAAATATTTGTTCAACATTTCAGACTTGAAGGTAAGAGAATGGTTGGGAGTACATGGAGATGTTCAGAAAGTACTTGTCTTCAAACCCTCATTTCCAACCACCATGCTCTCTGAAAATAGGTGTCAAAGAACATTTCCTCTAGAAGTGTTACTACCACTTTATAATGCTTTGGTAATGCCACGCTTGGAACCAAAACCCAGTTTTGGTCACCTCACCACAATGTAAAAAAAAAAAAAATGTTGAGACTATGGAAAGAGTGCAGAGAAGAGCAACAAAAATGATTAGCGGCCTGGAAGCTAAAACATATAAAGAATGATTGCTGAATTGGATATGTTTAGTCTACTCTAATGAAAAGAAGGACTAGGAGTGACATGATAGAAGTCTTCCAATATCTCAGGGGCTGCCACAAAGAAGAGGAGGTCGAGCTATTCTCCAAAGCACCTGAAGGCAGGACAAGAAGCAATGGATGGAAAGTAATCAAGGAGAGAACTAGAACTAATCTAGAACTAAGGAGGAATTTCCTGACAGTGAGAACAACTATACAGTGGAAGAGCTTTCAGAAATTTTAGGGGCTCCATCACTGGAGGTTTTCAAGAAGAGATTGGACAACCTTTCTCTGAGGTGGTATAGGGTCTTCTGCTTGACAGCTGGTTGGACAAGAAGACCTCCAAGGTCCTTCTAAAATTGTTATTCTTTTAGCAACACATGTCATTCTAAGAGATTTTCACACTACCAATGAAATTTCTCAGGTAAATTTCATGCATTCCTCTACACCGTCTGTTAGTCTTCTAGCATCATACTTCTGCAATTCAGTTTGAATTTCCCAGCTTTCTTTTTCTTTCTTTTTTTAGCACATAAGTTGAGTTGTCACTGGATGCAATCTCAGCTCACAACTCCTAATCTTTTATTTGCAGCAAAAAGATATTCCTTGACAGATGTGGCAATATTTTAAGGCTCCAAGCAATCTTTTGAAGCCATTACTCTGTCAACTGGGGGAAAAAAAATTCAGGATATGATGGTGGTAGAACCTGTTTTCTTTTTTTAAAAGCAATATTTCTTGATGTTAAGGAGGATGCAAATGGCACTTTCGTTTAGCATGATTAATAACCAGCTAGTACTAAAACTCCAACTTGGGGATATGAAATTGCTTCAAGATTCTCTTGCGATTCCTTGATTGCATTTCAGGTGCCTGGAAATGACTTCACACTTATAACCAGATGCAGCATCCTGGGGTCAGGTAATCATGGATTGCCCCTATGAGTATGTAGGACAGACGGGGAGAAAGCTAACCACTGGATTGCAAGAACACAAGCAAGCAGTTGGACGAAGAGACCCGAATTCATCGGTAGCCTCACACTGCAATGAACAAGGACACACATTCAATTTTGCAGCTACTAAGATTGTCGGACAAGCAGGCACAAAAACAGCCAAGGAAATGATTGAAGCCTGGGACATGGCTTCGATCAAGTCAACAGGAGTGTTGATTTACCACCAGCCTATGAAGCAGTGGTGAAATCTGAACCGGTTTACTACCAGTTCGTTGGCCACGCTTGCGTGCCACGTGCCAAACGTGCTCTGTGCATGGGCCTGCCCAGTGCACGCCAAAAGGAAGCTTGGGAAGATAAGTAGAACAGTGTGTGTGTGATCAGCTGTGGCACGCTATTGTGGGAACCTTTTTGAAAACTTTTTAAAAGTTAGCATTTTTTTACTACCGGCTGAGGCAAATAAGTATTAAAAAGTGCTTTCACATTTTTTTAAAAAAATGGCTCCAATGATCACGCAGCACAGCTGTGATTGTTGGAGTCTCTCACTTTTTTTTTTACTGTTTTAAAGCATTTTTTACTATCTATTCCCCTGAACCAGTAATAATAATTAAAAAGTATTCCGTTGATCAGCTGACGGATCGAGTGACACACGATCATCGGAACTTTTTTTAAAAAACTTTTTAAAACATTTTTAACTACCGGTTCCAGAGAACCGATAGTAAAAAAAATGCTAAAAAAGTAAAAACGAAAAAATGTTCTGACAATCACATGCCACTCAGCTGATCAACCAAACTTTTTTTTTTTTTTACGTTTTCTACTATTGGTTCAGCAAACCAGTTGCATTATTTATTACCGGTTTGAACGAACCGGCCTTAACCGGTAGCATTTCACAGCTGCTATGAAGTACTTAGAAGGCCAGGGCTGGGCAGCACAAGAAACAACAGCTAGCAACTTAAAAGCCAGCCATCAACACACCCCAATCAACATCTAAAAAGCCACTTACAACAGGCACTATAAATACCACACAGAACAGCACACACTCTTAGAGAGAAGTTCCCTAAAGATGGGCTCCAGCACGAGTCTGAAAGCTCAGAAGACAAAAACTCTGGTCCTGGTGATTGACCCAGATTGGAACCTCAAGTTTTATGACGATTTTGGCATTTTTTAGAAAAAGGGAAAAAAAAGACCATTGGATAAGATGGATCTATGACCCGAAGTTGTTTTTTTTTCAAAAGGCACCTGGACTTTCTTGGGGGGTTTTTTTGCCCCTTGTAAACATTTCGCTTCTCATACTAGAAGCTTCTTCAGTTCTGGCTGAATGGTGAGGAATGAAAGGGGGGGAAAGTCATTTTTTGCGGTCCCACCAGTAGTTTTCCGAACGCCATCACTCTGCTAAACAAATAATTCCCTCAACACTGTCAAACTAGTTACTAAGTCTGCATTACTATTAACCTTCTCATTGTTCCTAGTGCCCATCTCCTCCCACTTACGACTGTATGACTGTAACCTTGTTGCTGGTATCCTTATGATTTATATTGACTGTTTCCCAATATGATTTGATTGCTTATTTGTACCCTATGACTATCATTAAGTGTTGTCCCTTATGATTCTTGACAAATGTATCTTTTCTTTTATGTACACCGAGAGCGTATGCACCGAGACAAATTCCTTGTGTGTCCAATCACATTTGGCCAATAAAGAATTCTATTCTATTCTATTCTATTCTATTCTATTCTATTCTATTCTATTCTATTCTATTCTATTCTATTCTATTCTATTCTATTCTATTCTATTCTATTCTATTCTATTCTATTCTATTCCTTTCCATTCCATATTTTATTATTCTGTTCTGTTGTGTTCCATTCCATTCCGTTCCATACTTTTTTATTCTATTCTATTCTGTTCTGTTCTGTTCTGTTCCGTTCCGTTCCGTTCCGTTCCGTTCCGTTCCATTCCATATTTTATTATTCCTATCCTATCCTATCCTATCCTATCCTATCCTATCCTATCCTATCCTATCCTATCCCATCCCTAATTCATGGGACCTATAAAACAACCTCCTTCTTATCCTGGTGGACTGTGTGGGTGGAATAAAGAGAGGTGGTCCTTCAAATAGCCTGATCCCTTGCGATTTGACACAGTGGTGAAATCTTACCAATTCACACCAGTTCAGGCAAACCAGTAGTAAAAAAAAAAAAGCTACTGGCTGGTCCAAATTGGTATTTCCAACAATCGGCTGTGCCACGCAATTTAAAATCAGGATTTTAAATCAGGATTTCCTGTTTTCTAGTGAATCTAAATCATGTGGCACAGCTGTCCCCCCCCCCATTGTTCAACTTACTTTCCCAAGCTTCCTTTTTCCGTGTGCAGCGTGTGTTTGGCGCACAGTGTGCATGTTGTACATGCAGTGTGTATTTGCCGTGCACCAAATACAGCGAACAGGTGGCAAACCGGGGAGATTTCACCCCTGATTTGACATAAAAATCAACCTAATTTTAATTTCCTAACAATTCAAATGAAAGCAGGGAGACCCTGAAGCCCATACCAATTTTATGATGTCTCCTATTTTCTAGTTGCATTATATCAGGGGTGAAATGTAAAATTTGTTACTACAAATTCTGTAGTAACAAATTTTACATTTTGGTTCTGTGGGCGTGGCTTGGTGGTGGTGGGGTAATGTGACTGAGTGGGAGTGGCCAACTTTTTTTTTTTTAACTTTTCAAAGCATTTTTTCTAATGCTTTGAAAAGCCTCTCTGCCGATCAGGCAACTCAGCTGGGATCGTCAGAGACTTTTCAAAACATTTTTTTTTACCGCCTCTTCGGCTAAGAGGTTGCAGAACAAAATGCTTTGAAAAACCTCTGACGATCCCAGCTGAGCTGCGTGATCATCAGAGGCTTTCTTTAAAAAACTTTTCAAAGCATTTTTTCTAATGCTTTGAAAAGCCTCTCTGCCGATCAGGCAACTCAGCTGGGATCGTCAGAAACTTTTCAAAACATTTTTTTTTACCGCCTCTTCGGCTAAGAGGTTGCAGAACAAAATGCTTTGAAAAACCTCTGACGATCCCAGCTGAGCTGCGTGATCATCAGAGGCTTTCTTTAAAAAACTTTTCAAAGCATTTTTTCTAATGCTTTGAAAAGCCTCTCTGCCGATCAGGCAACTCAGCTGGGATCGTCAGAGACTTTTCAAAACGTTTTTTTTTACTGCCTCTTCAGCCAAGAGGTTGCAGAACAAAATGCTTTGAAAAGCCTCTGACGATCCCAGCTGAGCCGCGCGATCATCAGAGGCTTTTTTTTTTTTTTTTACTTTTAAAAGCATTTTTTCATTGGAAGAGGTGGTAGAAAAAATGCTTTTAAAAGTAAAAAAAAAAAAAAAAAGCTTCTGATGATTGTGCGGCTCAGCTGGGCATGGGGGGTGGGGGTGGCCCAGGGATTTTTGCTACCGGTTCTCTGAACCACCCGCTGGCATCACTACCGGATCCGGCGATCCGGTCCAAACTGGGAGCATTTCACCCCTGCATCATATCCTGTGTGTGTTGTGCAGACATGGAGAATATATTGATCCTCCACCAGGTAAGATCCCTTTTGATGTCTTCATCTCTCTTAAAAGTGTAAGACGAAGCATCACCAACGCTCCTCAATGGGGAATTTATCAATTAACTCCCAGTTTATTTAATGTGTTTGCAGACAGATTGCTGAAGGCATCTCAACATGGCACATACCAGTCTGCTGGTGGGCGTTTCCTGAATCTTTGAAATATTGACAACATCCTTTCTTGAGATGCAGGGACCAGGAGAGACCACATCATTCCAAGCAATCTCAATAATAGATCAGCTGCACCGAGGGAAATACAGCCTCATAATGAAAATATCTCAGTGATTTTTTTCTCAAAAAAATAAATAAAATAAAAATGAAATTGCATCTTTCCAACATGGGAAAGGGAGAGAAGGAGGGAGATGCCAAGTAGTAGAGTTCTGAGAGGATGCCTGTCTTAGGTCAGTCACAACTGTAATCCTGAGGTTGATGGGAGGCTTAATATTACTATTCTGTAGTATTAAGCCTCCCACCAATGTTGCGTTTATAAAAGGAAGAAGCATAGTGTTTTAATGATAACTTCCTTCCTTCCTTCCTTCCTTCCTTCCTTCCTTCCTTCCTTCCTTCCTTGTCTTCCATTTTTTCCATCCTTTCTTTCCTTCCTCCCTCCCGTTTTCCTCCCTTCTGTTTTCCATTTCTTCCATTCCTTCCTTCCTTCCTTCCTTCCTTCTTTCCTTCTGCCCTCCTTTCTTTCCTTTTTTCCTTCTTTCTGTCTTCCATCTCTTCCATCCATCCCTTCCCTCCTTCCTCCCTCCTTCCTTCCCTCCATCCTTCTGTCCTTCCCTTTTTTCCTTCTTTCTGTCTTCCATCTCTTCCATTTTCTATCTTTCCTTTCCTTTCCTTTCCTTTCCTTTCCTTTCCTTTCCTTTCTCATTTGCTTTGCTTTACTTTCTCTCCTTCCTCCTTCCTTCCTTCCTTCCTTCCTTCCTTCCTTCCTTCCTTCCTTCCTTCCTTCCTTGTCTTCCATTTTTTCCATCCTTTCTTTCCTTCCTCCCTCCCGTTTTCCTCCCTTCTGTTTTCCATTTCTTCCATTCCTTCCTTCCTTCCTTCCTTCCTTCTTTCCTTCTGCCCTCCTTTCTTTCCTTTTTTCCTTCTTTCTGTCTTCCATCTCTTCCATCCATCCCTTCCCTCCTTCCTCCCTCCTTCCTTCCCTCCATCCTTCTGTCCTTCCCTTTTTTCCTTCTTTCTGTCTTCCATCTCTTCCATTTTCTATCTTTCCTTTCCTTTCCTTTCCTTTCCTTTCCTTTCCTTTCCTTTCCTTTCCTTTCCTTTCCTTTCCTTTCTCATTTGCTTTGCTTTACTTTCTCTCCTTCCTCCTTCCTTCCTTCCTTCCTTCCTTCCTTCCTTCCTTCCTTCCTTCCTTCCTTCCTTCCTTCCTTCCTTCCTCCCTTCTCCTTTTTTCTTTGCTCAATCTTTATTCAAACATGGAATGGGTTTTCCATTCTCTTCCATTAGCTACTTCTAGTCTGTGCACACACCTGTGGCTATACATCGCATGCACATTTTAACTGCCAGGCAACTCACCCAAATGGGATACCGTCTAAAAGTAAAACTGTATTCAGAAGAAGACTTAATGGTGGGGCAGCTAATAAAGATGGAAATCTTTATCAGGACACTAATCCTTGCTGGCCTCATGACAAATGTTCTCCAGTTTTATTTTATTTTTTTACTCGTGAGAGCCAACACAAATATTTCTTAGAAAAAAACTCTTTCTTCTGCTCATACTTAAGAGTCTCTCTTTTTCTAAATGATTATCCTTGCTTTATTTTCTTGGATTCCTTGAAAGAGTTATCCTAGGCAAATGAGGGTCACCTGGGAAATGGCATATAATTACTGGGCTGTTCTTTGATCACACATACAGGTAAGTGGGTATCTCTACATATTTACCCAGAGAACCAGGGATGGGATTAGCTGGTTCAGACTGGTTCAGGCCATCCTATTGAGCCACATTTTTGAGGCCGGGCGCATGCCAATGGTGAAATCCAATTTTTTTACTACCAGTTCTGTGGGCATGGCTTGGTGGGCGTGGCTTAGTGGGCGTGGCAGGGGAAAAATACTGCAAAATCCCCATTCCCTCCCCACTCCTGGGGGAAGGATATTGCAAATTCTCCATTCCCATCCTACTCAGGGGCCAGCCAGAAGTGATATTTGCCGATTCTCCGAACTACTCAAAATTTCCACTACCTGTTCTCCAGAACCTGTCAGAACCTGCTGGATTTCACCCCTGGTGCATGCGCGGGGCAAACCGGGAGTAAAAATATGTGAAACCCACCCCTGCAGAGAACGTGGAAACACGAGTGTCTTGACCAGAAATGTGGCGTGAATTAAGGACTTTGTTCCCCTCTGTTAAATTTCATTGTGCTATTTTCAGCACATAACAAGGTCATTCTGAATTTTATTTCAGTCTTCTAGGTCATTAACTATCCCGAATGAGCTCATGTCTTCAGCAATTTTTCCAAGCATTCTCTCTGTCCACGTTCTTATGGATAGGTAGAGGGCCCAAAACTGAGACTTGTGGTATGCAGGAAAGGTGATTGAAATCCCCAGAGGTCACACAGAAAGTGGTCAATTTGGACATGGGGGGAGTCTCGGCCTTCTCACATGTTTGACCATAGGGAAACGCTACTACAGCTGCCATTACTTTACTCTGACGCCATGCTACTCGGCCTCTTGTCAACACCCACAATGCCCAAATGGTTGATTGTAACCTCCCTACTTACCTAAGTAAGCAGGTCACTAAGCCGCGAGTCGTATCTGGATGTTAGTAATTTCCAGTCATCCTCTGACCTTCTGGCAAAGCACGGATTAAAAACACCAAGAAAGGTGCTCCATGAACCGATCCCTTCAACACACCTTGCAGGTAGCCAAATTATTCTACGGGCTTACTCACGTGGGGTGAGTAGGGACCCTCAGCTTGAGGGATATATCTTCCCCAGCTTTAATACCAGACTCAGGCTTCAGGCCAATCTAGGGCGTGTCTGCAGTCCAGCCACTGAATGGGCTCTCCCGTCTTGCCATAGTCAGACAGGGGAGCCATCCCTACCACGGTTGAGATTTCTCAACCGGTACAGCTGGGGAGGGGTCACCATTGCTTATCCCTACACATCCAAGGGATGTAGTTCCATTTCTCCATCTGACCAACGTTCTGTTAAAGGTCAGCCATTGGTGGAGATGGTGGACATTTCAGTTACGGGGAGGAGGCTCATTGACTTGAGCCACCGCTCAATGGACAGGACCACTGGACGGCCTCCTATCACTACAGCTGTGGTATGCAGGTTCTGTCCGGTTCCTGAGAACCGGTATTCAAAGTGGCAGGAGGCTCCACCCACCTGCCCGGATGTTGCAAACCGGTAGTAAAGATAAGTAGAACCCACCCCTAATGCAGATGCCTGCCTTGAGCAGGAGGATGGACTAGAAGACCTCCAAGATCCTTTCCATCCCTAAGATTTTTATTATTTATTATTTTATTGGTTCGATTTATATGTCGCCCTTCTCCGGAGACTCAGGGTGGCTTATAATGCGTTAAGCAATAGCCTTCATATTTTTGTATATACCTGCTTAGTAGGGCTTTCACCCAGTGGTGGGATTCAAGTAATTTAACAACCGGTTCTCTGCCCTAATGATTTCATCCAACAACCAGTTTGCCAAACTGCTCAGAAAGTTAACAACCGGTTCTCCCGAAGTGGTGCGAACTGGCTGAATCCCACCATTGCCTTTGCCCCCCACCCCCCCAAGCGGTGTTCTTTTTTATACAAAGTCAGCTTATTGTCCCCACAATCCGGGTCCTCATTTTACCTACCTCGGAAGGATGGAAGGCTGAGTCAACCTTGAGCCTGGTGAGATTCAAACTTGCAGTAATTGCAGGCAGCTGGCAGCTAAGTGCTAATTAACAGCACTTTAGTCTGCTGGTCCACCAAGGCTCTTTTCAGATTCTGTGAGAGTCTATGTTTCCAAGACCCAAAGGTGCTTTTTCTAAAAGGCAACTGGACTCTCTTGGGGTTTTTTTCCTTGAAAAAAACATTTCGCTTCTCATCCAAGAAGCTTCTCCAGTTCTGGCTGAATGGTGGGGAATGTAAGTGGGGAGGAGGGAGAAATCCTCTCATTCCCCGCCATTCAGCCAGAACTGAAGAAGCTTCTTAGATGAGAAGTGAAACCTTTTCAAGGAAAAGAAAACCAAATTGTGTTTTGGAAAAAGCACCTGTGGGACAACCATGACCTGGACCTGGACGACTGAGATTTCCAAAGACCTTTATGATTCTATGACTATTAAGTAAAATGTGACTGTAGCCAACCTTTCAGGGGTGCAGGAAACGAGTCAAACTTCAAACATTAGTTAGATAAAGCTCGGAGTTATTATTAAAATGTTTCCATCTGCTGGAGAAAAAAATGGCAGTAACCCAGAATGCTATGACTTTTCAGGACTCTGGCACCATGTTACAATGCTAGCAATGTACTTTCCATAAGAGCCTCAGATAGCTCAACAGGCTAATAGCCTGTTATTAAGATTCAGCTGTCTGCAATTGTTGCAAATTCGAGACTCAAGGTGGACTCAGCCTTCCATCCTTTCTAAGGTGGGTAAATTGAGGACCCAGTTTGTGGGGGCAATAAGCTGACTTTGTATAAATATACAAAAGTATGAAGGCTATTGCTTAACGCATTGTAAGCCGCCCTGAGTCTTCGGAGAAGGGCGGCATATAAATTAAAATTTTTAAAAAAGTAAGAAACCCTATACCATCCCAGGCAAATGGTTGCCCAATTTCTTCTTAAAACCTTTAGTTTTGGAGCATCCCCAATGTTGTGGCCTGCCAGTGGCCAGCAGAGCTGGCAGCAAAGTTGAACAGTGAGGAGGCTGGGGAGGAACATGGGCCAGTCCTAGAGTCTGGGGAAGGCTCAGACAAGGGCTCTGAGTCGGAGGCAGAGAGGGGGCCAGGGCCATCTGGTAGTTCTTTGCTGCCTCTGGAGTCTCCGGAGTCTGACATCAGCGAGGCAGAAGAACAGCGGGAGCCTGTTCCCAGTGTGTGCATGCACAGAGCTGCCAGAAAACAAGAACAATTAAGAAAACAGGTTCAATTTGGGAGTAAGGCTTGGAGATGATTGGCCCCTCCCATAAGATATAAAAGAGGAGCGAATGGGATGTGAGCTTTTGCAGGAAGCAATTAGTTCATCTGGTTGGTAACAGCTCTGGAAAAGCTCTGTTTGACTCTGTGCTAAGTTTGGCCTTGTCCTGCATTTGGCAATTATTTCTTTGGCAGCATTCCAAAGGAGATAAGGTGGGTGTTTGTAAACACTCCCCTGATAAACTGTTTAAGAAGCCTTACAGACTCGGAATGACAATAATTCACAGCCATTTAAAGAGGTTTGCTGGGACTAAGTTTGTGCTGTTTATGGTCAGAACACCCAACTTCTGAAGGCAAGCCATTCCAGTAATTAATTAGCAGAGCAACAGAATAACAACTGAGGTCTTCTAGTCGAACCCCAAGCTCAAGGAGGAAACTCTATACCATTCCAGACAAATGGTTGTCCAATTTCTTCTTGAAAACCTCCAGTAATGGAGCACCCACAACTTCTGGAGGTACTACAAGTCATTCCACTGGTTAATTGTTCTCATTGTCAGGAAATTTCTCCTTAGTTCTAAGTTGCTTCTCTCCTTGATTAGTTTCCACCCATTGCTTCTTGTCCTGCCTTCTGGTGCTTTGGAGAATAGCTTGACTCCCTCTTCTTTGTGGCAGCCTCTGAGATATTGGAAAACTGCTATCATGTTTCCCCTGGTCCTTCTCGTCATTAAACTAAGCCTACCCAATTCCTGCAACCATTCTTCATATGTTTTTAGCCTCCAGCCCCATAATCATCTTTGTTGCTCTTCTTTGCATTTGTTTTAGAGTCTCAACATCTTTTTTATATTGTGGTGACCCAAACTGGATGCGGTATTCCAAGTGTGGTCTTACCATATTCTTGTTTTCAACATAACCTGTTTTGGGTCTGAATTCCCCTTTATCCTTACCATCTGTTCGATTAGCGCATATGGTATGGCACATGTTATCAAAACCTTGGTTTTGATATAGAATTAAAAGCTTGATATAGAATTAGGTTGCAATCAGTGATATTACGTTTTGAGGAAGTCTTTACAGTATTAGGGTGATTTTTAACACCCTGATCTGAAGGTGACTTAAAGGTTTATCTAATTCTCCTTTGATTCTTGTTCATTTCCCTTGATTAAAAGGAAAAATAATGTATTTCCAACAAACATTTTGTGAGGATAATGGAACCTGCAGAGATGGCTGAATCAAAGTTTTTGATTAGACAAAAATCAACATTTAGGGCTGATGGGAAACCCCTTATAGATCTTTTTGCATAAAACAGGAAAAAAGGCATTTGTGATCTATGCTTTTGATGATTGGGGAAAAATAGATAAAAAGGGGAGCTTTTCTGTAATCTTACAGCCAAAAATAATTCTGTAATCATATTTTGACACGTAGAAAATCAGAAGCAATTCTCTTTCATTTGCTTTTTTATCTTTACTTTCTTCCCCAAAAATGTATTTTTGAAAAGAAAAGAGTGGGGGGGAGGAATCTCCAAGGGGGAAGAAAGAGGAGTGGAGAATTTAGGGAAGGTGTTCGTTTAAAAATACAAATATAAAATATTCTCTAAAACATCTGAAGGCAGAGCAATCAAAAAGAGAACCAACCTAGAACTAAGGATGAATTTCCCTGACAGTTAGAACTGAGCCTGGATAGCTCAGCAGACTAAAAAAGCATTGTGATTAACACCAGCTGTCTGCAATTACTGTAAGTTCGAATCTCCCCAGGCTCAAGGTTGACTCAGCCTTCCATCCTTTCTAAAGTGGGTAAATTGAGGACCCAGTTTGTGGGGGCAGTAAGCTGACTTTGTATCAAAAATTATACAAAAGTATGAAGGCTATTGCTTAACGCCTTGTAAGCCTCCCTGAGTCTCCGGAGAAGGGCGGCATATAAATCAAAACAAACAAACCAACAAACAAACAATTAACCAGTGGAACGACTTGCCTCCAGAAATTGTGGGTGCTCCAACACTGGAAGTTATAAAATTTCTTTGAAATGGTGTAAGGCAGTGATGGCAAACCGAATGCCTAAAATGTGCGCGCATGCATGCACCCCCCAAAATGCAATGCAAGGGCCCCCTGTTCCTGCGTGTGCCCATTTTTGGCTTCCAGGTTGGTGCAGGAGGCTTTCCAGGCCCAAAACGGGGCCCACATGCATACAAACCCCGAAAATGCAACTCGCCCCACTGCCTGTGCATGCACGTGTGCTTCCCTGCATGCACCCCACCCCCTGCGCATGCATGACAGGAGACCTGAAGACAGTTGGCCGACAGGAGCTGTGTGACTTTGCGTGGTAGAGCTGGGTTGGGCAGACAGCTGGCGTGCCCGCAGAGAAGGCTCTACGTGCCACCTGTGGCATGCATGCCATAGGTTCACCATCATGGGTATTGTTGTGACCAAGGCCGAAGAAATGATTACCGAACCCAATTCAGTCCTCAACAAACTTATTTTATTAAAACAGCTGAGAATTAATTCATTCTCAGCTTAGTCCTAAGCAAAATTCTTCACAAACAATCCCTCAGCCTTATCAGCAACCTTTGATGTCTTTGGCAACCGTCCAAAGGCTTTTCTTGGCAAAACCCCCAAAAAGTTCAAGAGACGCTGATAAGAAGCACTGGAATCAACGTAGCTTTTCTACAAAGAACCCAACGGCTCGTTGCTGCACTTTTAAGCCTTATGGGAGGGGATGATGATGATGATGATGATGATGATGATGATGATGATGATGATTTTATTTATTTGGCTTATTTATTTGACTTATATGCCGCCCTGTCTCCCAATGGACTCAGGGCGGCTCACAATAATAAAAACACAAGCCACAATACAAAATAAAATCTACAATGTAAAAAAAATAAAAAGTAACCCTTAAAACCCCATCAGTCCAGGTTGAGGGATTTAAAGGCCAAGTTTTTAATTCACGGCGGAAGGTGCGAAGGTCAGGCGCTGATTGGAGCTCCAAGGGAAGTTGGTTCTAGAGGGTGGACGTGCCCACTGAGAAGGCCCTACCCCTGGGGGCCGACAGCACCCTGAGCAGGACCTCTTTATGGGCGCGGACCGGGCGATGGGATATCGCTGCTGGCTGTAGGTGGTCTGCCAACTACCCTAGGCCTAAGCCATGTAGGGCTTTATAGGTGATCACCAGCACCTTGAATCTCACCCGGAGGGCAACCGGTAACCAATGCAAGCTGCGCAGGAGGGGTGTAACATGGGAGTATCGGGATTCTCCCATCACAACCCGCGGGGCTGCATTTTGCACCAGCTGAAGCCTCTGAGTGGCCCTCAAGGGCAGCCCCATGTAGAGAGCGTTACAGTAGTCAATACGTGAGGTGACCAGCGGATGAGTAACTGTGGGTAGGGCATCTCGGTCCAAGTAGTGGCCAATCATCTTCTGGCCTTACTCCCGAGTCGTCCTTTTCACTTCATCTGCTCTTGCCTTCTGGCAGCTCTTCACATGCATGCACTAGGAACAGGCTCCTCCTGTTCCTCTGCCTCTCTGCTGTCCGACTCTGGGGGCTCCAGAGTCCGTGCATCACTCCTGGATGGCCCTGGCCCCATCTCTGCCTCCGACGCAGAGCCGTCGTCCCAGCCTTCCCCTGACTCCAGGACTGGCCCATGTTCCTCCCGAGCCTCTGCACTGTCCGACTCCTCTGCCAGCTCCATAGGCTGCTGGTGGACCACAACAGGTATAAGGTCTCCTGCTAGATGAAAGGGCTGGACTAGAAGACCTCTGAGGTCCCTTCCAATTTGGTTATTCTGATATTCTGAATCTAAAAAGAACCCAGCGTGTAAAACCAAGTTTCATTCTCACAACCCCAGCGAGATGAAAAGCACACCCAGAAAGTTGCACACTTTGTTCCTCCAAAGGAATGATCTGTTCAACTCCACTTCCTCATTATTCCGTCCAATGAGTCCACTTCCTTCGCTAACCCATAGTATCAATTTATATGCTAATGGGACTCATGGTTTGTAATTCAAGGCAGGTCTTGCCCAGGCGAGGGACGGAGAGTGAAGGAGGCTCCATCCCTCGAAGGAGATTGCCGCGGCTCGTGAAAACAAAAAAGGCATCAAATCCAAAAATAATTGGATCGTTGATAGAGTTCATCCCTGCAGATTAAGCCGCTGTTTCATTTCGTCTTTCACCTGTTTGTCAGGAGACTTTTGAAAGTGGTTTGTGATTAGTTAAGCCTTGGTGGGGGAGAGGAAGGGGAGGGAACACAGAACAGCAGGGTTGGATAGTAAGGACCTTGGAGGTCGGTAAAGTCTTCCACTTAGGCAAGAAAAACCCAAAGTACACCTATAGACTAGGTAAAACCAGGCTTAATTGTAGGAACTGTGAGAGGGCTCTTGGAGGTTGTTGTTAGTTGCGAAGTTGTGTCCGACCCATTGTGATCCCATGGACAACGTTCCTCCAGGCCTTCCAGTCCTCTACCATCCCCTGGAGTCCATTGAAGCTCACGCTGACTGCTTCAGTGACTCCATACAGCCACCTCGTTCTCTGCCATCCCTTTCTTCTTTTGCCCTCAATCGTTCCCAGCATTCGGCTCTTCTCCAGGGAGTCCTTCCTTCTCCTTAGGTGGCCAAAGCATTTGAGTTTCATCTTCAGGATCTGGCCTTCTAAAGAGCAGTCATGGTTGATCTCCTCTAGGAGTGACCGGTTGGATCGCCTTGCAGTCCAAGGGACTCGCAGGAGTCTTCTCCAGCACCAGAGTTCAAAGGCCTCCATTCTTTGGCGCTCAGGCTTCCTTATGGTCCAACTTTCACAGCCATCCATTGCAATCATAGCCTTGACTATACGCACTTTTGTTGGCAGGGTGATGTCTCTGCTTTTTTAGAATGCTGTCTAGATTTGCCATAGCTTTCCTCCCCAGGAGCAAGCATCTTTTATTGTATTGGCTTAGACTTAGTGGACAACCAGTTAAATATGAACCAGCAGTGTGCAGTGGCAGTCAAAAAAGCCAATGCAATCCTAAATTGCGTTAATAAAGGGATTTATCATTCTTTCCCCCTTCTTCTCCCTTTCATCCTTCCCTTCTTCCCTCTTTCATCTCTCTCCTCCCCCTCTTCTAGCTTTTGATGGCAGGATGCCTATGAGGCGCCAAGCCAAACCAGGCAGAGCTGTCATTATTGGAAAGGCCATTTTCCCCACTTACATGCACCAAAACGTGTGGAGCAGAGAGGCATGAGATGTTATGCTGTGGGAGCATGAAGGAGGGCCTTCTCCATGGAGCTGTTCTGAACCAGCTCCCCAAACATGACAAAACCTTTGAATTCAATCAACAATACCTTTATAAGGAGCACCAGCAGCGCCAGCAAAAAAATTCTCTCTCACTGCAATCCAACAAGTCCGGCTGGCAGGGAGATGAATAGCTGTCTGCCACATCTATTCATCTCCGCCCCCTGCCTTTTATCCCCAGAGCTAGGGTGGGGCTTTGCTAGCAGCAGTGGCTCTTCCATCCCAAAGACCAGCCCATAGATTTCCACTGCTCTCCTCTCCTCTGCCTTCTGTGCATCAGGCACTGGACCCAGCTGTTCCTCCTCTTCCTCATCAGCCACCTCCAGACTTGGGGGCTGTTGATTCTCCACCTGAGGACTGACGGATAGCCCAGACTTCCTCTCTCTCTCTCTCTCTCTCTCCCTCTCCCTCTCCCTCTCCCTCTCCCTCTCCCCCCCTCCCCCCTCTCTCTTTCTCTCTAACAGCTTCATTCCCCCTCAGAGGTCTCAGGTTGCCTTGATGCTGACCCTGACCCTGACTCCCATACAGTCCCTTGGTGGTGCAGCAGATTAAAGTGGTGGTAAGTGATACCAGCTGCCTGCAATTACTGCAAGTTCGAATCTCGCCAAGCTCAAGGTTGACTCAGCCTTCCAGCCTTCCGAGGTAGGTAAAATGAGGACCCGGATTGTAGGGGCAATAAGCTGACTTTGTACAAAAAAGAACACCGCTTAGGCGGGCCCGAAAGCCCTACTAAGCAGGTATATACAAAAGTATGAAGGCTATTGCTTAACGTATTGTAAGCCACCCTGAATCTCCGGAGAAGGGCAACATAAATTGAACCAATAAATAAATAAATTCCTCCTCCTCCTCCTCCTCCTCCTCCTCCTCCTCCTCCTCCTCCTCCTCCTCCTCCTCCTCCTCTGATTCAGCTGCTGGAGGGGCCAGCGACCAATAGGCTAGGACAGGTGGCTCTTTCCCTGTGGAACATCATCCCTGCAGAGATAGGATTGGCCCCCAGCAATCCCATCTCTTCCAAATGTCCCAGAAGACATGGTTCTGCCAATGAGCCTAGGGACCCCAGGAGTGATACGGAGCCCATCAAGCAGTAAAGTTTGTTGTGGACTGTTGTCACTAGGAGAGTAAAGGTTTCATGGCATGCATATTGGGGATTTATCTCTGTAAGCCACCCGGTGACACCATGAGTGAGTCGGGTAGCCCTATCAATTTTCTAAATAAATGACTACATAAATTGCTACAACTGGACACTTTGATTGCTTGTTTTTATGCCTCCTGCATCTGCCTCTCACAACCTCTCGGTCATCCTTCGGAGATGGCTGAGGGGGGAGTGAGGGGGGGGGGTTGAGAGCTCGTCAGCCTTGTTTTCAACTTCTCTCAACAGATTTTTGAGACAGATGCCTGATGGTCATTCCCACTCGCTTGGTCTGCCTTAATCACAATGCAACGGTGCAGATGGACCCTTATGCTCTCCTCCAAATCACAGCTTCACCCAAAATCGGAGATGGTGGCCCTCACAGAATAACAGTGTTGGAAGGGACCTTGGAGGTCATCTAGTCCACCCCCGACTCAAGCAGGAGACCCTATACCATTCCAGACATATGGTATATCCAACCTCTTCTTTAAAAACTCTAATGTTAAATCCCTGCAAGTGTGTCTTAAACCCCACTCAAGGAGTAAACTGAGGCATCATCACTATTCCCAATTCCTGATTTATATTTTGTCTGTCTGTCTTTCTGTCTGCACCTGTCTGTCTGCCTATCTATCTCTACCATCTTTCTTTCTTTCTTTCTTTCTTTCTTTCTTTCTTTCTTTCTTTCTTTCTTTCTTTCTTTCTCTCTCTCTCTCTCTCTCTCTCTCCCTCCTTCTTTCTCTCTCTATCTGTCTCTATCTATCTATATCTATCTTTCCTTCCTTTCTTCCTTCCTTCCTTTCTTTCTTTCCTTCCTTCTTTCTTTTTCTTTCTATCATCTATATCATCTAACTAGCTATCATCTATCTATCTATCTATCATCCATCTTTCTCTCTCTCTCTTTCTTTTCTTTCTTCTTCTTCTTCTTCTTCTTCTTTCTTTCTTTCTTTCTTTCTTTCTTTCTTTCTTTCTTTCTTTCTTTCTCTCTCTCTCTCCCTCCCTCCCTCCCTCCCTCCCTCCCTCCCTCTATTTCTCTGTCTGTCTGTCTGTCTGTCTATCTATCTTTCTTTCTTTCCTTCCTTCCTTTCTTTTTCTTTCTATCATCTATATCATCTAGCTAGCTATCATCTATCTATCTATCTATCTATCTATCTATCTATCTATCTATCTATCTATCATCCATCTTTCTTTCTCTCTCTCTTTCTTATCTTTTTTTCTTTCTTTCTTTTTCTAGGTAGCTAGCTATCATTTATCTATCTATCTATCTATCTATCTATCTATCTATCTATCTATCTATCTATCATCCATCTTTCTCACTCTCTCTTTCTTTTCTTTCTATCTTTCTTTTTTCTTTCTTTCTTTCTTTCTTTCTTTCTTTCTTTCTTTCTTTCTCTATCTATCTATCTATCCTTTTTCTTTCTCTCTCTCTCTCTTTTCTTTCTCTCTCTCTTTTCTTTCTCTCTCTCTCTCTCTCTCTCTCTCTCTCTCTCTCTCTCTCTCTCTCTCTCTCTCTCTCTCTCTCTTTCTCATATAAGTCTAAGTGCTATTGCTATATAAGAGCTGAAGTGGTGTAGTGGTTAGAATGCAGTATTGCAGGCTAACTCACTGCTCACTGCCAACAGTTCGATCTTGATCGGCTCAAGGTTGACTCAGCCTTCCACCACTTCCAAGGTTTAGTAAAATGAGGACCCAGATTGTTAGGGGCAAGAGGCTGACTCTAAACTGCTTAGAGAGGGATGTAAAAGTACTGTGAAGCTGTATATAAGTCTAAGTGCTAATGCTAAGAAGGAAGGAAGGAAGGAAGGAAGGAAGGAAGGAAGGAAGGAAGGAAGGAAGGAAGGAAGGAAGGAAGGAAGGAAGGAAGGAAGGAAGGGCCGGCCGTGGTGGAACAATGGTTAGAATGCAGTACTGCAGGCTGAACTCTGCTGGCTGCCAAAAGTTCAATCCTGAGTGACTCAAGGTTAACTCAGACTTCCATCCACTCTAAGTTCAGTAAAATGAGGACCCAAATTGTTGGGGGCAATATGCTGACTCTGTAAACTGCTTAGAAAGGACTGTAAAACATTGTGAAGCAGTATATAAGTCTAAGGGCTGTTGCTAATTGTTAATGCTACTTGTATCTTTAAAAGTTTCCTTATGTAAAACTCTAGCGTTAATAGACCAGATGCAAATTAACTTTCCAACAGAAATGTAGATTATCAACACTGTTAGGCAAATCCATTCGAGGTCATTGTGCTTTCACCATTCATAGAACAGCGTAAAGGAAGACCAATGATAATTGTATTTAATGTCAGTTGTGTTTTTACTTCAAAGAAAACTCATTTGGGTTATTATTATATGAAGTTGTCTTTTGTAAGATCTTCCAACGAATAGCAGCCGAAATGTCATTCTTTTGTTTGGGGTGAAAAACAAAATGATTCATGCCACCCAAACAAATGAGATCTACTGAAAACATACTTTCAATAAATCCTTAGCATATACTAAATACATGTACAGGCAGTCCTCGACTTATGACCACAATCGAGCCCACAAATGACCTTTCTTGCCATCGTTGTTAAGTGAATCACTGCATTTGGTAAATGAGTCACACAGTTGTTAAGTGAAAGGGCGCAAAAGGGAATCACGTGATCCCAGGACACGGCGCCCATCATAAATATGAGTCAGTTGCCAAGCGTCTGAATTTTGATCACACGACTGCAATGGTCGTAAGTGTGAAAAACTAAGCCTTAAGTCAATTTTTTCAGTGCCTCTGTTGCTTTGAACGGTCACTAAATGAACTGGTGTAAATCCAGGACTACCCGTCATTTTAACTTTATGAAAACTTCATTGAGAATAAACTCTTGAAGTCCTTGGGATTCGATGTTTCGATGTGTTTTCCAGCTATTTTTCTGGCAACTCACTTGCGGTGGCCTTCTTACTGGCATACAGTAATAGATTTGGAGTGAAGATTTGGATGAAGTCAGGTGACGCGGCAATGCAGAGGCTTAATGAACGCTGGATGGGCTGAGCAACTGCCAGCACTTGAGCGGTTCGAGTCCCGCTCCACAGGAGAGGGTGAGTTCCCGTCTCTTGTCCCTAGCTCCTGTCCACTTAGCACTTCAGAAGCATTGTTTGTGAGTAGATAGACAGGTACCACCATTTCAGTAGTGGGAAATTCTGGTGTGGGGAGCTGGAACTGGCACTGGATCTGCCTGGATCCGATTGGTGGAGGAGCGGTTGGATGAAAGCCCCCGGAAGAGCCGCCTTCCCCTGAGAACAGTGCAGGCCAGATGGAGTGAAGCTACTTTGTCCTTATCTGGTGCACAGACTAGCGATTGTCGGCTGCTAGGACTTCTATAACACGCAAGGCTGGGGAGCCAGAATGTCATGCATAGTGTATGTTATACACTAAACAAATAAATAATTTGGATGAAGGCAACAACGCTACCAGTTTGCTGCCCCTCTCAAAGAATTATAAAGTCTTCAACAACTGTTAAAAAAGTATATCTTACTATACTAAGGGTGAGACGCTAATCCCTGGATCTGAATCATTTGTCCAGGATGATGTAAGGTCTCCTGCCTTGAGCAGGGGTTGGAGTAGAAGACCTGTGAGGCAGCAGTGAAATGCACTTACCTTCGCTACCGGTTCGTGAGTGTGAGTGCAGACGCCTCTTCTGTGCATGCACAGAGGGTCAAAAACGGGGACGTAATGACGGCCCAGCGGGTGGGCGGATCCTTCCAATGCCGGCCTTACCGATTCGTGTGAACCGGATAGATCCGGATGGATTTCACCTCTGCTCTGAGTTCCTTTCCAGCTATATGCTTCTAAGAATCTATGAGTTAACAAAACACCGTTAACGGGTTTCGTTAACTCATTAATGTGTTAATGTGGTTCCCAGACCATCAAATCATCTCATCGTTTGATTCACACAATGGTTGGCTTTCATACCATGTAGAACCACACACAGAGACATCCAAAATGTATTTCTGCTCACAGAAAGTCCTTGACTTGCCGCCGTTCGTTTAGTGACCATTCAAAGTTACAGCGGCACTGAAAAAAAGTGACTTATGACCATTTTTCACACTTACAACCATTGCAGCATTCCCACAGTCACATGATCAAAATTCGGATGTCAATGGGGAAGCCAGATTCACTTAACAATGGCGTGACTGATTTAATGCCTGCAGTGATTCACTTAACAGATGTGGCCAGAAAGCTCATAAAATGGGGCAAAATTCACTTAAGAATTGTCTTGCTTAGCAACAGAAATTACGGGCTCAATTGTGGTCATAAGTAGAGGATTACCTCTAATTGGATACATTTTGTGTGTTCCGACTTACTGTGTTTATTTATTGTTTATTGGTTTGATTTATATGCCGCCCTTCTCTGGAGACTTAGGGCGGCTTACAATGCGTTAAGCAATAGCCTTCATACTTTTGTATATACCTGCTTAGTAGGGCTTTTGCCCCCCCCCCAACAATCTGGGTCCTCATTTTACTTACCTCAGAAGGATGGAAGGCTGAGTCAACCTTGAGCCTGGTGAGATTTGAACTCGCAGTAATTGCAAGCAGCTGGCAGCTAAGTGCTACTTAACAGCACTTTAGTCTGCTGCACCACCAAGGCTCTTCCTTGGTGGTGTTCCCCTACTTGCTATTTCTACTGCCAACCCCAATTCTTAATGGGCTGATTGGTGTCATCATTATACACTTCCTGGAAAAAAATGAAGTCCCATTCATTATGCAAAACTACATAATGAGCAACACACACTGACATGGATCCAACTTATCCAGGAATCAATCAAAAAAGGATTTTGAGAAAAATCTTTGATCCTCAGATTCACCGCCAACATGCTGAAAGAATTCCTTTCCTTGGACGTTCCAGATTTTGGAAAAGTGACAACTAACCTCCCCACAATAACAAACATCACACAGTAGCTGTCAACCATCTATCTTTGTAGGCTTCAGAGTACGTGATGTGCTACTTGGCATCACTTATGTGCCAGAGTATTTCTCTCTTGTCTTCACATGCAGAAGTCAACCTGGTTGGCAGGTGACTCTTACTGATACTATAGAAGGACAAGAGGCAGAATGTGAGGGTGGAGTCAAGAGAAGATTCAGCCTAGAATCGTTACATGTCCACAAAATGTTCCAAGTCCAACTTCCCTTGAATTCTGTTGACTTTCCTCTATTGCCATTTGAGTGTTGACTGTTAAGTTGCTGTATAGGCTTGAGCATTAAATCTTCTTAACTGGAACTTAACATACGGTCCATGTACTTTAGGTCTGACATTAAACTAGTCAACTAATGGTCAGCACTAAATTGGCGGTAGATAACACTCAACAGAATTCAATTGGAGCATTTGTGGACACGTAATGCGAATCACATAATGATTCTAGGCTAAGTCCTCTCTTGACTCCAACCCCAGGATCTGCCTCTTCTTCTCCTACAAGTACCTTGCTAACAAGACAGGATCCTCTACAAGAACTGAGGATATTAAGTTAACCCAAAGACATGTGTGATACTCATACTTACCGCTATTCCCTACTACCTAATATCTGTTGCCTGAGGCACCCATGTCATTCTGGGAATGTAAAATATAATTGTCCTCTTGATGTTAACTCCAACCCTCAGCCTTCCTCAGTGAACTGGAATTTGAAAAGTCCCTCCTGTTACACTCTGGAACTCTTGATCTTTGTTGCAGTGTAGCAAAATCAGACCGGTCACTATTACTTCCTCTTTAGCCTGATGATAGAGATGTGTCAGTAGCAAGTTTTGCTAATTCAGGTTTCACCAACCTAGTGGCACTTAAATGTGTTGCGCTGTCTTCTGTCCCCTCTTCTTGCAATGGTATGTGAAAAGGTCATTGGGAGACAGAGTGAAGAGACACTACAAGAGGAACAGTTACAGGGGTGGAATTCAGCCGATTCAGGCAAACCGGATGTTAATTTTAACCTGGTTCGCTGAAGGACTGGCTGACCCTGCCCACCCCACTCCACCGCTCCCAGGAGTCTCCACGTGGCCTGTTTTGGATGCCAGGTAAGTGCAGGGTGTGCACTGAGACTCTGGGAGGGCAAAAGACGGGCCTACCGGAAATACCAGAAGTCCGGACACAGGCCTGTTTCCAACATCCGGAGGGCCTCTGGAGCCCAGGGGAGGCCATTTTCACCCTCCTGGAGGCTCAAGGAAAGCCTCTGGAGCCTGGGGAAGGTAAAAAAACAGGCCTACTGAAAGTACATGGCTTAGGCCCGGGGTACTTACAGTACCATCTCTTGCCTTCCTTCCTTCCAGCAAAGAAGCCTGGAAGCATGAAACATGGAAGCACGAAGCCGAGAACACCAGCCTGAAGATGACGAATGAGACTTCGTCGAAACATTGCCAAGAGACATCCAATTCTACGCGGGAGTACACCCGAATAACCAAAGACCTCCATATAAACACCTGAGAAAACCTCAGAAAACATTTATCTTTATCTTTATCTTTATCTTTATCTTTATCTTTATCTTTATCTTTATCTTTATCTTTATCTTTATCTTTATCTTTATCTTTATCTTTATCTTTATCTTTTCTTACTTTTCATAGGTTTTATGTGTGTTTTTCCTTTAAGCCAGGTTTGGTTACGTAGGAAAAACCTAGCTTAAAGGAAACACATACACACACACACACACACACACACACACACACACACACACATATGCATACATATGTATGTATATAAGTATGTATAACAGGGACAAGATGAACTAATTCTACTTTAATGTAAGGCTACATTACCAGAATCTTGCAAAGCTGAAACTTCCCGCCACCTCTTTTAACCACTTGATTCGTTAGGGTAGATCCTTCAAAAGTTTCTTCCGGTGATTGTCAGGCCACGGAGGGCTCCTGTCTCTCTTTTCTGGTGGATTCCTAGGCAGTGTATCTTCTCTTTATCCAAGACCATCCACACCTTTCTTTATAAGATCTTGGGGGATGGGGTGGGGGCAGCGGTGGGCTTCAAAAATTTTAGCAAGGTTTCTGGGTGGGCATGGCCAGGGTGGGCGTGGCCTAGTTGGCTTCCTGCACCAGGGTGTGTGGGGGTGTTTTGCCCCCTGGGCTCCAGAAGCTTTCCTTGAACATCCGGGAGGACAAAAACAGCCTCCCTAAATTCCAAACTTCCGGTAGGCCCGTTTTTCACCCTCCCCGAGCCTCTGCTCACATCTTGCATTTACCAGGATCCAAAACAGGCCACATGGGGACTCCTGGAAGGGGAGGGACAGGGTGGGCGGGGCCAGCCAGGAGTGGGATTTGGGGGTTCTCCGAACTGCACAGAATCTTAGCTAGAGGTTCTCCCGAACCCCTATGAACCTCCAGCAGCCCACTCCTGGGTGGGGGAGATTTTACTTTCATACTTGCCAGATTGATGTCAGCCTTGAGGGGTAAACAGATAGGAAACACAAGAAGATGAACAAATTGTTCTTTATTGTAAAGTTCAGGTAGTCTTTGACCATCATGGGGCCCAAAACGTCCATTGCTAAGCGAGATGGCTTTTAAGTGATTTTTTCCCCCCGTTTTCCCACGTTTCTTGCCCCGGTTGTTAGCTGAACCGCTGGTGTTGTTAAGTCAGTCCCACAGTTGTTAAGTGAATCTGGCTTTCCCCCTTAACTTGGCTTGTCAGAAGGTTGCAAAAGGTGACCTCTATTACGGGACCCCGTGACTCTGCCACCAACATCAATATGAGTCAGTGGTCAAGCGCCTGAATTCACGTGACCGTGGGGATGCCCCAATGGACGTCAGTGTGAACATCGGTCGTAAGTCCCTTTTTTCAGTTCCACTTTAGCTTTGAACGGTCACTAAATGAACTGTAGTAAGTCAAGGACTACCTGCATCAAAGTATAATTCTCCCCTACTTCTGCCCCCTTTACAGGTTGAGAAGCTAGGGAAGGTTTCTTCCGATCTGGTTGCCCTACCCATTGTCTAGCTGTAGGCTTGGCTATCTCTTCTCTGACTGTCCCCTTGTCCAGGCGATTACCATATTTTTCAGAATATAAGACGCACCAAGATTTTGAAGAGGTAAGTAAGAAAAAAAAAAGGTTTTTGCCCTCCCTGGCCCTCAGGAGCACTCTGCAGGCCTCCCAAATCCTCTGCGCGCCCTATTTTTCACAAAAATTGGCCCATTTTTTTGCAAAAAACAGGGACATTTTTGCCCTCCCCCAGCCCCCAGGAGCACTCTGCAGGCTTCCCAAACTCTCTGCGCACCTCTGTTTTTGCAAAAAACAAGCCTGTTTTTTTTTGTTTTTTTTTTGCAAAAATAGAACAAGCGGGGTGGGGCTTTGGGAGGCCAAAAATGGCTGTATTCGGTGTATAAGACACACCAACATTTGCACTCTCTTTTAGGGTGGTAAAAAGTGCATCTTATACTCCAAAAAATACAGCAAGTACTTTCTCACATGTCTTCAGCAAGTGGACATGGAAGCAGAGGAAGATGGGAGTTGTAGGGAAAGTTTTTGATAGTCTGTGGGAAGGTAGCACCCACCCCTCTCCTAGAAAAATGAAATATTCTAGGAAATATTAAAAAGGCAGACTAGTATATCTCCCTGGATGAGAAATGGAGAAACATGTTTTTTTTTTATTCTCACTCTTAATATCCCCCACACTTTCAATAGCCCACAGCAGATGTCAGCACTTAAGAGATAAAGAGATAGCTAGATCTATTCATAAGGAAATGCCCTCAACCAAGATCCAACAAAGGTTGGATTAGCCGTAGGAATTGCCCCCAACCCTCTTCATTGCATCATCACCTAGCAAGATTCAACCAGGCATGGGACTCAAACGACAACCTACAAAATTACCCCTGCGTGGCCCCATGGGAGTCTGACAACCAATCAGAATACAAGCTCAAGTTCAAAGCTAGAGAGAGTATAAAACCCAGCGACTCTCAGCACCTCTTCCCTTTTTTTTCATCCATGGTCTCCAAGGCATATGATCCTGTTCATTGATAAACCTGATTTCCAAGCAACTTCCATGAATCCAGTGTCTTTTTCCCCACGTAGACTGAACCCAGAAGGATATTTCTTCCAACAAGTCTTAATCTTTGGGGGATTCTAGGGAATAACTTCGGTGGTCTTCCAAAGAATAAATTCCCCAAAGAGATATAAACCTCAGTAACCATAGATACGAGTTGCAAATGCTTTTAATTTTGAGGTCTCTTTAAATTCCATAGAGGTTTCACCTAAGAAGATTTAATCTTGACATTTATGGTGGTTTATTATTTGGGGATGAAAGGATTTTAACAGCACAAACACAATTTCTATGGGCATCAGCAGGAAGGAACAAATCTATAGAGCCGTGATGGCGAACCTGTGGTACATGTGCCAGAGGTAGAATGCAGAGCCCTCTCTTTCGGCATGCGTGCCATCACCAGCTGCACTTCTAGTTTCCGGTGTGCACATGCGCTCACCAGCTGGTTTTCATGGGTGCCAGAGTGCTGGAAAACAGCCTGAAAATGGCCCGAAAACAGCCTAGAAAACAGCTTTAAAATGGCCTGCAAAACAGCCTGAAAATAGCCTGAAAATAGCCCAGAAAATGCTTGAAAATGGCCTGAAAAACAGCCTAGAAATGTCCTGAAACAGCCCAGAAAATGGCCTGAAAATCAGCCTGAAAATGGCTGGAGAACAGCCTGAAAATAGCCCAGAAAACAGCCTGAAAATGGCTGGAAAACAGCCCAGAAAATGGCCTGGAAAACAGCCTGAAAATAGCCCAGAAAATAGCTTGAAAATGGCCTGAAAAACAGCCTGGAAATGGCCTGAAACAGCCCAGAAAATGGCCTGAAAATCAGCCTGAAAATGGCTGGAAAACAGCCTGAAAATAGCCCAGAAAACAGCCTGAAAATGGCTGGAAAACAGCCCAGAAAATGGCCTGGAAAACAGCCTGAAAATAGCCCAGAAAATAGCTTGAAAATGGCCTGAAAAACAGCCTGGAAATGGCCTGAAACAGCCCAGAAAACGGCTTAAAAATGGCCTGGAAAAAAGCCTGAAAACAGCCCAGAAAACGGCTTGAAAATGGCCTGGAAAACAGCCTGAAAATGGCCTGAAACAGCCCACAAAACAGCTTAAAAATGGCCCAGAAAATGGCCTGAAAATGGCCAAAAATGGCCAAGAACAGGCATGCAGGGGGTGGCCAGCTAGTATTCAGGTTTCTGGTGCTCTGGCACGTACACATACACACCTTTCGGTTTGGGCACTTGGTGCCGAAAAGGTTCACCATCTCTGCCATAGAGATAATTCTCGATTTATAACAGTTCATTTAATAATCATTCAAACCTACAAAGACACGGGGAAAAAATGACTGACGACCATTTTTCACACTTAGGACCGTTGTAGCATCCCTGGGGGGGGGGGGGGGGTATCACATGATTTCCATCTGGACGCTTGACAACTGACTCACATTTATGGCGGTTGCAGGCTCCCAGGGTCATGTGTTCAAAAAACAACTGACGTCTAAATACTAGCAAGAGAAAGGAGATGGTGCTAGATTTCCGGAAGCACAGAGTGGAGCCTGCCCCACTTTATATCGAGGGGGGCCATGTGGAGAGGAGGGTTTCCTCTTTTAAATTTTCGGGAGTGCTCATTAGTCAAGATCTCACCTGGCAAAACAACACATCCCTGGTGGTTAATTAGGCTCAACAGAGGTTTCATTTCCTTAGAGTCCAGTGGAAAAATCAGGTGGAACAACAGTTAATGACTTCTTTCGATCAGTCTACAATAGAAAGTGTCCTCACATACTGTATAACAATGTGGTACGCTTGTCTAACAGCCACGGACAGGAAGGCACTACAGAGAGTGATCAATTCGGCACAAGAAAACATTGGTTGCCCTCTAACACCACTAGATGACATTGCCAGGTCTAGTTGTTTCAGCAGAGTAAGGAAGATACTTAGGGATGATTCACACCCTGGTCACTGTCTCCTTTCAAATTCTATCTCTTCTGACCTACGCTTCACAAAAGCACGAAGCAGACTCCTCGTCCTGACAAAACACCTTTTTATTAAGCTAATGTGAATTGCAGGTTGGCTCTGCAACCCAACAAGAGAGACACGGACTTCAGAGGATAATTAGAACTGCAGAAAAAACAATGCCTACCATGGAGGACCTGTATACTGCAGGAGTCAAAAAGAGGGCTGTGAAAATATCTGCAGACCCCTCGCATCCTGGACATAAACTGTTTCAACTCCTACCCTCAAAATGAGGCTATAGAGCACTGCACACCAGAACAACTAGACACAAGGACAGGTTTTTCCCTGAATGCCATCACTCTGCTTAACAACTAATTCCCTCAACACTGTCAAACTATTTACTAAGTCTGCACTACTATTAATCTTCTCATTGTTCCCACCACCCATCTCTTTCCACTTATGACTGTATGACTTTAACCTTGTTGCTAGTATCCTTATGATTTATATTGATATTGATCCTGATTGCTTATTTGTACCCTATGACTATCATTAAGTGTTGTACCTTATCATTTTTGATGAATGTATCTTTTCTTTTATGTATACTAAGAGTATATGCACCAAGACAAATTCCTTGTGTGTCCAATCACACTTGGCCAATAAAGAATTATATTCTATTCTAATTCCTCTCGTTCACATCCAACAAAGTCCCGGAAAACAGTCTTTCAAGGGTGAATTTACAACCACAGACCTTATCAAGCTTGGAAAGCTGCCAGGCCGATATCTTCCAAACGCAAAGCTGTACAAGAAAATACTTGGCAAGGAGTCTCTGAGAGTCACGAACAGATCTTCACACTAATGAAATGAACTAATTGTCTCCTGCATAGACCACTCCCCTTTCGCTCCTATTTATTTCCTATGGGAGGGGCCATTCTAGTAGTGAAATCCAATTTTTTTTTACTACCGGTTCTGTGGGCGTGGCTTGGTGGGCGTGGCAGGGGAAGGATACTGCAAAATCCCCATCCCTCTCCACTCTGGGGCCAGCCAGAGATGGTATTTGCCAGTTCTCCGAACTGCTCAAATTTTCCGCTACTGGTTCTCCAGAACCTGTCAGAACCTGCTAGATTTCACCCCTGGGCCATTCAGTGTCCACCTGTGCCTTTACTCCCAAATTGGCCCTTGTTCCTTGACTGTTCCTTTCTCCTGGAAGCTCTGTGCATGCACACATTGGGAACAGGCTCCAGCTGTTCTTCTGCCCCATTCATCTCCAACCCAGAAGGCAGCTGACAACTGTCAGATGGCCCTGGCCCCCTCTCTGCCTCTGATGCAGAGCCCTCATCAGAGCCTTCCCCTGACTCCAGGACTGGCCCATGTTCCTCCCCGACCTCCTCATTGTCCGAGTTCGCTCTGCTGGCCGCTCGCAGGCCACAACACTACCATCGGGCAGAAGACACAGAAGCATAGCCAGCTGGACAAACAGGTTTAAAAACAGCTTCTACCTATGGGCTGTCAGACTCCTAAACATAATCACAATCACTCCATGCACATACAGAAAAATAGTATATTCTCTTATCATTCACATAAGAACTACAGCAAGAATCTCTTTTGCCCAATTTTGGAAGGAGAAAAAGATTCCATCCAAAGAGCATGTAATTAGGAAAATTCTCGAATGCGCCGAGATGAATAAATTGTCGTTAGAAATCAATGACAGAGAAGAAACTGAATATAACAGTATTTGGGAAAGGTGGTATGAATGGTTGAAAAAAAGAAAGGTGAAGTGAAAATCGAGAGGTTAAATATACATGGAAAAACTAGAATTATAGCATATAGATACGAGTTATTTTATCAGTAGCAGAAAAGAAAAGGTAATGGAGATGAAATTTGATGTTAATAAATGTACCATTGGAAATGAAAGTTTATAAAAGCATAAACTCTACAGGGGGTATGTTTAAAAACATGATAAAAAAATTTATGAGTGAATACCATGTAAATAATAATAATGCATTAACGTAAATACCATGAAAGTACACTTGTTTATGTATAATAATATCATGAGACCGGAAATGACAGAAATGTATTATAATTTTTAATCAATAAAGATTTTGAAATTTTTTTTTAAAAAAAAAGGAAAAATAGTATATTCTCTATACTATTTATGCTGTTTTGCATTTTCTGTTATGGATTGCACCAGAGAGGATAAACCAAGGGTCTCCAACCTTGGCAATTTTAAGCCTGGTGGACTTCAACTCCCAGAATTCCACAGCCAGTTTGCTGGGGAATTCTGTGAGTTGAAGTCCGCCATGCTTAAAGTTGTCAAGGTTGGAGACCCCTGGGCTAAACCAATTTCATTGTATATATTATGTACAATGACAATGAAGGCTATACTATACTATAGTATAGCCTTGGTGGCGCAGTATAGCCTTGGTGGCACAGCAGACTAAAGTGCTGTTAAAGTAGCACCAGCTGTCTGCAATTACTGTAAGTTCGAATCTCACCAGGCTCAAGGTTGACTCAGCCTTCCATCCTTTCTAAGGGAGGTCAATTGAGGACCCAGTTTGTGGGGGCAATAAGCTGACTTTGTATAAAAAATATACAAAAGTATGAAGGCTATTGCTTAACGCATTGTAAGCCGCCCTGAGTCTCCGGAGAAGGGCGGCATATAAATCAAATTAAAAAAAGAAAGGAAGGAAGGAAAGAAGGAAGAGGAAGGAAGGAAGAGGAAGGAAGGAAAGAAAGAGGAAGGAAGGAAGGAAGAAAGGAAGGAAGGAAGGAAGGAAAGAAGAAAGAAAGAAAGAAAGAAAGAAAGAAAGAAAGAAAGAGAAAAAGAGAAAAAGAAAGAAAAAAAGAAAGAACATTCAGCTGTCTGCAATTATTGTAAGTTCGAATCTCCCCAGGCTCAAGGTCGACTCAGCCTTCCATCCTTTCTAAGGGAGGTCAATTGAGGACCCAGTTTGTGGGGGCAATAAGCTGACTTTGTATAAATATACAAAAGAATGAAGGCTATTGCTTAACGCATTGTAAGCTGCCTTGAGTCTCCGGAGAAGGGCGGCATATAAATCAAATTTAATAAATATATATGTTGAGGACCAGCTGTATCTTTGAATCATCATTACCCAAATGGTTATGGCAGCAGGTCAAGGATTATCTGTGTTATTTAATTCATATCAAACTTTCGTAAAAGCCTTCTGATACTTTACTTCTCTGAAGACGCCCTCAAATACTCCCAGTTCTCGTTTCTAGAATTTTCTGAGTCAATTTGAACATCAATGATCACCTGAGGTAAAATCTCTTCCCCGATCAATACAGGTTGTTCTCGAATTATGACCACAATTGAGCCAAAAAAAATATATTTCTTTGCCAAGCAAGACAACTGTGAGTTTTGCCCTGTTTTATGACCTTTTCCCCACAGTTGTTACATGAACCACTGCAGTTGTTAAGTGAATTATGCCATCGTTGAACAAACATGCTAGTTGCCAAAAGTTACGAGTCACTTTTTTTCAGTGCCATTGTAATGTCAAACGGCCGCTAAACAAAACAGTTGTAAGCCCCGGGTGACCTGTATCATTCTTTCAAAATGGAAGTTTGTGAGTTCCGAAGACAACTTGAAAATAACATATAGCCGAATGGAAATTGCATAACAAATGATCTCGGTGTCCTTCACATTTTTCCTTCATTATCCTTTGGCTGAAGGGCCACCTTCTCATGATGGTTGGTATCCACCAGACCTTATTATTTCACCCAAGAGCAACTGATGGGCTCCTCACGCACCGCACACTATTTTAACAGATTAATAGATTAACAGAGTTGGAAGGGATCTGGTAGGTCATCAAGTCCAGGGTTGTCAAATTCAAGGCTGGCAGGCCAAATCCGGCCTTCAGGGTGCTTAGATCTGGCCCATGGGACAATGAAGGACCATCCTGTGGTGCCTCTGTGGAGGCCGTTACGGCTGAAAACGGAGCCCCGGGGGCAGTGGTGGGATTCAGACGGTTCGCACCACTTCGGGAGAACCGGTTGTTAACTTTCTGAGCAGTTTGCCAACCTTTTTGTTGGAAGAAATCATTAGAGCAGAGAACCTCTGCCATCCTGTGGTGCCTGTGTGGAGGCCGTTACGGCTGATAACGGAGCCCCGGGGGCAGTGGTGGGATTCAGACGGTTCACACCACTTCGGGAGAACCGGTTGTTAACTTTCTGAGCAGTTTGGCAAACTGGTTGTTGGAAGAAATCATTAGAGCAGAGAACTGGTTGTTAAATCCCATCACTGCCCGGGGGGGGGGGGCGGTCATGTGAGCAGGACCCCCAAGTTCCACTTTTTGATAGTAGAGGGAGGCTGAACTAAAAACAAAACAGGAGAAATGTTTTCCCCTTTTGCATTTGAGCATCCAAGAAGGGACAGGAAAGGAGAAAGGGAAAGAGGAAAGACAAAGAAAAAGATGGGAAGATGGGAAGGGAGCAAGGAAGCAAAAAGGAAGGAAAGAGGGGAAGGAAGAAGAGAGGAAAATGAAAGAGGATGGAAAAAGAGAAAAAGAAAGGGAGGGAAGGAGGGACGAAGGGAGGGAGATTATAATGAGAGCAAGGGAGGGTCTGAGGTAGGGGTGAAATCCCGCAGGTTCTGACAGGTTCTGGAGAACCGGTAGCGGAAATTTTGAGTAGTTCAGAGAACCAGCCAAAACCACCTCTGGCTGGCCTCAGAGTGGGATGGAAATGGGGATTTTGCAATATCCTTCCCCCAGGAATGGGGAGGGAATGGGGATTTTGCAGTATCCTTCTCCTGCCACGCCCACCAAGCCACGCCCACAGAACCGGTAGTAAAAAATGTTGAATTTCACCACTGGTCTGAGGGAAGTCTTGCCTTAGCACTTGACCACAACAGAAGCCTCTGACATGAGTCCGGTCGAGCTGGCCACACCCACCATGGCCATGCCCAATCCCCCCAGGTCAAACACAACCATGATGTGGCCCTCAATGAAACTGAGTTTGACACCCCTACAAGGTCTCTTCCAACTCTGCTAATTTGCACCACGCTCTACTCTCTCTGGCACAGAAGGAACAAATGAAACTATTCCTGTTGAAGAAAACACAATTTTTTTTTTTTAAAAAAAGGAGATGAGATGGAAGGAATTTGGGTCTCCCCATCAAGCTACGAGACACATTATTAAATGCTTCCAAAATAGGATAACTCCATGTCATCTATTTGGAAAGGATGTGATTGCGGTCATTGTCGACTAACGAAAACACAATTGTAGTTTGCAAACAAAAAAGAAAGAAAGAAAGAAAGAGAGAGAGAGGGAGGGAGGGAGGGAGGGAGGGAGGGAGGAAGGAAGGAAGGAAGGAAGGAAGGAATAAAAATACACACACACCCCTTTCCGTTACAGGAAAAAAAAAGAGAGAGCGATGAAACATGACGAAGAGGGTGGGAAATGATCAGAAAAGTGATATAAAATGGAAGTACAATTTGTCAGTTTTCCTCTGTACGGAGAGAAAAAAAGGTTGATATTTTGTTTAAAAATTGCTGAGACTTTATATTTAAAAAATATAATAATTATTATTATTTTTATTGGTTAATCTGTAGTGAGACTCACAGCCTTTGAGGCTGGTTAATAGCTCAGCAGCTCGAGTCCTAACCAAGGACCTAGGAATTGTTAAGGTATCATCGGAGGATGTAAGCTGTTCCGAGTAAGGTGGTTTTTTGTAGAGTCAAAATGTTCAAGTCTGGTAAATTTAGGAATTCTAAATAGCGGGGTAGCCCTTTGGGTATTGCTCCAAGGGCTCCAATTACAATCGGGACAACACACAATTTCTTTTTCCACAATCGCTCAACTTCAATATTATTATTATTATTATTATTATTATTATTATTATTATTATTATTATTTTGTTTTCCTTTGCTTAAATATTGCTTACCATGTAATAATTTTCCAGTCCCCTATTTCTTTGGACAGGGGCCTAATCCCACAAACTTGGTTTATTTTTATTTTTTTTCCGCATGAAAACCCTGAACATCTCTGGAGCCATTCTTAAATTGCACTGTCCTTCTTAAGAACTATCGCCAAATGTTTTGGGCAGGATAAATTGTGAGTTTTGCTGAATTCTTGGCGCCTCAGAAACGTGATGCTAGGGTAAGATTTAAATTTCAGCATCTGCAAAATCAGATTATTTACCCAGGAGCACAAAAGGATTAGCAACCTCCTACACAATCTCAACCTGAGGGATTACAAATATTTTTTGCAAAGTCAGATGCTTTTTGCTTTTCCCTCTGAAAGCCAAATTGGGAGGAAAAAGCCGCTTGGTATCCTTGGTTCCCCAATCGTGTATGAGGCCTAGGCTTCCTTAGAAAGCATAAACTTAGTCCCAGCAAACCTCTTTAATTCATACAACTGTGAATTATTGTCATTCCCAGTCTGAAAGGCTTCACAAACAGTCTTTCAGGGGTGTGTTTACAAACACCCACCTTATCTCCCTTGGAATGCTGCCAGAGAACTAATTGCCACATGCAGGGCAAGGCCAAACTTAGCACAGAGTCAAACAGAACTTTCCAAAGCTTGAACTGACCAGATGAACCAATTGCTTCCTGCAAAAGCTCACGTCCCATTCGCTCCTCTTTTATGTCTTATGGGAGGAGTCAATCATCTCCAAGCCTTACTCCCAAGTCGCCCCTGTTTTCTTAATTGTTCTTGTCTTATACCAGCTCTGCGCATGCGCACACTGGGAACAGGCTCCCGCTGTTCTTCTGCCTCACTGATGTCAGACTCCGGAGACTCCGGAAGGAGCAAAGAAGTACCAGATGGCCTTGGCCCCCCCTCTGCCTCTGATTCAGAGCTCTTGTCTGAGCCTTCCCCAGACTCCAGGACTGACCCACGTTCCTCCCCAATCTCCTCACCGTCTGAATCTGCTGCCAGCTCTGCTAGCTACTGGTGGGCCACAACACATGGGACGGAAGGAAGTTTTTCAAATGACAAAAACCAAAGCAGAGAAAGTTTGTGGGTTTCAAGTTCTCTTTTTATTGAAGAAAAGGGAGAAAGAAAAAAACCCGAAGAAAAAAATAGAGTTTGTTTTCCCCAAGTGAACGTTACTCACTGTGTGTGTTTTTTGTTCGTCTCGGTTTGTCTCAAAGTCTAAGGCAAATGTTCTCCCATCGCCTCCACGTCTCCAGGTCGGTTCGCTGAAAACTTTTCTGCTTTTGAAAAGTGGATGGGTTGAAAAGATGGGGAAGGGTCTTGTAGTCTTTTGAAAATGAAAGTAGGAGGGGGGAAAAAACAAACAGCTGAATCCACAGGAGCGTTTGGAACAAAAGCCCACCATGAGTTTCTGGAGGATGGACCACGAGTCAATAGGATAACCTACGTTCCTTTTCGTTCATTGTTTTCTTTTTCCTGTTATTTAGTTTTTGTTTTTAATTTTTTTAAAAAAGCCCCTCCCTTTCACCCAGTAAAGCAGGTTTTGTGGTGGTGATGGTTGTTGTCCAGTTGAATGAACTCTCTTTTAAGAGGAGATTCTTCGTTGTCCAAAATGTCTCCTTCGAGTTAGTGATGTTTGAAGAGGTTGGAATAGAAGAAACCGATTTGAAATCTTTCACGCAGATGGTTTCTCCATCTCCCTTGGGTCTCTTTCTCCACCCCTGTTCTCTGAACGAGCTTGTGGAGGGTTGGTGGAGATGTCTGAAGTGAAGGTGAGACCTCTCTTCTTCTGAGAGTCTGGTGTTTTTGCACGAGTGATGAGGAGGTGTGGAAGGGCAAGGGTGCATTTTTCTTTTTTGCGTTCCTCATGGAGTCAGGAGCCAAGGGTGAGTAGGTTAGCGTCCAGTATGTCACCAGTGTGATCTACTTGCTGGTTTGGTCCCCCATTGGCATCGTTCTTTCCGCTTGCCATATTCTTTTGTCATTCCCGACATTCGCATGGCTATCCACACCAAAAACCCTCCACTCGTCCCTTTTTTTCCCCCTCTAATAATATTTTGGAAAAGTTTTAATTCTTCTTTTTTTCCTCTCCCCCCGCCCCAATTTCCACCCTCCCCTTTGGTCAACCTTTCTTTCTTACACAGAAAAGCTCAGGTTTTATTCCCCCTACTGCTACTGTGCTCGAAAAAGGAATATTTCTCTCCCCCCCGCATCTCAGTCTACGGAGAACATAACCAAGATCGTCTTGTATTTTCCTCCTAAGAGCAATCATGTTTCAGCGAGACTCCAGTTCTCTGCATTTTAATTCCACATTCATCTTTCTTTCTTTCTTTCTTTCTTTCTTTCTTTCTTTCTTTCTTTCTTTCTTTCTTTCTTTCTTTCTTTCTCTCTCTCTCTCTCTCTCTTTCTTTCTTTCTCTTTCATTCGTTCTTTCTTTCTTTCTTTCTTTCTTTCTTTCTTTCTTTCTTTCTTTCTTTCTTTCTTTCTTTCTTTCTTTCTTTCTTTCTTTCTTTTAAAAAAATTCCTAACCTGTTTGTGTTTTGTTCTTGTTTAGTTTTCCAGTGGGGTGAGGAAAAACACCCAAAGAGTCTTTTATTATTATTATTATTCTTTTCCTCTCTCCTCCTCCTCCTCCTCCTCAGACCTCTGTCTGGAGGTCAATAATGTCCTGTCCCACCAGGGGAATTGTTGCGCCCGTCTTCTCCCATTCCACAGTTTTGAGTTCTAAGGGAGATTGAATCTCAGTCTCCATCTCTTTTTTGACCCACGCTGGGGGTGAGTGGACCTTCCGGAGCCCTTCCCAAGGTCTTTTGTTTGGTGTCTGCTGCTTCTCTTGCTAGACAGGAATCAGAGCACAGAAAGAAAAAGCAAGTGAGATGTCAAAACCAAACAAGGATACAGAATACACATTAGAAGAGTTGGAGGGACCTTGGAGGTCTTCTAGTCTAACCCCCTGCTCAAGCAGAAGACTCTATACCCATGATGGCAAACCTATGGGACAGGTGCCACAGGTGGCACATGGAGCCATATTGGTGAGCACATGAGCTCAGCTCCGGCACGCATGCGTGCGCCAGCCAGCTGATTTTCAGGCCTTCTGGGTACACCAGAAGTCAGGAAACACACTGTTTCCGGCCTCCGGAGGGCCTACGAGGGGGTGGGGAAGGCCGTTTTTGCCCTCCCCAGGCTCCTAGAAAGGCTCTGGAGCCTGGGGAGAGCAAAAAATGGGCCTACCAGGCCCACCATGCCATCGGGTGCCAAAAGCGGGGGGAGCATGGGGGGACAGGGCGCATAGAATTATGGATGTGGGCACGGGTGCGTGTGACCCCACCGTGCTCCCCCCACTTTTGGCACGCGATGGCAAAAAGGTTAGCCATCATTGCCCTATGCTGTTCCAGACAGATGGTTGTCTAGTCTCTCTTCAAAGACCTCCAGTGATGGAGCAGCCACAACTCCTGGAGGCAAGTCATTCCGCTGATTTTTTTTTCTCACTGTCGGGAAATTGTTCCTTAGTTCTAGGTTGGTTCTCTCCTTGATAAATGTCTACAGAGATTCTCAATCATCCTGGTAACAGTTGTCCCAAAGGTGTTTTACAAACGCAGCTGGAATTTCTTGGTGTGTTTTTTCCCCAAAAGAAGCTGAAGAACTGAAAAAGCTTCTTGGATGAGAAGTGAAAGTTTTCAAGGAAAACAAAACAAAACAAAACATAACAAGAAAATCCAGTTGATGCCTGATGAAAAGCACTTTTGGGACACTCCGTGATAAGATTCTATCCATTGCTTCTTGTCCTGCCTTCAAGCGCTTTGGTAGCCCCTCAAATATTGGCACCCTGCTATCATGTTACCCCCTACTCCTTCTCTTTGTTAGACGAGACATGCCAGTTCCTGCAACCATTTCATCCTATGTTTCAGCCTCCAGCCCCTTCACCTTCTTTGCTTCTCTTCGCTGCACTCTTTCTAGAGGATCAACATCCTTTTTGTATTGCAGTGACCAAAACTGTAAACCGTATTCCAAATGTGGTCTTACCAGTGCAGTATAAAGCAGTACTAATGTTTTGCGTGATCTTGATTCTGTCTCTCTGTTGATGCAGCCTAGGACTGTGTGGTCCATTATAGAGTGAGTGAGTGAGTGAGTGAATGAGTGAATCATTCATTCATTCATTCATTCATTCATTCATTCATTCATTCATTCATTCATTCATTCAATCAATCTCTATGCTGGCCGTGTCCTCTACTAGGTGTCTGTCAGTCAGTCTATCTATTTGTCTATCTTTCATTTTATCATCTATCTATCTATCTATCTATCTATCTATCTATCTATCTATCTATCATCTATCATCTATCTATCATCTGTCTGTCTGTCTGACCTATCTGTCCATCCATCCATCCATTCATCCATCCATCCATCCATCCATCCATCCATCCCTCTATCTGTCTCTCATCTGTCTGTCTATCTGTCTGCCTGCTTGTCTATCTATCTGTCTGTCTGCCTGCCTGCCTGCCTATCTATCCGTCTGTCATCTATTATCTATCATCTGTCTCTCTCTCTAACCTATATGTCCATCCATCCATCCCTCTGTCTCTCTACCATCTGTCTCTGTCTGTCCATCCATCCATCCATCCATCCACCCACCCACCCACCCCTCCCTCCCTCCCTCCCTCCCTCCCTCCCTCCATCCATCCATCCATCTATCTATCTAACTATCTATCCATACATACAAATACACATACACATACACATACACACACACGTATGTATGTATGTATGTATGTATGTATGTATGTATGTATGTATGTATATTTCTCTTTAGCCAGGTTCTTCCTATGTAAACCAAGATTTTATGCAGCCCTAGTTCAATGAAATCACAATCCACTAGTATCCCTGTACCTTTACAGGGAGGATACATGAGATGAGGGTGTGGCTAACTGATGAAGCCTAATAAAGCAGAAATAGATCTATATTAGTCTCCCAAAAGGCAGCAAAGGACCTGTTGGCTGCCAGAAGAAAAAATAGCCTAGAAACTAGTGGATTGTGATTTCACTGAACTAGGGCTACATAAAATCTTGGTTTACGTAGGAAGAACCTGGCTAAAGAGAAATACACAAAAAGTCTATGAAAAAGAAAGAAAACATGTGTGTGTGTGTGTGTGTGTGTGTGTGTGTGTGTGTGTGTGTATAGATAGATAGATAGATAGATAGATAGATAGATAGATAGATAGATAGATAGATAGATAGATAGATAGATTCTATGCTAGACATGTCCCCTACAAGGTGACCCTAGGAGGCTGGTTGGGTTGGGTACTACCAAATGCACCTCAGTGGGAAAACAAAAGGAATTTCTGGATATTTTTTCCTAGAATGGCTTGATATAAAAGAGCAACACTTTAATTGCAAAGGTAAGAGAAGCTGGCAATCCAAGAGAGAGTATTGGAATAACTACAATGATGTAAAATGCTTCTTGTCCTGCCTTCAGGTGCTTTGGAGAGTAGAGTAGAGTAGAGTAGAGTAGAGTAGAGTAGAGTAGAGTAGAGTAGAGTAGAGTAGAGTAGAGTAGAGTAGAGTAGAATAGAATAGAATAGAATAGAATAGAATAGAATAGAATAGAATAGAATAGAATAGAATAGGTTTGACTCCCTCTTCTTTGTGGCAGCTCCTGAGATATTTGAACACTGCTATCTTGTCTTCCTTAGTCCTTCTTTTCATTAAACTAGACATACCCAGTTCCTGCAACCGCTCTTCATATGTTTTAGCCTCCAGTCCCCTAATCATCTTCGTTATGCTTCTCTGCACTCTTTCTAGAGTCTCCACATCTTTTTTACATCGTGGCGACCAAAACGGCCCCTCAAATATTGGAGGACTGTCACCCCTAGTCCTTCTTTCCATTAAATTAGACATACCTAATTCCAGCTACCGTTCCTTGTATGTTTTAGCCTCCCCCCCCCCACCTTTAATCATCTTTGTTGCTCTTCTCTGCACTCTTTCTAGAGTGTCAACATCTTTTTTACATCATGGGACCAAAAGTGGATGTAGGATTCCAAGTGTGGCCTTACTAAGGCATTTTAAAGTGGTATTAACACTTCACGTGATCTTGATTCTATCCCTCTGTTTATGCAGCCTAGAACTGTGTTGGCTTTTTTGGCAGCTGCTGCACATGGCTGGCTCATATGTAGTCGATTGTCCATTAGATCCGTCTCACAGTAACTACTGTTGAGCCAGGTACCACCTATTCTATACCTGTGTAAGTATTTCCTGTGGTTATTTTGGGTGTTTTGTCCCTTTTAAAGTTCACCTATTTGAAGCTGGTGATAGAGCAAAGAAAAGTTGAGATACATTGGACTGGTACTGTGGATATGTACATTCAAGTCTGCCATCTGTCGATTTTTGAGTCTCACAGAACGTTTGATGTGGGGAGTCTTACACAATTCACCTTGAGTTCTGATAAAAAAATTGTTCCTCTCTTAGAGTAGAATACAGGTAGTCCTCGACTTACGACCACCATTGAGCCCCAGATTTGTCTTGCTACGTTGTTCGGTGTGTTTTGCCCCATGGATGACATTTCCTGCCGCCCGTTGTTAAGCGAATCGCTGAGTTGTTAAGCCAGTAACGTGGTTGTTAAGTGAATCTGGCTTCCCTATTGACTTTGCTGGTCAGAAGGTCACAATCACATGACCCTTGTGGGGGGAAACACACTGCAACTGGCATAAATATTAACCCATTGCCAAGCGTCCGAATTTTTGATCACGTGACTATGAAGATGCTGCAACGGTCATAAGTTCATGAGTCACTTGTTTCAGGGCTGTTGTAACTTTGAATGGTCACTAAACGAAAGGTTGCAAGTCAAGGACTACCTGACTAAACATCATAATGAAAGAAATCAGCATGCCAAGTCAGGAAAGTTTGGAAAGGCTACCATGTTGGATGTGGGCAAGGCTAGGAAAAGTGACCAGTCATTATGGATGGTTGGGGTGGAATGTAATCAAAGGTCCCTCAAGGTGAATGGATGACCAGCTCAGATCTTCTCGCTATGGGATGCCGGTTATAGAAGGAGGGAGGAAGCATTCAAAGAATGTTGGCTTGTGACTGGGAAGGCTTGAATGTTTGTTTCGGGATGTAGCTGACCACATGCAGCGTAAGAAGGTTGGAGAGAAGATGCAGCTATGAGGTCCTTGAAGGAGAAATGCAGGCGGTTAAGACTTACGCTGGTATTAGTTTTATCACTGCCACCTGAGGAAACGCTCCATCTTTTCATGGCCTAAACATATAAGAGAAAATATATGGGGTTTTTTCTTTTTTCCCTCCCCGTTTCAACCCACAGAACGAGTTTGGTATGTGTGGAGATGACAAAAGAAGGTTGGTCTTTCAGGCAATGTATTGAAATCAACAGGGGATGACGGGGGGAAAAAAAACCAGTTTTTCTTAAAGTCTGTAGAGATTCTCGGTCATCCAGGTGATGGTTGTCCCAAAGATGCTTTTTCAGGAGGCAACTGGACTTTCTTATTCTTCTTTGAAGACATTTCACTTCTCATCCAAGAAGTTTCTTCAGCTCTGACTGGATGGTGGGGAATGGAAGGATTGATATTCCTTGCAGACAGCTGGTCCTTTGCATCCTTTTTCAGGGTCATTGAGGCCACTTGGAGGTTTATCTGTGTCCTCAGGGCCACTTGAGTGGTGCTAATAGTTCCTGTAGTCTGCAATCCCTCTGGAAATCCATTCGAAGGGTGTGGATGTTGTCTGCAAAGAGTATCAATCCTTCCATTCCCCACCATCCAGTCAGAGCTGGAGAAGCTCCTTGGATGAGAAGTGAAACGTCTTCAAAGAAAAACAAGAAAATCCAGTTACCTCCTGAATAAAGCCCCTTTGGGACAAATATGACCCATGTTCACAAATTTTGGCTTCTGGCAACAATCTGGAGGGATCTAAGCCACCAATCGAGCACCAGGATTAGAGATCTCCTGGGTGGAGATAATTAAATTCAAGTCTAGCAATGCGATTTACATAAGGCTGAATAGACGTGACCACATTTCTCTGTCTGTTGCTCTGAAGAGATGAGTGTTGGTCAAATAGCTCTACAACAGGGGAAGTATGGCCTCTTTATGACCTGTGGACTTCAACTCCCAGAATTCCCGAGCCAGCCAGGAATTCTGGAAGTTGAAGTTCACAGGTCATAAAGGGGCCATACTTCCCCATCCCTGCTCTTCTTTGAAGTTTATTCAAAGAAGAATGTTTCTGAGAATTCATCCTAGGTCAGGGGTCAGCAACCTTAAACATATCCAGATAAGTTGAGGTTTTGTGATAATGAAATATACATTGTAAACATTTACATATCTATCTATCTATCTATCTATCTATCTATCTATCTATCTATCTATCTATCTATCTATCTATCTATCATCTGTCTGTCTAACCTGTCTATCAGTCCATCCATCCATCCTTCTTTCTTTTTTTCTAATCTCTCTCTCATCTATCTACAGTATCTATCTATCTATCCATCCATCCATCATCCATCCATCCATCCACCCATCCATCTGTCTATCGTCCATCTGTCCATCCATCCCTTTCTCTCTCATCTCTTTCTCTATCTCACTTTCTCCATCCATCCATCCATCCATCCGTCCATACATCCCTTTCTCTCTCATCTTTTTCTCTATCTCACTTTCTCCATCCATCCATCCATCCATCCATCCATCCATCCACCACCCATCCATCCATTATCCATCCATCCATCCTAACCGGAAGCCCTCTCTCTCCCCCTCTCCCCATTCAGTTCTGGAGCTGACCGGAAGTCCAGTTCCCCTACCATAGAGTCTCCTCCTAGAGCAGTGTCCTTTTTCCTGTCCTAACTAAAAGCCCTATCAATTGTGGAGCCGACCAATGACAGGGAGCCGCAGAAGAGGGATGAATGAGCCACATGTGGCTCCAGAGCCGCAGGTTGCTGACCCCTGTCCTAGGTGGATGGTTGAGGTTTCCAATATTTAGGGAAGAGGGATGTCCTATTTTTATTGTGTGATTTTTATCTCCAAACCTGCAGCTCTTCCATTCTTCCAATAATACCTCAGGGAGACATCAATAGAAAATTTCTCCCTGGATTTGTTTTTGTTTTTGTTTTTGGGTGGGTGGGGCAGTTTGAGTAGTGGCACTATCAACATCGAGAAAGACTCTCGATCTTCTGTAAATATTGGCCGATTTCTCCTTCACTTTGGGAGCTGCAGAGAAACTGCCTCCTCGGTTTCATTTCTACTATTTTAGAGACTTTGAAAAAGAAAAAAGAAAGAAGGGGAAAAAAAGGAGGAGGAGGAACAGCTATTTGCACCGAGGTCTGGAAGAGCTCAGAAATTTCCAAGTAGGGAAAGGCTCACCTTAGTCTCCATTGGTGGAGATTCCTTCTCCTTCTCTGCATGTTGCAACTTCCGGTTCAGGTCCTGGAACATGTCCTGGTGACGTTTTCTTGTGTGCATGATTTTCTACAACAGGACACATCCAGATAAATTGAGGTTTTGTGAGAATGAAATTAACACTGTAAACATTTACATATCTGTCTGTCTATCTATCTATCTATCATCTATCTATCTATCTATCTATCTATCTATCTATCTATCTATCTATCTATCTATCATCTGTCTGTCTGTCTAAGCTGTCTATCAGTCCATCCATCCATCCTTCTCTCTTTTTCTCTAATCTCTCTTTTATCTATCTACAGTATCTTTCTATCTCTCCATCCATCCATCCATCCATCCATCCATCCTCCATCCATCCATCCATCCATCCATCCATCCACCATCCACCCACCCCTTTCTCTCTCATCTCTCTCTTTATCCATCCATCCATCCATCCATCCACCATCCATTCATCCCTTTCTCTTTCATCTCTCTCTCTTTATCCATCCATCCACCATCCACCCATCCCTTTCTCTCTCATCTCTCTCTCTCTTTATCCATCCATCCATCCATCCATCCATCCATCCATCCATCCATCCATCCATCCATCATCTCTCTCTCTCCCTTCCTCCCTCCCTCTCTCTCTCTCCCTTCTCCAGCCTTTATATATAAATATTTTTATAAACAACTCAAGGCAGTGAATATTTCAGTGGCCAAATAGCATCACAAGCAATCCTTTCCCTGATCTCTCCTTTTCTGGTTACCTTTTTTAAAAAATTATTTATCGAGGCCTTGAGTAGAAAATCTGTTCCTCACTAAAGATAGCCCCCAACGTATGACCACAACAAATGTTTTTTTATCATGGAAGCAAACCCCAAATACTCACCTCAAAATCTAGTTCTGCATATCGGGATTTCCGCCTCTGAAAATGAAAGGAAGAGGAAGAACTATGATTAACACTTGACAAGAGATGAAGTAGATCAGTGGCAGGATTCAAATAATTTAACAACCAGTTGTTTGGCTGCCACAAAGAAAATGGGGTCAGCTTCTTTTCCAAAGCCCCAGAAGGCAAAAGAAGAAACAAGAGATGAAAAAGTAATCAAGGAGAGAAGCAACCTGGAATTAAGGAGAAACTTCCTAATGGTGAGAATAATTGGAACAGTTGGACCTTTGGACATTGTGGAGGCTCCATCACTGAAGGTTTTTTTTAAAAAAAATGGGCAGCCCCTTGTCTGAAATGGTATAGGGTCTCCTGTTTGATCAAGGGCTGGACTAGAAGACCTCCAAGGTCCCTTCCAGCTCTATTCTGATTCACTCTTTCTCTCTCTTGGCTAGACTAGAGAAAAGAAGGACTAGGGGGGACATGATAGCAGTCTTTCAATATTTCAGGAACTCCCACAAAGATGATGGGGTTAAACTATTTTCCGAAGTACCAAAAGGCAAGATGAGAAACAATGGATGGGAACTAATCAGGGAGAG
>JAUDYJ010000003.1:4061853-4064353 GCA_030761175.1 Masticophis lateralis
AAAAAAAAAAGCCTCTGATGATCGTGCAGCTCAGCTGGGATCGTCAGAGGCTTTTCAAAGCATTTTTTTCTGCAACCTCTTCAGCCAAAGAGGTGGTAAAAAAAATGCTTTGAAAAGCCTCTGACGATCCCAGCTGAGTTGCCTGATCATCAGAGGCTTTTCAAAGCATTTTTTTTTTGGCAACCTCTTCGGCCAAAGAGGTGGTTTAAATTTTTTTTTTAAAAGTTAAAAAAAAAGTTGGCCACACCCACCCAGTCACATTACCCCACACCACCACCAAGCCACGTCCACAGAACTGGTAGTAACAAATTTTACATTTCATCCCTGCTACAAGATCCCTTCCCACTCCGTTAATCTGTACTTCAGTTTTTTGGAGAATATGTGCACGTTCCAAGAACATACTTGGAAAGTTCACAAATCTATGGAACCTGCTGGAATCAAGACCGTCCGAAATCCAGGAATACAGGTAGTCCTTGAGTTATGACCACAATGGAGCCCAAAATGTATGTTGCTAAGTAAAACATTATTTAAACGAGTCCATTTATGACTTTTCTTGCTGCAGTTGTTAAGGCCTCTTTCCTCTGTTTTAGGACCTCTTCCCAGAGCACGACACCATAGTCTCTTGAGACTGAAGGATGCCAATGGCAACGTTAAGGCAATCCCTGTGTTTGTTCCATTAGCAACATAGTTGTTAAGCGAATCTGGATTTTCCCCGTTGAATCTGCTTGTCAGAAGTTCGCAAGAGGATAAAATTTACTCCACAGTTGTTCTTGTTAGGTATTATAAAAGACTGTACGGTTACAGAAATTAATTTGATTTTGAACTTAATAACTGCAGCAAGACTTCAGTTGGCGCAGTACTGGAAGAAGGAAGATCTACCATCTATTGAAGAATGGACATTAAAAGTAGTAAATTTAGCAGAGATGGCGAAAATTTCAGCATATCTAAAAGATCATTCAAATGAAAAATTTATGTTGGAATGGAAAAGATGGATAGAGTATATTCAAGGCAAATATTGGACTAAAAAATTACAAATAGCTTATGAATAAAGAATGAATAAAGAGAGTTTATAAAGTACTTAAAGTTAGGATAGTAAAAGGGAGTTAAAAGCTCAAGAGGGTGATAAGAGACTATAGATTGTTAGCTTATATTAGTTTAGGATTGTTAAATGTTATACCCTGTATTTTGGTCTGGGAAGTGGGGGGTGGGTGGGTTGGGGTGAGGGGAAATGTATGTAAAATTTTTCTAAAAATTTTCAATAAAAAAAAAAGAAGTTTTAGATCATAAGAAATTGTCATGCATGTATCCTAATGTTCAGCCAAGATGTTGGAGATGCGATTGTTTAGATGCTATATATTATCATATATGGTGGACTTGCAGGAAAGTGGAAGCCTTTTGGATTAAACTTTGGTGGGTTATGCAAAACGTTTTGGGGAAGAAACTTCAATTTTCTCCACAACTGTTTTTATTGGGTATAGTTGAGGACTTCTCACTGAATGAAACAAAATTGATATTATATATGATTACAGCAGCTAGGTTATTGATTGGACAATATTGGAAAAAAGATATTCTACCTACTATAGAAGAATGGACTTTGAAGGTGGCCGGCTTTGCAGAAATGGCAAAGATATCAGAATATTTAAAAGACAAGACCCAAGAAACTTTTGCTTGGGAATGGAAGAAATGGATAGACTATGTGCAGAATAAATATCAAACAAAGAAGTATCAGATAGCTTTCAGTTGAATGTTAAGTATGAATTGTTATATAGATGTAGAATGCTATATAGAAAATGTTATGTTGTGTTGAAAGTTATAGTATATAGGGTGTAAAGCAACTGGGGGGAATTATGATTTGGATTAAACAAAAGTTGTTATTCAGATGTAGAATGTTATGTAGAATATGCTAAATAGAAAGTTATAGTATATACAGGGGGTAGAGTAATCGGGGGGAACTATGATTTGGATTCCATTTTGTAATATTTGGGATAGATTATGTCTAGATATTATAAATTAAGGAAGGAATAGATAGTTATTATTTGGATGTTATCTAGAAATTTTTAGTATTGACGGGGGTAGAGTAGATGAGGAAATTGTATGATATGATATGATTTGGATTTCACCTTTTTTTTTAATATTTGGGGAGTTAATATGAATAGTAATTTTTAAGGTTATAAGGGAAGCCAAGGGAGGGGAGGGTTGGGTTAGGGGGGGTTAGGGGGGTCGGGGGGGAAAGGGGGGGATTTGTATTTGTAAAACTTTTTCAATAAAAAAAAACCAAGAAGTTTGCAAGAGGGGATCACGTCACCCTGGGATACTGCAACAGTCATAAGTACATAAGTACATGCCAGTTGCCAAGCATATGGATTTTGATCATGTGACTATGGGGAGACTGCAATGGTCGTAAGTGTGAACAACGGTTGTAACTTGCTTTTTTTCAGTGCCGTTTGAAATTTGAACAGTCACTAAACTGTTGTAAGTCAAGGGCTACTTGCATTATACA
>JAUDYJ010000003.1:4066853-4084353 GCA_030761175.1 Masticophis lateralis
AAAGGAAAGGAAAGGAAAGGAAAGGAAAGGAAAGGAAAGGAAAGGAAAGGAAGGAAAGGAAAGGAAAGGGAAGAGGAAAGAAAGTGAAAGGAAAACGAAAGGGAAGGAAAACAAAGCAAGTGTAAGACACATGATCCGTCTTTGGCTGCCTGCTACTCGGACCCCAAGAAATTCCTGACTGTTTGAATTCCAGCACAAATTGAGTGCCCAATAGACAAAGGGATTAAGAGAAGGGAAGAAGGAAGGGTAAAAACACTTAAAGGCCATGCATGGATGAGAGAGATAAAACTGAAAGAAGACCAAACGTCATCAAAGAGGCAAAGAAAACCAATTTCATGCATCGCTTTTTAAATCTGTGTCCCGATTTGTATGCAACAAATTGCACAGCGCTTTGCTCGTAAGGAGAGGAACTCGGATTGGTTTTGACCCCTTTCTTGGCAACTAAGATAACATCTGGAGGCAAACAAGGATTTGCCATCCCTCATTGTGCAAGACCACATTGGAGAAAGACACGGCGAGAAGCTTAGGATTTAGAAACAGGCAGGAGATATAGAAAATGTAGAGAGAAACAGAGAAAAGAAAACCAGGAAGGGATAAATTACAGGACCATAAATAGCCATCATTCCATGGCTTAAAACAGGAGTCTTCAAACATGGCAGCTTTAAGACTTGTGGACTTCAACTCCCAGGAGTTGAAGTCCACAAGTCTTAAAGCTGCCATGTTTGAAGACCACTGGCGTAAAGAGATCCCGTTTTGAAAGATTGGATTTTGGAGGATTGGACAAAGCTGGTGGTGGGCTTTATTATTTTTTTTTCTAGAAAGAGGAGGGAGGTGGAGCAGAGCAATTGATCCCAGGTAGTCCTCAACTTACAAACAGTTTGTTGAGTGACCATTCAAAGTTACCACGGCACTGAGAAATGTAACTTATGGCCATTTTTCACACAACCATTGCAAGCATGAACAAAATTCGGACATGTGGCAACCTGGCTCAGATTTATGATAGTCCCCCAGGTGTCACACAATGCCCTTTGATAACCTTCTGACAAGCAAAGTCAATGGGGAAGCCAGATTCCCTTAATAACTATGGGGAAGGCCTGGACGAGGGCTCTGCGTCGGAGGCAAAGATGGGGCCAGGGCCATCTGGGAGTGATGCGCGGACTCCGGAGCCTCCAAAGTCAGACAGCAGAGAGGCAGAGAAACAGGAGGAGCCTGTTCCTAGTGCACGCATGCGCAGAGTTGCCAGAAGGCAAGAGCAGCTAAAGTAAAAAGGACAACTCGGGAGTAAAGCCAGGAGATGATTGGCCCCTCCCATAAGGCTTAAAAGAACAGCAATGGCTGTTGGGCTCTTTGTAGAAAAGCAACATTGCTACATTTGTTTTGAGTCGGCATCCCTTGGTTCTGAACTTTGTGGGGCTTTGCCAAGAAAGGCCTTTGGCAGGGTGCCAAAGCAGATAAAGGTTTGTGATAAGGCTGAAGGACTTTTTCTGAAGGACTTGTTTTGGACTTAATTTGGACTAAGCTGGGAATGAATGTAATTTCCAGCTGTTATAATAAAATAGGTTTGTTTAAGACTAAGTGTGTCTTTTATGCCTAAGTGACTCTAGGTCACAACACCTTCTAGGAAAAGGTGTAACAGCTGAAGGGGAAGCAGAAGACACAAAGGTTCAAGCAGTATGTCATACAGTCCACCTTGGCGGTTCTTTCCCATGCCTCCCCTTTCGTGAAGTAAGAGGACTTCTCAATATCTTTCAACGACATCTTCCAAACTTCTCCATTGTTGCAAATGATGATTGAAACCATGGTGTCCCTTCTTCCAAAGGTCTTCCAAAAGGCAACTGGAGTTTCTCCATTTTCTTTCCTTTGAAAGCATTTCACTTCTCATCCAAGAAGCTTCTTCAGAAGAAGCTTCTTGGATGAGAAGCAAAACATTTTCAAAGGAAAGAAAATGAAAAAACTCCAGTTGCCTTCTGGAAAAGCAGCTGGAGGACAACTATGACCTCTATAGTCACGGTAGTCCTTATTGACTAGGGAAACGGTCCTCCCCACATCTTAATTTGGTTGTTAAATTAACCCAACCCTAAATGAACCATGGTTGGCTTGCACTCTACGCTCCATCACAAAATCACGCTTAAACACATTTTGCCAATGAAGGTTGCTGGATGGACGGGCAAGATAAATGCAAGTTTGATTTTAACAAGAGAGAAAAATTCTAGATATGACAGCAAAGGGATGAATTTGTTATATTGTTTTTCCCTGATCATACTTACAGGCATCTTAATTTCATTTCAGCTGTAACATATGCTGGAAGTGGGCACCCAACATGTTCCATATCGCAAATCACAACATAAGAATGATGGAGTCTGTCATCTGCACTTCTATAACTGTCTGGTTTGGTACAGCAACCAAACAGGACAGGCACAGACTTCAACGGATAGTTAGGACTGCAGAAAAAACCACTACAACCAGCCTGCCTTACATTGAAGGGGTCAGACAGGGGGCTGAGAAGATATCTGTAGACCCCCTCACATCCTGGACATATACTGTTTCAACTGCTCCCCTCAAGATGGCGCTGTAGGGCGTCATATATAAAAACTACTAGACACAGGGACAATGTTTTCCCTCCTGCTCTCACTCTGCTGAAGACCTACCGTATTTTTCAGAGTATAAGACGCACCTTAGTTTTTGGGGAGGAAAATGCCTCTGAAACAGCTTCAGAAGAAAAGCTTCTGAAACTCTGTTTGGGGGCGTCTTTTCTGAAGCTTCGTTTCTGATGCTTTTTTCAGCCTCTGAAACCTCTGTTTGAGAAGATGGGCGGGGTTACATTCGGGGTATAAGACACACCCAGATTTTCACCCTCTGTGTGGGGGGGGGGAGGGGGGGAAGGTGCGTCTTATACTCCAAAAAATACGGTAGTTCTCTCAGTCCTACCTAAAGGCCATTTAGTGTATTATTACTGTAGTATTATTTTTCCTTCTTATCTTCTATACTTCTCCTCTTACTGGTATTATGATGATAATGATGATTTTCAATATTCTGTTGCTTTTCATATACCCTAGGAGCTTCTACCCTAGAGACAAATTCCTTGGGTGTTTAATCACACTTGGTCAAATAAAGCATTCAGTTCTATTCAGTTCCTTACAACTGCCCACAGAGTGAGATATTATTGGAAAAGTCATATCCGGACATTAAGATGGCTACCTCTGCTTGGTCTAATCCAAGCTCCTGTCAAACATTGTACCTCTTTGGTAAACATCTTCAAAGAAAGGCCCAATAAAATTCATGGTGGGATTTAGCTGTCTCAGAAAACATTTTTTTTTGCAACCTTGAGTGGTTACACCTTCCAAGGTGGAAATATTTGAATGTCATTGTTAAGTTGGGAGAGCTCCAACAAAATAGTAGAAGGGACTTGGAGGTCTTCTAGTCCAACCCCCTTCTCAAGCAAAAGACCTTAAACCATTTCAGACAAATTGGTTGTCCAATCTCTTCTTAAAAACCTCCAGTGATGGAGCACTGTCTTTAGACGAGCATTTGATGGCCGTGACCGGGAGGATTTTTCATCAGGTTCGCCTGATTCGCCAGTTGCCTCCCTTTCTGGATCGGGACTCCTTACACACAGTCACTCATGCCCTCGTCACTTCCCACCTGGACTACTGCAATGCTCTCTACATGGGGCTCCCCTTGAGGAGCATCCGGAAGCTCCAACTGGCACAGAGTGTGGCCACTCGGGTGGTGATGGGAGTGACATGGCGCTGCCATGTAACACCTCTCCTGTGCGAGCTGCACTGGCTCCCGGTGGTCTTCCGGGTTTGCTTCAAGGTTTTGGTTACCACCTTTACTACCTCCATGGCTTAGGACCTGGTTATCTACGGGACCGCCTACTACCGCCAATTACCTCCCACTGGCCGGTACGCTCTCATAGAGAGGGGCTCCTCTGGGTGCCGTCAGCCAAACATTGTCAACTGGTGGCCCCTAGAGGGAGGGCCTTCTCTGTGGGGGCACCTACTCTCTGGAACGAGCTCCCCCCAGAGATACGGAGGATCCCGGATCTGCGCACCTTCCGCCGCGCTCTTAAGACCTTTTTATTTCATCAAGCTGGCCTGGCTAATCTTTTTCTCTTTTTCCTTTTTAAAATGCAAATTTTAATCTGTTTTAAATTACATGAGTTTTTACCTTTGTCTTGGGCCAAATTGTTTAATTGGGTTTTATTCTGTTTTTAAATTTTGTATATATGTATTTTACTTTATGGCTGTTCACCGCCCTGAGTCCTTCGGGAGTAGGGCGGTATATAAATCCAATAAACATAAACATAAACAGCATAAACTCGCCCCTTCTGGAGGCAAGCCATTCCACTGATTAATTGTTCTAACGGTCACTAAATTTCTCCCTAGTTCTATGTTGTGTCTCTCCTTTATTAATTTCCACCCATTGTTTCTTGTCCTGCCTTCAGGTGCTTTGGGGAATAGCTTGAAACCTCCCCTTTTCTTTCTGGTAGCCTCTGAGATAATAAAAGACAGCTGTCAGGTCACCCTAATCCTTCTTTTTGTTAGACTAAGCATACCCAATTGCTACAACTGTTCTTCATAGCTCCTGTCATCTATTTAGAGGAAAGACCTAATTTAAATGTGATGATCTTAATAAAGCTAAGTAAAGTCAGATCTGCTTAGAATTTTAATGGGAGAAAATTAAGAAGAAGAAAGTAGCAAAACACTTCCTCAAGAAAAGTGCATGATTGCTTACATACAAGGTGAGCTGGACTCAACTTTACCTTTTTCTACCTCGGAAGACCTTCCTAATCTTAATGGAAAGACAAAAACAGAATAACAGAGTTGGAAGGGACCTTGGAGGCCTTCTAGTCCAACCCTCTGTTCAAACCGGAGACCTATACTATTTCAGACAAATGGTTCTCCAGTCTTTTCTTAAATATCTCCAGTGATGGAGCACCCACAACTTCTTGGAGGCAAATTGTTCCACTGATTAATTGTTCTCACTATTAGGAAACTCCTCCTTAGTTCTAGGTTGCTTCTCTCCTTGATTAGTTTCCATCCGTTGCTTCTTGTCCTGCCTTCAGGGGCTTTGGAGAATAGGCTGACCCACCTCTCTTCTTTTGTGGCAGGCCCTCGAATATTGGAGTACTGCTATCATGTCATCCCTAATCCTTCTTTTCACTAGACTAGTCAAGACAGAAAGGCAGGCTTCAGGAAACAGGAGGATATCAAAGGTCTCCGGGAAGTTGGACCAATAAGGGACGGCTCAGGTATGCAGACTCACAAGCAATACAATTTCACACAATCAGGATGGAATGGGGCAACTTGCTACAGCCAACTTGCTGCGGCTAACTCACCACAGGACAATTCGCCGTGGCCAATGTGTTGCTGAACAACTCACTGCGGGACAATTTGACAATTCTATTTAATTATTTAAAATACCCTGTTTGGGGGAAACAGGTTAGGGTTAGGGGTAGGGGTAGGGTTGGGTTAGGCATAGGAGTAGGGGTAGGGGTAGGGGTAGGGGTAGGGTTGAGTTAGGGGTAGGGATAGGGTTGGGTTAGGCATAGGAGTAGGGGTAGGGGTAGGGGTAGGGGTAGGGTTGAGTTAGGGGTAGGGGTAGGGTTGGGTTAGGCATAGGAGTAGGGGTAGGGGTAGGGGTAGAGGTAGGGGTAGGGGTAGAGGTAGGGGTAGGGGTAGGGGTAGGGGTAGGGTTAGGGTTGGGATAGGGGTAAGGGTAGGGGTAGGGGTAAGGGTAGGATTGGGTTAGGCATAGGGGTAGGGATAGGGGTAGGGGTAGAGGTAGAGGTAGGGGTAGGGGTAGGCGTAGGGGTAGGGGTAGGGGTAGGGTTGGGTTAGGCATAGGGATAGGGGTAGGGGTAGGGGTAGGGGTAGGGTTGAGTTGGGTTAGGCATAGGCGTAGGCGTAGGGGTAGGGGTAGGGGTAGGGGTAGGGTTAGGGTTAGGGTTAGGGTTAGGGTTAGGGTTAGGGTTAGGGTTGGGGTTGGGATAGGGGTAGGGGTAGGGGTAGGGTTGGGTTAGGCATAGGAGTAGGGATAGGGGTAGGGGTAGAGGTAGGGGTAGGGGTAGGCGTAGGGGTAGGGGTAGGGGTAGGGGTAGGGGTAGGGTTGGGTTAGGCATAGGGATAGGGGTAGGGTTGAGTTGGGTTAGGCATAGGCGTAGGGGTAGGGGTAGGGGTAGGGTTAGGGGTAGGGTTAGGGTTAGGGTTAGGGTTAGGGTTGGGGTTGGGATAGGGGTAGGGGTAGGGGTAGGGGTAGAGGTAGGGGTAGGGGTAGAGGTAGGGGTAGGGGTAGGGGTAGGGGTAGGGTTAGGGTTGGGATAGGGGTAGGGGTAGGGGTAGGGGTAAGGGTAGGATTGGGTTAGGCATAGGGGTAGGGATAGGGGTAGGGGTAGAGGTAGAGGTAGGGGTAGGGGTAGGCGTAGGGGTAGGGGTAGGGGTAGGGTTGGGTTAGGCATAGGGATAGGGATAGGGGTAGGGGTAGGGGTAGGGTTGGGTTAGGCATAGGAGTAGGGATAGGGGTAGGGGTAGAGGTAGGGGTAGGGGTAGGCGTAGGGGTAGGGGTAGGGGTAGGGGTAGGGGTAGGGTTGGGTTAGGCATAGGGATAGGGGTAGGGTTGAGTTGGGTTAGGCATAGGCGTAGGGGTAGGGGTAGGGGTAGGGTTAGGGGTAGGGTTAGGGTTAGGGTTAGGGTTAGGGTTAGGGTTGGGGTTGGGATAGGGGTAGGGGTAGGGGTAGGGTTGGGTTAGGCATAGGAGTAGGGATAGGGGTAGGGGTAGAGGTAGAGGTAGAGGTAGGGGTAGGGGTAGGGTTAAGGTTAGGGTTAGGGTTAGGGTTAGGGTTAGGGTTAGGGTTGGGAAAGGGATAGGGATAGGGATAGGGATAGGGATAGGGATAGGGATAGGGATAGGGATAGGGATAGGGATAGGGATAGGGATAGGGTTAGGGTTAGGGTTAGGGTTGGATTGGGTTGGGTTGGGTTAGGCGTAGGGGTAGGGGTAGGGGTAGGGGTAGGGTTAAGACATCCCCTGATAATAAGCCCAATCGGGCTTTTGAGCACAGGGCAATAAGGCCAAGTGCTTATTTCAGGGTTCAAAAAAAATATAACACAGGATCTTATTTTCGGGGAAACATGGTACATACTGTAAAAAATATTTTAAGTATTGTCAATTCACATTTCATTCTGTCCCTCCTTTTGCATCCTTCCTTGAATGATTCTCTACCACTGTTTCTTTGATATTCCTGTAAGTCTTGTCTCATGGTGAGTTGGCCATGGCGAATCATCCCTCAATGAGTTGGCCATGGCAAGTTGACCATGGTGAGTTGGGCACGGCGAACTGTCATAGACCCCAATCAGGAAGCGAGGGAGAAAGGTGAATTAAAAAACACAAACAAACATCAAGTTCAATCCCCAAACCAGGACAAGGTTGATGTCTCACCTGTGATGTGCTCACCTGATCTACAAGCCATGTCCACGTCTTTCTCAAAATCAGTCTGGAAGACAGAGAAAGCAAAGAGAAGGAGTGATCAGCAACAGGGAAAGGAGAAGGGAGCTACGAGGTCGAAAAGGTCATGATTTGGAAATTCCAGCTTTTTAACCCGACTGAAAAGCAAAGGGCAGCTATAACCAACCTCCTGGTCCTCCAAGAGAGTTGTTTGGAGGTGATATGCAATATGCAATAAAGGAGAATATCATATTTGTAGCTCAGGGTTGAACTGGTGCCCAAAGGTCCTTGGTGCTCTCTGAGCTTCGTAGTTTTCTTACAGATGTTTTGTGACCCAACTCGGCAATATCATCAATGATAGACTACCAACATCTTCTAGCACTGATGATGTTTCCTAGTTGGGTCATGAAACATCTGCAAGAAGACAATCAAGCTCTGAGCAACAAGCACACCGTAGCCCTCTTCTCGACAAACCACCCTCCCTTCTAGCACTGATGTTATTACCTAGTTGGGTCATGAACTGTCTGCAAGAAAACAATCAAGCTCAGAGCAGCAAGCACTACACAGTCCTCCTCCTCTTCCTCCTCTTCCTCCTCCTCCTCCTCCTCCTCTCCACAAACTTTACTCCCTTCTAGAACTGATGAAGTTACTGTACTTTTTGGAGTGTAAGATGCACTCCCCCCCAAAAAAAGTGAGTGGAAATGACTGCATCTTATACAGTGAATGTTGCTGAAGCTCCACCCACCCACCGGCCCTAACCTTCGGCCTCTGCCTCCTAGCAATTTACCTTCTTGCAGCAAACAGCATGGTCAGCTTCAGCACAGCCTGATTTAGAACAAGCAGCTGATTGGTGGTTGGATCGGCCTCCCAGAATACCAACTATCAGCTGTTCCAGGCTGCAGGAATTGCTGCTGCCCATTGGTGCCAGTGTCGCTATCACCTGTGTGCCTCATTTTCAGCCTCCGCGTGCCCCATTTTTGGCCTCCGTGTGTCCCATTTTTGGCCCATTCCAGGTGGCAGGAATCGCCGCTGCCTAACCCCGCCCCGGGCTGAAAATGGGACACACGGAGCCCAAAAATGGGGCACGCGGAAGCTGAAAACGGGATGTGGGGAGGCCAAAAATGGGGCACGTGAAGGCAGCAATAGGTGACAGCGGCGATGGGTGGCGGTGATCCCCGCAACCTGGAAAAATTAATAGGAGGTATTCTGGGAGGTAGCTCCAACCGCCAATCAGCTGCTCATGCTAAATCAGGCTGTGCTGAAATTGACCATGCTGTTTGCTGTTTGCTGCAAGGAGGCAAATTGCTGGGAGGCAGAGGCAGATATTTTTTATTTTTTTTTCCTCCCCAAAAGCTAGGTGTATCTTATACTTTGAAGCATCTTATAGTCCGAAAAATACGGTATCTAATTTGGGTAATGCAAGAAAACAACCAAGGTCAGAGAGCACCAAGGACCTTTCTAGACAGTTGTGCTAAAACCTCTTCATTTTTTGTCTGGTTTCTTTTCTGGCTGGCTGGTGAAACCAGTCCCACAAATACTTATGGGGCAGGTGTGCGAGAGTGGAAGAAAGGGCTGGCAATTGAGAAGGAAAGTCTTGTGGGAGCCGGTTGGAGCCGCAAAAGGGATGGCACCTTGGCGTGTTCATTGCACAGAATGTAATGAAGCAGGCAAGGATCATCAACATTTGGTGGCATCTCATGGTGGATATTTTAATGCATATCTAATTTATTCAGGTGAACCCATAAAGAATATCAAAGACCAGGACTTTCTCCTGAATGCCAACAAGGTGGCATTGTCAAGAAGGTAGGGGGAACTTATTCATGTATAGTCATTTTATATTTATTTATTTATTTATCAAATGTCTTGGCCGCCCATCGTATCACAGAGTAACTCCGGGCAGCTTACAATATTAAAAATAAAACCATATAAATAGAATACAGGTAGTCTTTGACTTACGACCACAATTCAGCCCCAAATCTATGTTGCTAAGTGAGACATTTGTTGTGAGCTTTGCCCCATTTTGTGACCTTTCCTGCCACAGTTGTTAAGCGAGCCACTCCAGTTGTTAAGTTAGCAAGCCAGTTGTTAATCGAATCTGGCTTCCCTACCGTCATAAATATGAATCGGTTGCCAAGGATCCAAATTTTGATCACGTGACCATGGGGATGCTGCAACGGTCCTAAGTATGAAAAATGGTCATAAGTCCCTTTTTTCAGTGCTGTTCTAACTTCGCACTGTCACTAAATGAACTGCTGTTAAGTTGAGGATCTGTCTTCACAGCTATAACAGCCATCTATACAGATTTACAGCTGCAATTGAGAGAAGTTTCCAACCTAACTTGTGACGGTTGAAGGTCGATGACTTACACCTCATGACTAAATTTTACAGCGGTCGTTTAGTGGATCCTGTAGTTGTAAGTCTAAATCACGTGGTTGAATGTGTGAACCCATTCTCCAGAATGGGTAATTTTTGCTGGAAACTGACAAAGAAGTGTGACAAATTGTGTTTGGGTGTCCGCAGCACACAACAACGAAAGCTAAATTCAATGGGTAAGCCAGATTCACTTCACAACCATGTTTCCAACTTAACAACAGTAGCAAGACAAGGCTTAAAAATGGGGCAATGCTCTTTGTCAATGTAGATATATTCACGAATTGGAATAGGCATAGCAACAGGTCAGCCAATGAGGGCTGTTTGGTGACTGAAACAGTTTGGAGCCTGGGCATGGCTTAGCTCAACTGTTCCATATATTAGGAGAAGTCTTGTCTCTGCTGTCCCTTGCCTGTGTTTGTACCTGCTTACAATCTCTTCTGTCTACCACGTTGGCAAAAACAGCATGGATATTGTATATTTGCCTTATGTGTTACTATGTATATATAAAGAAGATTTGAATCTTGCTGAATTGTCTGATTGTGTGTGCTGCAACAAACTCTGACACTCTTTTAACAACTGTCTCGCTCAGCAACAGAGATGTTGGGCTTGATTCCGATAGTAACAGATATGTGTCATGCCCCCATTGAAGTCTGAATCTGGGGCAGAAGATGAGCTGGAACAAGAACTGACAGTGAGGGAGAGGGCAGCTCCATTGGCCTTGAAGGAAACTGGGGAAGGGCAGAGTCAATCCAGGCAAGGCTGTTCAGAATTAGTAAGGCCTGCAGGCAGGGAGGAGAGACAGAGCTCAGACAAGGAGCAAGAACCATCCCCTCCTGATTCAAGGGCTCGGGGAGTGCAGAGAAGGCCTGACCACCCCAGTGATGCCCTCGAAGTGATGTCCCAATGTCTGGAGGACGTGCGGGCTGGGGAGAAACAGGCTTCGACTCAACCCTTCCAAGACCGAGTGGCTGTGGATGCCGGTGTCCCGATATAGCCAGCTGATGCCATCGCTGGCTATTGGGGGCGAGTCATTGACCCCCACAGAGGGGGCTCGCAACTTGGGTGTCCTCCTGGATACACGGCTGTCTTTGAAGGAGCATGTGATGGCCGTGGCCAGGGGGGCCTTCTATCAGGTTCACCTGATATACCAGTTGCGCCCCTTTCTGGATCGGGATTCCTTATGCACAGTCACCCATGCCCTCGTCACGTCTCGCCGGGACTACTGTAATGCTCTCTACATGGGGCTCCCCTTGAGGTGCACTCGGAGGCTCCAGCTGGTCCAGAATGCGGCTGCGTGGGTGATTATGGGAGCAACCTGGCGCTCCCACGTAACACTTCTATTAAATGATCAACCACCCCAGTGTGGGGATCAATGGATCAACCACCTCCATTGATCCCCAAGTCAATTGGAAGAGCCTGGTCTTTAGGCTCTTACGGAAGATCAGAGGGTTGGAGCTGACCACACTCCAGGAGATAAAATATTCCTGAAGGATGGCAGAGAAGACCCTTCTCCTGGACCCCACCAGCCAGAATTCCCTGGCCAATGGGGCCCACAGCATACCCCACTCCACCAGATAGGTAGGATAGGCCAATCCCAGTGAGATGAGATGGTCTCTCAGATAATCTGGATCCTTGCGAGGTGTGTTAGAGCACATTGGTTGCGCCTTTTCATCTTACTAAACAAAGTTAAGGGGAGAAGTTTAAAATTTGTCCTGGGGGGTGGGGGTGGGGAAATGGATTCTCACCTCATTGTTTCTCCTGGAAAATTGGGAGAAGAGATCTTGGGTGATAAACCCTCTTCTCAATCAGGATTTAAATGTTATGAAAAGCCGGGTCTTACAAAAGTGGCCAGGATTAGAAGAGGAAAGAAGCAAAGTGACCATCTAATTGATCTTGTCAAACATTTTCAGACAAAGCAGGTGAGGTCAATGGGTTCAATGTTGCAGAAGATCCTTGCAGATGTCCTCCTATCAGGTACAGCCCCAGGTTATTTGAATTCCACTGATGTAGTCTTTCTCCAAGGGGGTGCCCTCCAGGTACAATGGGCTATGACTCCCAGCACCCTGAGGTAGCATGGTCAATGACCAGGTGCCATCCAACAGTTCTGGAGAAGATGGCTTGAAGAAAGCACTTGAGGAATATTGGCACTAAGAAAAAGCATTGGACAGCTTTCATACATCCTATTTGGAAATTGGGGTGAACTGGGATATATATTAATTAAAGAATGTTATTGTTACCCAGGAAATCTGAAACCTCCAGATGCAATAATATCTGGAAACCAATTCAGATGATTGTTTAAAAAAAGATTACATACATTTATGACAGTGAGAGCTGCCATGTAGATCTGGGGACTAGCAATAAATGAGAAGGATCACCCTTCTGGTCTTGTTTTGAGAATTTCCTGAAAATGGCTACTTGCCATGGTATGACAGCATAATCATGGCCTAGATGAACTTGTGGCCCTGATGAAGCATCTTATGTTCTTGTAATCTTACTTGATTCAAGTCATTTGATGGGTTTGTGTAATGGCAATAAAACCAAATCAAATATATTATATGATGATCAGCAACCAGGACAAGCTAAAAGGATGGTGGCTTCCCAATAGAAGAACATAGAATAACAGAGTTGGAAGGAACTTTGGAGGTCTTCTAGTCCAACCTCCTGTTTGAGTAAGAGACCCTGTACCATTTCAGACAAATGGGTGTCCAATCTCTTCTTAAAAACCTCCAGTTATGGAACACCCACAGCTTCTGGAGGCATGTCCTTCCACTGATTAATTGTTCTCACTGTCAGGAAATTGTCAGGAAATCTTTCTTTGGTAGGTTTCCATCCATTATACTTCTTGTCTTGCCCTCAGGTTCTTTGGAGAATAGATAATCCCCTCTTCTTTGTGGAAGCTCCTCAAATATTGGAAGACTGTGATCATGATGATGATGATGATGATGATGAAGAAGAAGAAGATGACGATGATAACGCTGATGACAATGATGATGATGTTATCCATTCATTTGTGTCCAATTTGTGTCCAATTCTTGGAGATTCTATGGGCCAGGTCTTTCCACTTCACCCTTAGTCCTTCTCTTTGTGAGACTAGATATGCCAAGTTCCTACAACCATTCTTCATAGGTTTTAACCTCCAAAGATTCCCAGCCTGTATGCGCCATCTTGGTTCACCGGAGCCATAAAAGCTACATCTGTCTTCTCCTTCAAAGCATTTTTTTTTCACTTACCATAAGCTGGGCATGTCCATTCTGGAACGATCCTCCAGAATCTCCATTGGCTTCTTCTTGACGGTCCACGACTCGGCATTTAACTGCATCTTGCACCTAGAAAAAAAGAAGTTTGTCGCATTAGGCAGAATCCATTTCAAGTCTTGTGCTGCATAAAATATGGGATAGGTTGCTAATGAGCTTCAGCTTTCGGGCAATTGCACAGCCATTAAAATTAGCCATGAACAAAACTGTAAGGAAAAGTTCCTCATCGCTGCTGAGATTAGTTAAAGCGGTAAAACTGGTGGCTAAAATGGAAGGGAATGTTCCCCGTTGCTGAACTTATACATTCTATCTTCTTCTTGATCATCATTGACCAGGAACATCAACACAACTAAATCATGATTTTTTTTTAAATAAAAAAGGCACATAAAATAGTTTTATTTATTGTTAGATTTTTAAAAAGGGGTCTGAAGGATATCAACATGAAATTCTCCAAGGATGGTTTCCAATATATTGAATAACACAAGAGGGGTCTGTTTATATGTATGCACTGGTGATATTTATAGATATAATATATATTCACTGTATATCTACTGTCTGTCTGTCTGTCTGTCTGTCTGTCTGTCTGTCTGTCTATCTAATATCTATCTCTTCAGCCATCTATCTGTATCTATCTATCTATCTATCTATCTATCTATCTATCTATCTATCTATCTATCTATCTATCTATCTCTTCATCCAGCTATCCATCATCTCCCTCCCTCCCTCTCCCTCCCTCCCTCCCTCTCTCCCTCCCTCTCTCTCTCTCTCTCTCTCTCTCTCATCTATCATCTATACTAGGGATGTCAAACTTGATTTCATTGAGGGCCACATCAAGGTTTTGTTTAACTTTGGGGGGCCAGGGTGGGTGTGGCCAGGGTGGGCGTGGCCAGCTTTACATCACTTGTTTTGGGGGCACCTGTGGTGGCCTGAGCACTCTGACAGAGAAAATGGGCTCCCACGCTCTGTTTTCAGCTGCGACAGACTCCCACAACTCTCTGCCAGTGAAAATGAAGCTCAGGAGGGCCACGTGTGGCCCTGCCAACCTCCATTTTTGCTAGCAGAGTCACTGCAGGCCAGTCCTTCATTGTTTCTAGAGTGGCCCCATGGGCCAGATCTAAGCACCGTGTGGGTGGGATCCGGTCCCCGGACATTGAGTATGACACCCCTGATCTATGACATGTAGCATAAATATTTAAAATAGTGTTAATACATGCTGGTCACAAATCCAACATATCTAGATGTGCTAAATTGGGTGGGTGGTTGGGATAACCTGCAGTAAATCATTGAATTTGGTGGAACCGGTCTGCCATTAGTCATTTATGTTCCAATAAATTTCAAATATATGTGGACTTCAAAGTTGCCAAGGTTGAATTTAAATGATCCACTCTTGTCCACATCATTTAATTTATGGTTGCCCACCTCACCCAAATGCTAAGTGTGTCCCTTGACCATCAAACGTGAACAGAACTCAACAGAACTGAAGGATGGAAGGAAATGAGGCTCTTACGTAGAAGATAACATTCTCTCTCATCCAGCCACTTCCTCTTATTTCCACAAATGTAAGAACCTGTCCTTCTAAACACCAAAAGGATGTTCTACCATCATCCATGCTCAAAGGCCCACCTCTCTTCTAAGAATGCAGTGGACCATCACGATGACAAAGCCCTCCAAGGAGTCAAACACTGCGAAGAGGATCTGGAAGAGGGCCGAACGGTGGTCGGTGATGGCCAGCACGGCCGACATCCATGTGAGGGCCAGGAGAGGCAGGACTACACAGGAGCTCCAGAGGGACGCCCTGGGAGGGGGAAGAAAAAAGGAGAAAGAAAAGTCTCTTAGCTTCTGGACCAGCCAAATTCCTAAAGCTGCTTTCACTCGCTTGAGGGAGACCCACCAGACTCTCAAGGGGAGGAGGGGATAATAATGTGAGATACAGGCAGAATGGCTTCAAATGCTTCCAAGCTACAATCAAAGAGAATTACAAGATAGAGGAGAAGACGGCAACAAAACAAGGTGGCCTGGCTTTTCTCCATTTAGGCCTACTCTAATGCACTCCAGCCCTATGCTTAGTGCTGCTTTTGTGTGTCTTAAAATGAAGAAAAACACAAAACAAATGCTGGGGTTGTTTCTGGTGGTTTAGGAGGGATGGATGGAGAGAGAGAAATAGAGAGCGACAGGAAGACAAACAGAAAGATGGAATCCTATATTTATCCTTCTCCACCGGAGCCTGTGTTTTGCTAAGGGCCGTCTCCAGTGATGGGATTCAAATAATTTAACAACCTGGCCATGGTGGGTGTGGCCAGGGGGTGTGACAGGCAGCCCTTGGTCTCCTGCACACCCCTGGGAGCAAAAACGGGCACGTGGGGATTCCTGGAAGGGGCGGGGCAGGGAGGGGCCAGACAGCAATTGAACTACTGATTCACCTGAACTGACTCAAACTGGCTGAATCCCACCACTGGATGTCTCCCTCTCTCCCTCTTGATGTGCGTGTATTTGTGTGTGAGTCAGAAATGTCAGTAAGGCAGCCATAACAACACAAGTAAAGCTACGCCTCTTTTTTTTTAGGGGCCTCCCATGTCCGACAAACGTCAAAAAAGAGGTAGGACATCAATCTGCCATCTTGATGGACCTTCGCTTCACCGCTGCTACATATCTGGCTGTTTTTTTTTAGAATCAGAACAGAGCTGGAAGGGACCTTGGAGATCTTCTAGTCCAACCCCCTACTCAAGCAGGAGACTCTATACCGTTTCGGACAGGTGGCTGTCCAGTCTCTTAATAAAAACCTTCAGTGTTGAAGTATCCACAACTTCTGGAGGCAAGCCGTTCCATTGGTTAATTGTTCTGACAGTCAGGAAATGTCTCCTTAGTTCTAGGTGGCTTCTCTCCTGGATTAGTTTCCATTCGTTGCTTCTTGTTCTTCCTTCAGGTGCTTTGGAGAAGAGCTTGACTCCCTCTTCTTTGTGGGAGCCCCTGAGATAGTGGAAGACTGCTAGTCCTTCTCTTCATTAAACTAGACATACCCAGTTCCTGCAACCATTCTTCATATGTCGTAGTCTCCAGGCAATTATCTTAAATGTCCTCTTCGGTATAATCTGATCTGGTTTAAATTAAACATTAGTTCAGAGTGAAGGTCACCTTTGGATGCTAGTGGAGACCCCATACACGAGCTACTTAAAATGAAGACCAACAACCTCAGAAGCTGTGACTCATTTAGCAATTCTAGGAAGTGGACAGAAGAAAGCCAAATATCTTGTTTGAGGTTTGCACTCAAATGAGACTTTGAGTGGTTTATTTGGTGGTGTTGAATGAATGTTTTATATCCATAAAGCCCAAAAAATGAAATGCAGAATAACAGAGTTTGGAAGGGACCTTGGAGATCTAGTCCAACCCCTTGCCCAAGGCAAGAGTCCTTATTGGACAAATAGTTCTCAATCATTTCTTGAAAACCTTCAACGATGGAGCTCTAAATGCTAAAAGGAGTGATGTTGATATCCCGTTAGATAAGGATAGATAGAAATCAGAATTAAATTTGCTTAGGGCAGTGTTCCACAACCTTGGAAAGTTTAGCACATGTGGGCTTCAATTCCCAGAATTCCCCAGGCAACTTGGGAGCTGGAATTATCAAGTATACATGAGACACGATGGCGCAGTGGTTAGAGTGCAGTACTGCAGGCTACTTCTGCTGATTGCTGGCTGCCTGCAATTTGGCAGATCGAATCTCATGAGGCTCAAGGTTGACTCAGCCTTCCATCCTTCTGAGGTGGGTAAAATGAGGACGCAGACAGTTGCGGGCAAAGCCCTGTCAGCCTATTGCTGACAGGACTTTACAGCCCTGCTTTACAGGGCTGTAAAGCACTGTAAAGCAGTGTATAAGTCTAAGTGCCATTGCTAAGTGCTATATGAGATTCTACCAAATGGGGCTAGATATGGAGATAGAGATAGAGATAGAGATAGAGATAGAAATATAAAAGAAAGAAAGAAAGAAAGAAAGAAAGAAAGAAAGAAAGAAAGAAAGAACGAAAGGAAGGAAGGAGGCAGGGAGGGAGGGAGGGAGGAAGAGGGAGGGAGGGAAGGAAGGAAGAAAGAAAGATTGAGGGAGGGAGAAGAGAGGAAGGATGGGAGAAAGAAAGAAGGAAAGAAAGAAAGAAAGAAAGAAGGGAGGGAGGAGAGAGGGAGGTTGGGAGGAAGAAAGAAAGAAAGAAAGAAAGAAAGAAAGAAAGAAAGAAAGAAAGAAAGAAAGAAAGAAAGAAAGAAAGAAAGAAAGAAAAAAAGAAAGAAAGAAAGAAAGAAAGAAAGAAAGAAGAATGTAGGAGGTGATGATGTGAGACAAAGGCAGAATACAGGAGGTTTTGAGAAAGCTTTAAAATGTGACATGGAAGGAGGAGGAGGAGGAACTGGTGTAAAATAGAGCCGAGACTAGATATGGTCTA
>JAUDYJ010000003.1:4089353-4264353 GCA_030761175.1 Masticophis lateralis
CCATAAAAACAAAAAACAAAAATCAGTTCCCTCCCCTTTCCTAAAGCATCTGCATTTTCAGCATCTATTCAGCACAGTCGATAACCAGCTAAAACAGGATTTAATTTATAGGTTTTGGTGATGTTTTAGCGGGACAACGTTGCCCATAAAGCATTTCTGGAACTATGCGCCTTTGAAAACAATGCGTTGGTTCTGGGATGAGCCTGGGATAACCCAGGTTGAATCTGCACGCTAAATTCTTCCTTAGTTCCTCTTGTCTCCCCATTTAATATGAAGGCATTTGCAAATTTAACGTATTTTTCAGAGTATAAGATGCGCTGTCTCCCTCCAAAAGTGGGTAAAAATTTCAATGAGTCTTATACACCAAATACGGACCTGTTTTTGGCCTCCTGAACCCACCATGCATTGCATTGTCAGCCTCCCTGTCCCCCAGAAGCACTCTGCAGGCCAAAAATGGGCTCGTTTTTGGTGAAAAATGGGCCCATTTTGGGGATTCGCAGAGGATTCGGGAGGCCAAAACAGGCCTATTTTTGGCCTGCAAAGTACTTCTTTGGGGGCCGGAGAAGGCGAAAACGGGATGCGCGGAGGCCAAAAACTATTTTTTTCTTGTTTTCCTCCTCTAAATCTAGGTGCTTCTTATAGTCTGAAAAATATGGGTATATTAAAATTGTGGCATGTATGTGTTGCAGAAGCATTAAATGCAGTGGTGGGTTCCAACCGATGTTACCACCGGTTTTCTTCATGCATGTGCTTTATGCATGATCGCTCTGCGCAAGCTCCACACAAGCGCATTAAGTTTCTGCCCAGCTGAGGTGCGGCAATTTATTCTGTCGCGCCTATCAGCTGGGCTAAAAAAGAAGAAATAAAGGTAGGAATAACGTGAGGGCAGGCGGGAGGGCCCAGCTCCCAAACAAAGAGAACTGGCTCGGTGATGTCACATCATCACCGCTACCGGTTTGGCCGAACCGGGCCGAACCGGGAGCAACCACCACTGATTAAATGGAACATGAAATCAACCTGCCCTAAATGATTCAGGAATCTTGTTCAGAAGAAACTTTCCTGATTTTGAGTTGGTTCCAGAAAAGAAACTTTAGGTGCCTTGGTTCACCTTGGGAAGGCCTTAAGATGCATTTTTGTGCTTGAAAGGCTAGTGATGTGAAATAGGGGTGGGTGAGTGAGATATCTCAAACATCTTTGTTGCTACACAATGTTTCTACAAGGAAGCCTAGCTCCTAGCTATATCTCATTTGGGGTTACTCAACCTCAGCCATTCTAAGATGTGTGTCAGCCCTGGAGGCCATCTTTTTCTTTGGATCTTCAGGGCTGCCACACTTAGTGCTGTGGGAAACTGAGAGGGGGGAATTGCATGGAGTTGGAGAGATATGTAGTCATAATAACATTCTTTTCTCTGGGAGTCAAGGACATCCTGCCCTGCACCTGGAGTGGCGTGACTGAGAGGCATCTCCAGTTGGGACGGTGCATTGATTGGACTATGTGATGGACATGTGGGCACAGGGGAACTGACTTGGACTTTCTTCTGGGTGGAGAAAACCTGAAAGCTTTCAGATTCGGGTTTTCCCAGATGTGCCAATATGACATCTCTAATAAAATGGAACTTTGAGGAATGTCTAGCCTCGGAGTCTTCTTTCGTTGGGGGTGTTAACTTGGAATCCTGGCAATGTGTGGACTTCAACTCCCAGAATTCCACAACAAGCAAGACTGGGCTGAATTCTGGGAGTTGAAGTCCACGCAGAATAGCCAAATTTGAGAAACACTGGTCTATTGCCTTCCATTCCAATCATCTGGAATTGAATAGCGTAAACAGAACTGATCCAGCTACAGTTCCACCAAAACACAAGATCAATAGAAGAGAATATTTGTAGCTCAGTTTTGAATCGTGGGGTCCTTGGTGATCTCTGAGCATGGTGGTTTTTTTTTTTCTTGCAGACATTTTATGACTAAACTAGGGAACATCCTCAGTGCCTTAGTTTGATAATGAAAACCGTCAAGCTCAGTGGGCACCAAGATCCTCAAAGGTGATCATTCTTCTGCCCTAAATGTCATCCACTATGAAAGCAGAAACAGTATTCTGGCCAGCTTTGATAGTTGGGCATCTTTTGGAAGGAGAGTCACAATTATGCTAGAAGATCTCAAACTTGGATTGATTGCAGATCTCCCTATGATATCTAAGAGCACAAGCCAAGGCTTCCTTAGAAACAAGAGTGAAAGCAGACCTCTTCATTCTAGTTCCTCTAAATAGTGAAATGGAAGGATATCTTTACTTTAGATGTGGGCAATTCATCATCTTATCTCTATCCAGAGACACACCATTGTCCCTACACCATTGTCTCACATATTCTTGATGCTCAGTACAGTTTAAGAACCCAAAGGAGCTTTTTTCAAGAAGCAACTGGACTTACTGGTTTTCCTTTGAAGACGTTTTGCTTCTTATCCAAGAAGCTTTTTCAGCTCTGACTGGATGGCAGAGAATGGAAGGATCGAAATTCCTTGCAGACAGCTGGTCATTTGCATCCTTTTAGAGAGTTGTTGAGGCCACTTGGAGGTTTATCAGTGTCCTCGGGATCACCTGAGTAGTGAAAGTAGTTTTGGATCCTTCTTGGAACTCCTGAAAGGACCGTGTTGCAGAAAGGAGACAGGTGATGTTGTATCCCTCCCCCTCTGTTGAGAGAGGGCTGTTCAATTTGAACATAGAGGGCCTCTTTGACCCTTCATTCAAACCAGGGGTCCTCTCTGTCTAAAATGTGGAGTGTGCTGCCTTCAAAAGAGTGGCCTTTGTCTTTGAAATGCAGATGGACTGCTGAATCTTCTCCTGATGGGTTTGTTCTCCTATGTTGTGCCATGCGCTTATGAAGTGGTTGTTTTGTTTCTCCAATGTACAGATCACACATGGCTCACTGCATTATACTGCATATACTATGTTGCTCAATTTGTGTCTGGGTGTTTTATCCTTGGGGTGGACAAACAAAACCTCCAAGTGGCCTCAGTGTCAAATGACCAGCAGTTTGCAAGGAGTATAAATCCTTCCATTCCACCATCAAGTCAGAGCTGAAGGAGCTTCTTGGATGAGAAGCGAAACGTCTTCAGAGAAAATCCAGAAAGTCCACTTGCCTCTTGAAAAAAGCATCTTTGGGACAACCATGACCTGGATGACTGAGAATCTCCGTAGACAATACAGTATAAGAGGTTTCTGTTGCATTTATGCTTTTTTAACAAATCACACTGGTGGTGTCACTCCATGCTCCTTTCATGCCACAAGTCAAAAGAAGGTGCTCAGAGGGCTGGTTTCAGCTTTTCTTTTTCCAAACCACCGTTTCTCTCTTGCCGTAACATTCCTGCCTGGTTACCGACAGTGACTTTGCAAGATATCTACATTAAATATATACTTTTTGATGGGTTTCTTAGAGGAAGGATTGATAGAACGCCTACCCTGCCCGTTCCTTCAGTTTCTTATCTGTTATTCCATCTTTGGATACAAGTTTGTTAAACACCAGAATGCCAATAACCATGTTTACCTGTTGGAAGAGAAACAACAGAAAGGTTGACTTGGAAACCTGGTCAGGTTTGATGCATAAAGTCCTCCAGATCTTCCCCAGCTGCTTAGCCTAACACTGCTGGAGAAGAACACATCTGAGTCCCAGCTGGTCAGAGGACCTGAAGCATTTTTGAATCTCAGCATCATTTTGTATGATGACTGTTTGGTGTCTGAGACAGCAAACATCAGAGCCCAACCAAGATATATATATTTTTCAGGAGAGCTCCAAAGAATAATAATTGGCAGATAACCACTATGTGTTTGTATTTGTGTGTGTGTTTGTAGGAGTTGTGTATTTATTTGGGTAAAGGGAGACTTTTTGCATCTGGCTAACTTTGCTCATGTCCTAGAACCTGGATGTCCAAGCTTGGCAACTTTAAGACTTGTAGACTTCAACTCCCAGAGTTCCCCAGTCGGCCAATACACAGATTATAACCAAGTATAGCAAGGAGAACTCTGTAACCTGTTCTTTAAAGCACTCCATGGCTTAGGACCTGAGTACTTACGAGACCGCCTTCTGCTGCAGATAGCCTCCCACCGGCCAATACGCTCCCACAGAGAGGGACTCCTCAGGGTGCCGTCGGTCAAGCAGTGTCGACTGGTGGCCCCAGGGGGAGAGCATTCTCTGTGGGGGCACCTGCATTCTGGAACGAACTGCCCCCGGAGATACGGAAGATCCCTGACCTACACACCTTTCACCGTGCCCTCAAGACGTTATTATTCCAACAAGAAGGGCTGGCTTAGACATGATCTTTATTGGGTTTTTTTTAATGATTAGGCCAATGATTTAATATGTTTTTAAAATGTTTTTTTAAAAAATTTTGTACTTGGACTTGTTTTTACTGTTAGCTGTGTACTGCCCTGAGTCCTTCGGGAGAAGGGCGGTATAGAAATTAAATAAAATCTAAATCTAAATCTAAATATTACCCAATAAAGAAGCCAAACCAAATCATCTCATATCGAAATGGAGATGGCCTCTTCACTGAGATACTGAACCTGGCCACCGGATGTCCTAGCTAGCAGATGCCTTAACCCAAGATGCAAAGTTGAATTTAATTGTGATCTTGGTTAGTTTAGGGTGCAGTCGCAGTTCGTTGGAGTATTTTGAGGATGGGGCTCATGCTAAACCCCAGAAAACAGGTTGGTAATAGGAACAAGTTACAGTGGTCTCCTTGCGATACTTGGTTATAATCAGGGCTGGGATTCAGCCAGTTCAGACCGATTCAGGTGAACTGGATGTTAATTCTAATCGAGGAAAGCCTGGGGAGGGCAAAAATCAGGCCTACCAGAAGTACTGGAAGTCTGAAAATGGGCCTATTTCCAGCCTCTGGAGGGTCTCTGGAGCCCAGGAAAGGCTATTTTCGCCCTCCCAGAGGCTCGAGGAAAGCCTCCAGAGTCTGGGGAGGGTGAAACCACTCCCCCCCACCCATGGTGTAGGAGGCTGAGTAGGCCACACCCACCATGGCCATGCCCCCCAGCAATCGGGCAGAGAACCAGTTGCTAAAATTTCTGAATCCCACCCCTGATTATAATCTGCATATTTACTGGCTGTGGAATTCTGGGAGTTGAAGTGAGCCTCAGTGGCGCAGTGGTTAGAATGCAGTACTGCAGGCTCCTTCTGCTGACTGCAGGCTGCCTGCAATTTGGCAGTTTGACTCTCAACAGGCTCAAGGTTGACTCAGCCTTTCATCCTTCTGAGGTCCCAGATCTGGGTTTGAGGACCCAGATTGTTGGGGGCAAATATGCTGACTCTGTAAACTGCTTAGAGAGGGGCTGGAAAGCAGTATATAAGTCTAAATGCTATTGCTAAGTCTTAAAATTGCCACAGTTTGGAGTCTTCTTTCATAGAAAGAGCCACTCCAAGCATATTGCACAGAAGACCTCTTGATAGCCTTTATGTTATTTACGTTCATTTATTTTACTAGTTGTACAATAGCTGGAACCCTTCCAGCTTGGCCTCTTTGTAGCTTCACACTAAAGACATGTTAGACCTATCACCAAAGTCTAGCAAGGGAAATAAAATTACAGCTCATTTCTTCTCTTGCATTCCAGGGGAAATCATTTCCCAATAATCTAGGCCTTCCATTTATACCCCCCTGCTTAATTTTCTCAACAAATGTTTTCTCTCGCTTTAGTAGTTAAAGGTATATTGCCACCCACCCTGGAGGCTCTATTTAATTAACATAAGCAATAGCGTTCACAGGACCGCTATCTTCTGCGATTCCTTTAAAGGGATCGAATTAAACTCTGTCCTAGTTTTATTTAATTTTATGTGAAATGATTTGATTGCTGAAAATCATGGCTGTAGCTCCATTCAACAATCTTTATTTTTTAAAAAATATGCCCCCATGGTTAATACTTGGCATTAAGCTAGAGATATGGTACAATTTGGTTTTGTGGTTGAAAGGGGAGGGGCTTAACGACAAATATCTTGATTACCCCCAAAACACGTATCCATCATTCTAAATTCTAAAAAATTCCCATCAATAAAAATGTATTCCTTCTCATTGTGAGATTGCTGAGATTTAAAAAGGTTTCATTTTTGCCGGGTGAATTCAGACAACAGAATGACAGAGTTGGAAGGGACCATGGAGGTCTTCTAGCCCAACCTCCCTATCTCATCCCAAATAAACGTCTAATCTCTTCTTGAAAACCTCCAGGGATGGAGCACCCACGATTTCTGAAGGTGAGCCATTCCATTGATTAATTGTCCTCACTGTTGGAAAATTTCTCCTTAATTCTAGATTAAGATATCTCCTTGACAACATTGTCCTTGGTTTGGATTGTAGGTTGTCCCCCTCTTCTCTGCAAAAACTCTTTAAACATTGGAAGTCAGCTATCATGACATCCCTGATCCTTTTCTCTGTTAGAGTAGACATTCCAAGTTCCTGCAACCGTTCATTGGATGGTTTAGCCTCCGGTCCCCTAATCATCTTTGTTGCTCTTCTCTGCTCTCTTTCTGTTCTTAACCCACCCAACTTAAAAGAAAAGAAAAAGAAAAACATCAACGTTTTCAAATTTACCCATGGCATTTCCTGTTCTGGATTAATCCAGAATTTTAAAAATAACCTTAGTTTAATCTCAGGGGCTGCCCCAAAGAAGAGGGAGTCAAGCTATTCCCCAAAGCACCTGAGGGCAGGACAAGAAGCGATGGGTGGAAACTAACCAAGTAGAGAAGCAACTTAGAACTAAGGAGAAATTTCCTGACAGTGAGGACAATTAATCCGTGGAACAGCTTGCCACCAGAAGTTGTGAATTCTCCAATACTGGAAGTTTTTAAAGAAGATGTTGGATAACCATTTGTCTTCAGACCATTTGTCTGAAGTGGTGTAGGGTTCCCTACCTAAGCAAGGGGTTGGACTAAAAATCCTCCAAAGTCTGTTCCAACTCTGTCTATTCTATTCTATTCTATTCTATTCTATTCTATTCTATTCTATTCTATTCTATTCTATTCTATTCTATTCTATTCTATTCTATTCCATTCCATTCCATTCCATTCCATTCCATTCCATTCCATTCCATTCCATTCTGTATTTCATTAATTCTATTCTATTCTATTCTATTCTATTCTATTCTATTCTATTCTATTCTATTCTATTCTATTCTATTCTATTCTATTCTATTCTATTCTATTCTATTCTATTCTATTCTCCCTTCCCTTCCCTTCCCTTCCCTTCCCTTCCCTTCCCTTCCCTTCCCTTCCCTTCCCTATCTATATTCTATTCTATTCTATTCTATTCTATTCTATTCTATTCTATTCTATTCTATTCTATTCTATTCTATTCTATTCTATTCTATTCTATTCCATTCCATTCCATTCCATTCCATTCCATTCCATTCCATTCCATTATATTCTGTATTTTATTGATTCTATTCTATTCTATTCTATTCTATTCTATTCTATTCTATTCTATTCTATTCTATTCTATTCTATTCTATTCTATTCTATTCCATTCCATTCCATTCCATTCCATTCCATTCTGTATTTTATCCTATTCTATTCCATCCCGTATTTTATTATTGTATTCTATTCTATTCCATTCCATTCCATTCCCACTTCATTCTATTCTATTCTATTCCATTCCATTCCATTCTGTATTTTATCCTATTCTATTCCGTTCCATATTTTATTATTGTATTCTATTCCATTCCATTCCATTCCCACTTCATTCTATTCTGTTCTGTTCTGTTCTGTTCTGTTCTGTTCTGTTCTGTTCTGTTCTGTTGGACACCTACTTTCCATGAGGTCTTAGTTCATCTTGAGAGGAAAGCAAAGATCCTAGAGCATGGAATTTGTAACTTTTTCAGAAATGTGTAAGACATAAATAAGAGAGAGAGAAAATATTCAGAAGGGGGGGAGGATGTCATATACCAAAACCACAGCAGCTGCCGGTCCCACGAAGGCATAGAGCAGGCCTCCCTCCAAAGATAGCCAACAGCTAGGCAAGGAAGAAGAAGAAAAAGAGAATTTAGCATAGGCAAAGAAAAATGATGGAACTCATGAGATGCAACGCAGAAAAGACTGGCTAGAGAATAAGCGATGATTCCACAATGGCAGTAGCTACCCGTTATCAAATCTGAATTACTCCTATTGCTGGACAGAAAGGGAAAGGAAGAATTGCTTACTCACTAGTTCCCAGTGCCGTAGCCCTTGGCTTTAGTAAATCCCACAGAGATTGCAACCACCAAGGCAGGAAGACCTAAAGAGAATCAGTTAGAACGTCATGAGACACGATTAAAACAAAAATAATAATTGCAGCAAGATTTGTTAAAGCAGAAAATAATTTTCCTTGAGAACGACAGTCTCTACTTCTTCTATCATCTCTTCTAAATCCATTTTGCCCCTTCTGGGTATGAATGTATGGATGTAAGTTATTGTTCTGACCCAGCCTTAGGAGAAGCAAGAAACAGACTCCTGGCCACGAGTAACCCTTCTTTATTTATCTCCTGTGAATTAATGGCATTCACACAACGAAAAATCCAGGCAAGAGTCCTTCAAGGAGTTAACTGCCAGTAACAGACCTTATCAGTTCTTTGAAAAAATTGCCAGGCCGGGAGTTCCCAGCTGCAAAGCTGTAAATAATGTTCTGGCAAGCAGTCTCTGTAGCACGAAACACAATGAGCAAAATCTTCAGAAATACGAATGGTTGTCTCCTACGACCACCACTCCCCTTTCCTTCTATTTATTCCCCAGCCAGGGAGGGCCCATTCAGCGTCCATGTGTGCCTTGCTTCTCAAGTTGACTCCTTGTCCTCCATTGTTCTCTCCTATCAGCTCTGCACATACTTTCATTTCATTTCATTTCATTTCATTTCATTTCATTTCATTTCATTATTTTATTTTATTTTATTTTATTTTATTTTATTTTATTTTATTTTATTTTATTTTATTTATTTTATTTATTTTATTATTTTATTTTATTTTATTATTTTATTTTATTTTATTTTATTATTTTATTTTATTTTATTTTATTTTATTTTATTTTTATTATTTTATTTCATTTTTATTATTTTATTTTATTTCATTTCATTTCAATATACTTTATTTTATTTTATTATTTTTATTTCATTTCATTTCACTTCATTATTTTATTATTATTTTATTTTATTATTTTATTTTATTTCATTTCAATGTTTTATTTTATTTTATATTTTTTTTATCTCATTTCATTTCATTTCACTTCATTTTATTATTTTACTTTACTTTATTATTTTATTTTATTTCACTGTCCTTTTTTATTTTATAATTTTTTTATTTCATTTCACTTCACTTCACTTCATTTTTTTATTTTATTTTATTTTATTTTATTTATTTTATTTTATTTTAATTTCATTTCATTATTTCATTTCATTTCATTTCATTTCATTTCATTTCATTATTTTATTTTATTATTTTATTTTATTTTATTTTATTTATTTTATTTTATTTTATTTTATTTTATTATTTTATTTTTATTTATTTTTTTTATTTTTAAAATGTATTTGCCATCCGTCTCATATCCAACAACTCTGGGCAGCTTACAACATAAAAAAACATTGAAAAACGTTAAAAAAAGAACCCCACAGCAGTTACAAAATATGAACAGATGTTAGGACTATGAATTGTGGGATTTTCAGTCAACACAGCACTGATTTGCGCTGTCTGGAGATGGTAGGAATTATAATTATTTTGAGAATAGATTTTTGTGTGCCGAATTGGGAAAGCTGCCTTAAATGACAAAAGCATAAGGCTTCCCACTATAATTAGTTAATTCCTAGAGCAATCAGCTTTGGAATAATTCAAATAATTTACAGAGGAAATGGTGTGAAAAAACGGCTTGAGACTTTAGGTATTTGTGACCAGTATCTTGACTCTTTTTAACCATCCTGAGGATACTGTGGGACATATCCATGGAGGTTGTTTTAGTTATAGTGTCCTTGGTGCTCTCTGAGTTTGGTTGTTTGCTTGGACATTTCATTACTCAGCTATGTAACAGCATCAGTGTTGGTGAGTATGGTGTTTGCTCTCTGTTTATTTACATTAGCTTGTCCTGCCAGCAGGAAGATTTGTAGGAGTATGGTTTTCTCCTTGATAAGCTTTTAATTCAGGAAGATTTGTAGGAGTATGGTTTTCTCCTTGATAAGCTTTTAATTAGGGGATTTTTTTTCCTTGATTGTTTGTCTGGGGTTAATCCCTGCTTATCTGGATGTTAGCTGCTGGAGGGGATGTGTTCTTGTTGTTTGCCTTCTTGGTTTTTTACTGCCTCCTTCAAATAGAGCCTGGATAGGTCTGCAGACTAAGCACCGTAATTAACATCCAGCTGTCTGCAATTACACCAGTTCAAATCTCACCAGGCTCAAGGTTGACTCAGCCTTCCATCCTTTCTAAGGGAGGTCAATGAAGGACCCAGTTTGTGGGGGCAATAAACTGACTTTGTATAAATATACAAAAGTAGGAAGGCTATTGCTTAACGCATTGTAAGCCGCCCTGAGTCTTCGGAGAAGGGCGGCATATAAATCAAATAAAAAAAAAAAGAAATAGTGGTTTATCCCTATGTGTCTACTGATGGCTGATTTGTCTGTGTGCCAAACTTCCAGGAATTCCCTGATTTTTTGGGGACTTTGCTTGGCCTTGGATACCCATAATTTTCAAGCTGAAACTATGCTTGAAGCTTTCAATTTTTTTGTGAAGTTAGAAAGAGCCAGAACTTAGCAAAAGCACCCACGACAGCAGTACTACGTAACCTAAACACTAAGATTGAAACACTCAGACTTCAGGCAAACAATCAAGCTCAGAGAGCACCAAGGAGTCCACAGGAAGTCGTCCACTTCCTCCTCTTCTTTACAAACCCCACTCCCTAGCACTGAGGATGTTATCACTTGGGTAATGAGATGTCTGCAAGAAAACGAGCAAGCTCAGAGAACACCAAGGACCTCACAGCCCTCCTCCTCCTCCTCCTCCTCCTCCTCCTCCTCCTCCTCCTTCTCTGTGCAAACTCTACTCCCTTCTAGCACTGATGATGTTACCTAGTTTGGTAATGAAACATCTGGAAGAAAGCAACCAAGCTCAGAGAACACTAAGGACTCCATGGTTGAACTTCAGGCATTCTTTTCTGGTGAAAGTATTCTTAGTTTCATCATGGACATGGTTTGCCATCAGTTTATTTCAGGACATTCCCCCCCCCCTCCCAAAAAAAACTTCCCAATTGGACTCAAGTCTCTGCACTTAAAAGGTCTCTCATGGAAGGACTAACCAGGTTCAACTTTGTTAAAGCTTTTCAGCAGGGGTGAAATGCTCCCAGTTTGGAGCGGATCGCCCAATCCGGTAGAGATGGTGGCGGGTGGTTCGGAGAACCGGTAGCAAAAATCCCTGCCCCCCCCCCCCACCAAGTTCAGCTGAGCCGCATGATCATCAGAGGCTTTTTTTTTTTTTTACTTTTAAAAGCATTTTTTCTACAACCTCTTCCGACAAAAAAATGCTTTTAAAAGTAAAAAAAAAAAAAAAAGCCTCTGATGATCGTGCAGCTCAGCTGGGATCGTCAGAGGCTTTTCAAAGCATTTTTTAATGCAACCTCTTGGCCGAAGAGGTGGTAAAAAAAATGCTTCGAAAAGTCTCTGATGATCCCAGCTGAGTTGCCTGATCGGCAGAGGCTTTTCAAAGCATTAGAAAAAATACTTTGAAAAGTTAAAAAAAAAAAAGGTGGCCACGCCCACCCAGTCACATTACCCCTCCACCAAGCCACGCCCACAGAACCGGTAGTAACACATTTTACATTTCATCCCTGCTTTTCAGCATCAGTCATAGCGTGCTGGATGCTTCTATCCGCTAATGATGTCGAAACAGAAACAAACAAACAAACAAACAAACAAATATAGTCCTCGACTTACGACCACAACTGAGCCCAAAATTTCACTCGCTAAGCAAGACAGTTGTTAAATGAATTTTGCCCCGTTTTACGACCTTCCTTCCCGCCGTTAAGTAAATCACTGCATTTGTTTAGTTAGTAACATGATTGTAAAATGAATCTGGCTTTCTCATTGACTTTGCTTGTCACAAGGTCACAGAAAGGGGATTGCGTGACCCCTGGACTCTGTGACTGTTGCAAATTTGAGTCCGTTTACAAGCATCTGAATTTTGATCACAGGTCTATGGGGTTGTAAGTGTGAAAACCTGTCGTAGGTTGCTTTTCTCAGTGCTGTTGTAACTTGAAACGGTCGCTAAATGAACTGTTGTAAATCGAGGACTACCTGTAGGAGAACGAAAACATGTTATGTTATGTTATGTTATGTTATGTTATGTTATGTTATGTTATGTTATGTTATGTTATGTTATGTTACGTTACGTTACAATTTATATTGATATTGTTTCCTGATTGCTTATTTGTTCCCTATAATTATCATTAAGTGTTGTACCTTATGATTCTTGATGAATGTATCTTTCCTTTTATGTACACTGAGAGCATATGCACCAAAGACAAATTCCTTGTGGGTTCAGTCACACTTGGCCAATAAAAAATTCTGTTCTGTTCTGTTCTGTTCTGTTCTGTTCTGTTCTGTTCTGTTCTGTTCTGTTCTACTCTACTCTACTCTACTCTACTCTACTCTACTCTACTCTACTCTACTCTACTCTACTCTATTCTACTCTATATACTCTACTTAACTCTACTCTACTCTACTCTGAATCAGGTTCTGAATCAGGGAGTCACATGATCCCACTGAATGATGATTTTCCTGGAATTGTATACCTTTATGTTTCCATGTTTTCTTCCTATCGTTTGTACATAGATTTATTCCTTTTTTCCAGGGCTCTTGTAACTTATGACAACCACTAAATGAATGGCTGTAAATCAAGGACTGCTTGTAATTAAAATTGAAAAAGGATAAAGAGGACAAAGAAGAGACTGACAAAGAAAGTGGATGAGAGAAAGCGAGGAAATAATTCTGGGAGTGGGTAAAAAGTGTTGAAACAGAGATTTTTTTCAGAGTAAATCTATTCTGCTCTGCTCTGCTCTGCTCTGCTCTGCTCTGCTCTTCTCTTCTCTACTCTACTCTACTCTACTCTACTCTACTCTACTCTACTCTACTCTACTCTACTCTACTATATTATAGTTTAGTTAGTTAGTTTAGTTTATTTGATTTATATACCACCCTACTCCCGAAGGACTCAGGGCGGTGAACAGCCAACAATAAAAATACATGTGTACAAAATTTAAAAACCCAAATAAAATCAAATTAAATAGATTTGGCCCAGACAGATTAAAACACCCCAAACAATTTAAAAACAGATTAAAATTTAAACGCTAAAAGATGAAGAAAGGTTAGGCCAGGCCCACCTGGTGAAATAGAAAGGTCTTAAGAGCATGGCGGAAGGTGCGCAGATCTGGGATCCTCCATATCTCCGGGGGGAGCTCATTCCAGATAGTATGTGCCCCCACAGAGAAAGCTCTCCCCCTGGGGGCTGCCAATCGACATTGTTTGGCCGACGGCACCCGGAGGAGCCCCTCTCTATGACAGCGTACCGGCCACTCTCCGGTATATTATATTATATTTACACATACACACACAGAGGTACATATACGTATATGTATGTATGTATGTATCTATCTATCTATCTATGTATGTATGTATGTTAGCCCAATCTTGTTTAGAAGTCGATTCTGCAAGAGATATTTCGGCATTTTTCTTGTCTGATGCCTTTAATTTCATTCATTCATTCATTCATTCATTCATTCATTCATTCATTCATTTATTTCATATTTTTTTTAAAAAAACATACATACATCATAATATATAATATGTAACAATATATACAATACAAACAGTCAACAAGTGCTCCCCCACCCCTCGGGATCATTCCTGCTTCCAAAATCTTAAAGCTTCTTCTGGTGGGGGTGTCCCCCTTCCTCCAGAAAACACAAATATTAGGAACTGTTTCCAGATTCCATTGAATTAATTTATTTTCATTATGCCCCTCCTTACTTTAATATTACATGTCAGTTTATCATTTATGGCAATATCCCATACTTCCTTATACCATTCTTCCAAACAATAATCACCTTGTATCTGCCTTTAATTTCTTCCTATCCACAGTACAGTTCTTTATCAGTATGTCATTCAATGAGACTTCAAATAAAAGGATTTTGGCCAGAGGCATATTAACTACCCTGGTTGAACTACTTGGCAGCCATCTTCCCGGCCGAGCTTTGAAGGATATTAAATGACAATTAAGCCAGGATTACATAAGGTAAGACCAAGAGTAAATAAATTAAAACCCTTTCATTCAATAAAGCCACACAACAGTAAACAATGAGATTCTCCAGAGAGAGAAAAACATTGATTTGGTCGGGTTGTGTGTTAGACCAAGCAGAATATGAAAATCAGTTGAGATTGCAGTTGGAAAGGAATTTCCTGGGTGTCTTTTCCCCCAAAATTTTCTCCTCAAACCATAGTAATCAACAACAACGCAATTTGTTATATCCTTTCATACACTCAGGAGAGTGTAGAAGAATAACAGAGTTGGAAGGGACCTTGGAGGTCCTTTAGTCCAACCTCCTGCTTACCTGAAATTATACAATTTCAGGAAAATGGCTGTCCAGTCTCTTCTCAAAGACCTCTAGTGATGAAGCTCCTACAACTTCTCTAGGTATGCTGTTCCACTGGTATTGTTCTCACTGTTAGTAAGTTTCTCCTTAATTCCAGGTAACTTCTCTCTCTTTTTTTTTTATTGAAAAAGTTTTACAATACAATTTTTATACCCCTTTCCCACCCCCACTCCCCCCACCCCACTACCACGCCCTCCCTTTCCCCCCTATCCCTCCCCCCTTCCCCCCCTGACTTCCTTTATTAACCAATCGTATATATCAATCAACATCAAACAACTTCTCTCTTTGATGAGTTTCCAAGCATTGTTTCTTGCCCTTACCTCAGATACTTTGGAGAATAAATTGACCCCTCTTCTTTGTGGCAGCCCCTCAAATATTGGGAGACTGCTATTATGTCACCCCAATTTTTCTTTTCTCTAGACTAGCCATATCCAATTACTGCAGCCATTCTTCATATGTTTTAGTCTCCAGGCCTTTAATCATCTTAGTTGCTCTTCTCTAAACTTTCTCAACATCTTTCTCAACTTTCTCTGAAGTCTCAACATCTTGTTTGTGGCATGGTGACCAGAATTGGTTGCAGTATTCCAGGTGTGGTCTTACTAGGGATTTATAAAGCAGTATTAATACTTCATGTGGTTGTGACAGATTGGCCCCTTCTTCTTTATGGCAGCTCTTCAAATATTGGAACACTGCTATATGTTCCCTTTAGGAGACCAGGTCACCAGTTCTGTTCAAGTTTACAAAGAATTGTTTGAAACCTCACAAGTTCTCCAAATCTCATATGAAAGCAATAAATCATTCCTGAGACTTTGCGAAAGAACATCAACATCTTATAAAATCTCACAGGAGAATAAGCTACTTGGAAGGGTTGCTTATACCCTTCAGTATAATTTAGAGAATTCTGATCCATGGCTGGTTTGTTGCAATGGAACCATATTAATGTTTTATAGAGTAAATATAATTAGATAAACATTATTTGGGAATAATGCTTGTTTATAAGAGTTGGAATCCTATGGAAGATATGGGTTAGAAGATCAGGAATTCACCAGTGGAAACCCAGACATTTTTTCCCCTTTCACATTGTCACGGGTTGTCCTCAACATCATCCTTCTCTCACGTCATCCTTCCCATCTGCTCTAAGATATTCAAATCCATATTTGTCCACATCAGTTTTATTTGAATGAAAGAGTGGGGAGGTAGATGGTAAAAACACACATTGGTCCACCATAAAAAAATATGGGGACTACAGCCAAGAGGGAATTCAAGTCTTCTTTTCTAAGAAGGTAGACCTCAAAATAGAATGCAAACATTCTCACTGTCAGGAAATTTCTCCTTAGTTTTAATTTGATTCTCCCCTTGATTAGCTTCCATGCATTGCTTCTTATCCTGCTTTCTGGTGCTTTGGGGAATAGTTTGACTCCCTTTTCTTTGTGGCAACCCCTGAGATATTGGAAGACTGCTATCATGTCTCCCCTAGTCCTTCTTTTCATTAAACTAGACATACCCAGTTCCTGCAACCGTTCTTCATATGTTTTATCCTCCAGTCCCCTAATCATCTTTGTTGCTCTTCTCTGCACTCTTTCTAGGGTCTCAACATCTTTTTTACATTGTGGTGACCACACCTGGGTGCAGTATTCCAAGTGCGGATTTACCAAGGCATTATAAAGCAGTACTAACACTTTATGTGATCTTGATTCTGTCCCTCTGTTGATGCAGCCTAGAGAAAGATCTGACACTATTGCGTGTCCAAACATCCGAAATAGATATTTAGTACGAGATGTTAGGAAAAATTTCTTCCCAGGAATCTAAAGGACCATTGACACAATATTTGGGATTAACCTTTTTAAAGCTTCAATATAAGGTTGCTAACTCTTGAGATTTTTTTGACTGCAGAGACAGTAGGAGAAAAGCAGGCAAAGTCAGGAGGGGGCAGAGTTCAGCAAGTCATCAGCCTAGAGTCATTACCTTCCCATTAAAGGTCTAAGACCAATCCCTCTTGAATTCTGTTGACTCTTATCTAGCAAGCCAAGTCAACCGCGAAGCTAGATTCACTTAACAACCATTTAACTTAAGAACTGCAGTGATTTAGATCACATTTAGATTCACATTCGGTATATAGGCTACATCGTAAATACAGATCGTCACTTCTCACAAAACAGTTTGAGCAAGGGATGCTCACCCCATCCGAGACACAGGAAACGTTTACGGATGATCCGGTTTCGAAGTCTGCCCGTCACAGCCATATAGGATTGCCAAGCTTCGGTCAGCACCCAGCAGAAGGAGGAGAGGAAGAAGAAGTGGAGGAAAGCTGCCACCAAGGTACAGATCACCTGAAGAAGGAGAGCAAAAGGGAGGGAGGTCAGCCTTAAAAAAAAAAAAAGCATTACAGAAAAAGATGTTGAGGCTTTGGAAAAGGTGCGAAGAAGAGCAACTAAGATTTAGATTTAGATTTAGATTTTATTGGATTTATATACCGCCCTACTCCCGAAGGACTCAGGGCGGTGTACAGCCAACGATAAAAATACATAAATACGAAATTTAAAACCCAACTAAAAACAGATTAAATAAATTTGGCCCAGACAGAATTAAAACACCCCAAATAATTTAAAACAGATTAAAATTTAACGCTAAAAACGGAGAGAGGTTAGGCCAGGCCCGCCTGGCGAAATAGAAAGGTCTTAAGAGCGCGGCGGAAGGTGTGCAGATCCAGGATCCTCCGTATCTCTGGGGGGAGCTCGTTCCAGATAGTAGGTGCCCCCACAGAGAAAGCTCTCCTCCTGGGGGCCGCCAGCTGACATTGTTTTGCTGACGGCACCCGGAGGAGCCCCTCTCTATGAGAGCGTACTGGCCGGTGGGAGGCTATTGGTGGTAGTAGGCGGTCCTGCAAGTACCCAGGTCCTAAGCCATGGAGCGCTTTAAAGGTGGTAACCAAAACCTTGAAGCGCACCCAGAAGACCACCGGGAGCCAGTGCAGCTCACGCAGCTCGCGCAGGAGAGGTGTCACATGGGAATGCCATGTCGCTCCCATCACCATCCGCGCAGCCGCACTCTGCTCCAGTTGGAGCCTCCGGGTGCTCCTCAAGGGGAGCCCCATGTAGACGATTAAAGGCCTGGAGATTAAAACCTATGAAAAACAGTTACAGGATTTGGGTTTGGCTGGTCTAGAGAAAAGAAGGACTAGGGAGGGACATGATAGCAGTCTTCCAGTATTTGAGAGGCAGCCACAAAGACGAGGGGGTCAACTTAGTTCCCAAAGAACTAGAAGGCAAAAGGATGGAAACTAACCAATGAGGGAAGCAACCTGGAATGAAGGAGAAGCTTCCTAACAAAGAGGACAATTATCCAGTGGAACAGAAGTTGCCTTCAGAAGTTGTGGGTGCATTATCACAGCAGGGGTTTAAGAGACCGGATAGACACTTGTCTGAAATCGTATAGACAATTAGACGTTTCCTTAAAATTATAACTGGGATCTTTCCCAACAGGGTGCTGGATTTTGCAATTTTTATGCCATTTAAATTTGGTAAGGATCAAGAATAAAGAGATGGGAGAAGAGAGCTCTACCTACTATTCTACGGTATCTCATGAGATTTCCTAACCCATCTCACTGCTTCCTCTTCTGCTGCTAGAAGTGCAGCTTTTTTCTTGTCCTCTGAAGCAGACAATTAATGCTTGACCAAGCATGATTTAGGAGCTGAGAGTATGTACAAGGGAAAGTCCCCCCCCACCAAACTTTCTTGTGATTGACATCAACAAGATGTCTCTTTTTTTATGCTTCATCATTAAAGGGATTTGAAAATGGAAGGATGGGGGGTGGGGTCATTGGGTCACTTCACATGAAAAGTGTGCCATTGTTAGTGGAGTGTGGGGAAAGCAGAAAAGATGTCCAGCATTATATATAAATGTTTAATAATGAAGAGGAATCACACTGGCATGCAAAAGTAGGACAAGCTAGGAAAGATTTTTTCTAAGATTCAGTTTATGTAGGGGAAGGAGTGGCAGAAGCTGGGGGCAGAGTCAAAAGAGGAATCAGTCTAGAATCTCTACGTAGCCACAAACAAAGTCCAAACTCCCTTGAATTCTGTTGACTCTTATCACAAAAATGCTTTTTTTAAAAAGGCAACTGGACTTTTTTTTTCTTTTTTGGAGGAGGAGGAGGAGGAGGAGGAGGAGGAGAAGGAGGAGGAGGAGGAGGAGGAGGAGGAGGAGGAGGAGGAGGAGGAGAAGAAGAAGAAGAAGAAGAAGAAGAAGAAGAAGAAGAAGAAGAAGAAGAAGAAGAAGAAGAAGAAGAAGAAGAAGAAGAAGAAGAAGAAGAAGAAGAAGAATTTCTTTGCTTCTCATCCAAGAAGCTTCATCCACTGGGATTGGATGATGATGCATTTCTTTGCAGTCATCTGGTTGTTAGCACTCTTTCTGAGAGCCATTGAGGCCACTTGGGGGTTCATCTGTGCCTTCAGAGTCACTTGAACCAGAGTACAAAACGGTTGTGGAATCTTCTTGAAACTGCTAAAGGACTCTGTTACAGACAGGAGACATCGCCTATCTCCTGCTTTCTAATCTTTTCTTTTAACAGTTTATCCAGGTTTTTTTCCCCTATAAAGTGCTTTATTATAAATAGGGGTGAGAATTACCGCATGGTAGGAACACTCTAAAAATCTAGGACAACTAAAAAACAGTCTTTCCGTCAGCCTGGATGACTTGTAGGTGTGTAGGCTTCCCTTCCTACCATTTTCAGCAAGGACAAATGGGGCTGGGTCATTTTGGGAGTTGAAGCTTCCACATCTGGATGGATCTCATGTTGAGGAACATGGATCAAATTGCTAGATTCCCTCCTTGGCTCTTGCTAACACTGAATACACTATTGTTGAATTGAATTGGTACTGTAGAATACAGTAACGTCTACTGCTAACACTGGCTTTGATGCCACCAAAAGCATGGGGAGAAGAGACCTATTGGCCCAAATAAAATGAGTGGAACATGTAGCCTGCCCTTGACTTCTCTATACCGAGGAATAAAATCAAGGAAAAAGGTGTAATTGTAGCAATATAAGACTGTAAGGTCAGAAGAATGCAAACCCGGTCCAGATGTTCAACCCAAGACCCATCTTAGTCCAACATTACAGTGGTCAACCAGATGTTCTCAGCTGGAGATGGTGAACCTATGGCATGCATGTCACAGGTGATGTGCCGTGTCATTTTTGGTGACACGCCAGGCCTCTGGACCCTCTTGAAGATGCACAAGAGACACCTGCTCACCTGTAGCCTCCAAACATGACTTGATCCTCTGAGGCCTACAAAAATCCATCTTGCAAGAGTTTTGCAAGCTCCAGAGCCCCACAAGAGCAGGGCCTTCTCACATGACTTCCAGAAGGTCCACAGGAGAGGAGAACTGGAGAGCTCTCTTTTATCTGGTGAGTGTGCGTTTTGACAGCAGAGTCAAAAAACAGGCAATTTCTGAATTTTTGACATGCTCAGATGGTTTGCCATCATTGCAAGAAGAACATCCTCCCCTCACCTTGAAAGACCAGGAGGTGACCTGTGGTTGGGTCCATTCTGTGGTGTCAGCTTCTCTTAGGGAGAGGGCTACGTTGTTGTCTTCAACTCCACATTTTGGACGGAGAAGACTGCTAGTTTGAAAAAGGGGTCAAAGAGACCATCTATGTCAAAAGTGAACAGCCCTCTCTCAACAGAGCGGGAGGGATATGACATCATCTATCTCCAGTCTACAACATAGTCTCATGATGGCGAACCTATGGCATTCGTGCCACAGGTGACACACAGAGGCATATCTGTGGGCACATGAGCTTTGCCCTAGCTGAGCCCCAGTGCGCATGCACGTGTCAGCCAGCTGATTTTCAGGCCTTCCGGGCCCCACTGAAAGTTGGGAAATGGGCTGTTTCCAGCCTCCGGGGGGGGGGGGGAGGGAGGCTATTTTTACTCTCTCCAGGTTCCAAGAAAGCCTCTGGAGCCCGGGGAGGGCAAAAAAACGGGCCTACCAGGCCCACCGGTAACCTTTTTGCCATCCTATGCCAAAAGCGTGGGGAGTACAGGGTGGGTGTTGCATGAGCATGCATGGGGATGTGGAGTATGAGGGCATTGAATTACAGATATGGGCACTCGCACACGCGACCCCCTGTGCTCCCCCCGTTTTTGGCACGTGACGGCAAAAAGGCTCGCCATCACTGACATAGTCCTTTCAGCAGTTCCAAGAAGGTTCCTCACCCATTGGCAATACTCGAGTGACCCTGAGGACACAGATAAATCTCCAGGTGACCTTAACGACTTGCTAAAAGGATGTAAATGTCCAGCTTTGTCTGCAAGGGGTATAAATCCTTTCATTCCCCACCATCCAGTCAGAGCTGAAGAAGCTTCTTGGATGAGAAGCAAAACATCTTCAAAGAAAAACCAGAAAGTCCAGTTGTGTTTTGAAAAAGCACCTTGGGGATATTCACTGGGTCACATCTGTTGAAGATGTGTTATCTCCCAGAATCAAGGAAGTGTTCCTACTTGGCTGAACTCCCATCTACTGAAATTAATGTCCACTCGCCCGCCCTATCCCTGAGATGTAAATGGCTCCCACCCTTTTATTGTTCAAGAAACTTCTTGAGATGTGGTTGTTCTCCCAGGCCTCGGAAGCAGGGTGACTGTGGAGTCTCTGTTGTCCTTCTGCCATGCTTTGGGTCATTTTGGTTCGCTTTGTTTTGGCCTTGTTTTGAATTATTTGTTCTTCTGGTCCAGGGGTGAAATGCTCCCTGTTTGGCCCGGATCGCCCAATCCGGTAGCGATGTCATGGGTGGTTCAGAGAACCGGTAGCAAAAATCCCTGCGCCCCCCACATGCCCAGCTGAGCCACATGATCATCAGAGGCTTTTTTTTGTTTACTTTTAAAAGCATTTTTTCTACAACCTCTTTGGCTGAAAAAAATGCTTTTAAAAGTAAAAGAAGAGCCTCTGATGATCTTGCAGCTCAGCTGGGATCGTCAGAGGCTTTTAAAAGCATTTTTTTCTACAAAAAAATGCTTTTAAAAGCCTTTGACGATCCCAGCTGAGTTGCCTGATCGTCAGAGGCTTCTAAAAGCATTTTTTTCCTGTAACCTCTTAAGCAGGGGTGAAATGTAAAATTTGTTACTACCGGTTCTGTGGGTGTGGCTTGGTGGTCGGGGTAATGGGACTGGGTGGGCATGGCCAACTTCTTTTTCAAAAAAACTTTTCAAAGCATTTTTTCTAATGCTTTGAAAAGCCTCTACCGATCAGGCAACTCAGCTGGGATCGTCAGAGAGTTTTCAAAGCATTTTCTTTACCACCTCTTCAGCCAAGAGGTTGCAGAAAAAAATGCTTTGAAAAGCCTTTGATGATCCCAGCTGAGCCACACGATCATCAGAGGCTTTTTTTTTACTTTTAAAAGCATTTTGTTGTCAGAAGAGGTTGTAGAAAAAATGCTTTTAAAAGTTTAAAAAAAGCCTCTAAAGATTGTGCGGCTCAGCTGGGCATGGGGGGCGGGCAGGGATTTTTGCTACCGGTTCTCCGAACCACCCACCACCATCGCTACTGGATCGGGCAATCCGGTCCGAACCGGGAGCATTTCATCCCTGCTCTTAAGGTTGTAGAAAAAATGCTTTTAAAAGTAAAAAAAAAAAAAAAAGTTGGCCACACCCACCCAGTCACATTACCACCACCACCACCACCACCAACTCACTCCCACAGAACCGGTAGTAACAAATTTTACCTTTCACCCCTGTTCCGGTCAGTTGTATCTTTTATATAGTGATAGACAGAAATAAAAAGATCGAGAGATAGAGATGATAGAAATAGAGAGAGAGATTAGAAAGAGAGAGAGAGTTTACAGAGAGACAGTGACAGAGATGAAGAGATTGAGATAGACAAAGAGAAGAGAGAGTGAGAAACAGAGAGAGAAAAATAAAGATAGATGATAGAGAAAGGCAGAGATAGAGAGAAAAAGAGTTAGAGAAACTATATATATGTGTGTGTGTGCGTGTGTTATTCTTTATGCCAGGATTTTCCTCCGTAAATCAAGATGTTTCATAGCCATAGATTTGTGAAATCTCATTCACTAGTTTCTAGGCTTTCTCAAACATTAAAGCAGCATTTTGCTGTCTGTTTGAAGATTTGGGAGAGACAAACAGGCAGCAAAATGCTGCTTTAATGTTTGAGAAAGCCTAGAAACTAGCGAATGAGATTTCACAAATCTATGGCTATGAAACATCTTGATTTACATAGGAAAATCCTGGCATAAAGAATAACATACATAAAAACCTATGAAAACAAAATTATATATGAGAGAGAGAGAGAGAGAGAGAGAGAGAGAGAGAGAGAGAAGATAGAAAACAAAATTATATATATATATATATATATATATATATATATATATATATATATATATATATAGAGAGAGAGAGAGAGAGAGAGAGAGAGAGAGAGAGAGAGAGAGAAGATAGAAGCAGAGATAGAAGATAGAGAGAGATACAGAGATAGAGAGGGTTGAAGTGAGTTAGAGATAGATAAAGAAATAGATACACAGATAAAAATAGAGAGATGAAGATACAGAGATAGAGATGAAAAAAAAACCAGAAATAAAGAGATGTGCCACCCAAAATTATTTGGGAGTTGGGGGCCTGCAAAATGAATTAATGAATTAATGAATTAATGCATGCATGATGCTCTCATATTGATTTTACCCTGAAGCTGAATTTTTGGTTCTCTCTTCTACAAATTTTCCAGTTTTATGACATCCTTTTCAAAATGGCTGCTAAACTTTTCTTACACTCCTGAATTAACAGATTAACAGAGTTCGAAGGGACCTTGTAGGTCATCTAGTCCAACCCTCCGCCCCCCGCCACCCAAACAAAAGACCCTACACCATTTCTGACAAATGGCAGTCCAATCTCTCCAGGAGAACTGTCCAGGTTCTCGGTCCTCTGGAGAACTTTTAACCACATCTGACCAGACTTCATGGTATATGCAAATAGGGCTGTTTTGAAGCATATATCCTATCTATTCTGATTCCCCCTTTTTTTAAAGCCATCCCAGATGCACATATTATGGAAATGATGAGTGTCATTAAAAAAGAGTACGACAGATTTTTCTTTTTTTTAAAAAAAGTAGCATTTTAAAGAAAAGCAGTGCAGTTTAGAGCCATGTATATTGGCCTCCAATGCAGAAGCCAAATGGAATGATCTAAGGAGTCAATATTTAAAAGACGAGAAATAACGCCGCAAAATTTAATGTATCGTTATCTTTGACTAACAGATGCTGATAAAAAGATGTTCCCTTAATGAGAAAATTCTTGCATGAATTATCTATTTTGGTGGACGTGATACTAAGATGGATAGACCTACTATTCAAATTGAACACCACAGGAAAAGAAAAATCTGGTTGGGTGGCAGACGTGTGAATGGTAATTAGCCTCTCTTACTAATGAACCAAGCAGGATGATTTGTCGCTGTTAAAAATGAAATGCAAACTCTTATTTTGGGGAAAGAACAGGAAGGTCCAAATCAGACTGCGTCAGGGGTGAAATGCTCCTGGTTCGGACCGGATCGCCCTATCCGGTAGCAATGGTGGCAGGTGGCTTGGAGAACCGGTAGCAAAAATCCCTGCCCCCCACCCCCCATGCTCAGCTGAGCCACGCAATCATCAGAGGCTTTTTAAAAATTATTTTTAAAAGCATTTTTTCTACAGCCTCTTTGGAGGAAAAAATGCTTTTAAAAGTTAAAAAAAAAAGCCTCTGATGATCATGCAGCTCAGCTGGGATCATCAGAGGCTTTTAAAAGCATTTTTCCGGCTGAAGAGGTTGTAGAAAAAATGGTTTTAAAAGTTAAAAAAAAAAAAAGTTGGCCATGCCCACTCAGTCACATTACCCCACCACCACCACCACACCAAGCCGCGCCCACAGAACCGGTAGTAACAAATTTTACATTTCACCACTGAATTGTGTATATGGAATATTGTGTCCAATGGTCAGGGACACATTTGAAGAAAGACAACAGTGAGCTGGGAGATTGACCAGGAAGCCTAAATGATATGAAGACCAGCATTTGTGTATCAGTAACATCACTGCATTGATGATATTACCTAGTTTGGTGATGAAATGTTTGCAAGAAAACTGCCAAGCTCAGAGAGCACTTAAGATCCTACAGTTGTCTCCTCCCACTCCTTCTCCTTCTTTCTCCTCCTTCATCATATCTGAATTGCTTGAAAAGACCACTTAAGTCTATCATGTCTCCCTAATGCATCTCTCTGGGAGGTAAACATACATAGTTCTTTTAAGTGCTCATCCTAATTATGAGTCAACCAATCATCTTTGTTGTTTTTCCTCTGCATTCTTTCGTGTGTGTGTGTGTGTGTGTGTGTGTGTGTGTAGGGAGGAGAGGAATGGAATGGAATGGAATGGAATGGAATGGAATGGAATGGAATAGAATAGAATAGAATAGAATAGAATAGAATAGAATAGAATAGAATAGAATAGAATAGAATAGAATAGAATAAAGAGGGGATGGGATGGGATGGGATGGGATAGGATAGAACAATAACATATGGAATGGAATGGAATGGAATGGAATGGAATAGAATAGAATAGAATAGAATAGAATAGAATAGAATAGAATAGAATAGAATAGAATAGAATAGAATAGAATAGAATAGAATAGAATAGAATAGAGAAAATAGGGAATGGAATGGAATGGAATGGAATGGAGTAGAGTAGAGTAGAGTAGAGTAGAGTAGAGTAGAGTAGAGTAGAGTAGAGTAGAGTAGAGTAGAGTAGAGTAGAGTAGAGTAGAGTAGAACAGAACAGAACAGAACAGAACAGAACAGAACAGAAAATATGGAATGGAATGGAATAGAATAGAATAGAATAGAATAGAATAGAATAGAATAGAATAGAATAGAATAGAATAGAATAGAATAGAATAGAATAAAGAGGGGATGGGATGGGATCGGATCGGATAGCATAGAACAATAACATATGGAATGGAATGGAATGGAATGGAATGGAATAGAATAGAATAGAATAGAATAGAATAGAATAGAATAGAATAGAATAGAATAGAATAGAATAGAATAGAATAGAATAGAATAAAGAGGGGATGGGATGGGATGGGATCGGATAGCATAGAACAATAACATATGGAATGGAATGGAATGGAATGGAATGGAATGGAATAGAATAGAATAGAATAGAATAGAATAGAATAGAATAGAATAGAATAGAATAGAATAGAATAGAATAGAATAGAATAGAATAGAGGAATGGAATGGAATGGAATGGAATAGAATAGAATAGAATAGAATAGAATAGAATAGAATAGAATAGAATAGAATAGAATAGAATAGAATAGAATAGAATAGAGAAAATATGGAATGGAATGGAATGGAATGGAATGGAGTGGAGTGGAGTGGAGTGGAGTGGAGTGGAGTGGAGTGGAGTGGAGTGGAGTAGAGTAGAGTAGAGTAGAGTAGAGTAGAGTAGAGTAGAGTAGAACAGAACAGAACAGAACAGAACAGAACAGAACAGAACAGAACAGAATAGAAAATATGGAATGGAATGGAATAGAATAGAATAGAATAGAATAGAATAGAATAGAATAGAATAGAATAGAATAGAATAGAATAGAATAGAATAGAATAGAATAGAATAGAATAGAATAAAGAGGGGATGGGATGGGATGGGATCGGATAGCATAGAACAATAACATATGGAATGGAATGGAATGGAATGGAATAGAATAGAATAGAATAGAATGAGCTGAAAGGGACCTTGGAGTCCAACCCATTCCTTAGGCAAGAAACCCTACAGCATTTCACACAAATGGTTATCCAATATCTCTTAACATCTTATTATATATCCAATTAATGCCAGATTTGGCATTTTTTTGTCTGCCTATCTAGTCTTTCTCAATAACCTGGGACAGACATATCTTAATACAGTGTCTCTTCTATCCCTTAATATCTCTTATATATCTCACATACTAAGTGGGATATTCTCTTCATGACTCCATTTAGGTCATTTTCTCCTTTGCAACTGGAGGGACCGAATTCACTCAGCCTGACAAACCAGTCCTGTCCCTGCCTCGTGCTTCAGGGCAGGAGATAACAAAGAACGGTTAAAAAGCTTCTTCTCGGATGCCTTTGTATGGACGCATGTAGCCATGTCAAAACTCTAAGCATGCTTACTACATTCTCCGACAAAGAGATGGATAATGGACGTCTTCCTGCTTTGTCCTAGTTTTGGACTTCAAAATCATGAGCAGAAAGAAAGTAAAGAATCAGGCGTGAAGGTTTTAATTCCAGATATGGGGAGCTGGGTTCGAATTTACCTTGTTCCGGGTTTGAGTTTGTCCAATGAGGATAAGGGCATTGGAAGAGACGATGGAAAGGCAGAAATTGATCAGGATGACCGACCGTTCGGAGCGGATATACCTGCAGGAAGGGAACAAGGAAGTAGAAGGAGAGGAAAACATGTCAAACTTCGACTTTCAATAGGATAGGCAGTGTGGTGTAGTGGTTAGGGCACGAGACTAGGATCCGGAATCCAATCTTAGCTGGAGAACTTCACTGGGACAATCTTTGAGACCATCTCACCTCTCAGTTTAACTCAGTTTAAAGGATCATTGGGAGGATGAAATTTGGAGAAAGGAGATGCTACGAACATCCCAAAAGTGCTTTCTCCAAAAAGGCAAGTGAAAATTCTTGAGGTTCTTTTCTTCCCCTTGAAAATGTTTCACTTCTCATCTAAGAAGCTTCTCCAGTTCTGGCTGAATGGTGGGGAATGGAAGGATTTATATTTCTTAGTAGTCATCTGATCATTCGATGACCCTTTCCATGAAACTGATTTTTCATTGCAACTGGTAGAGCCCAGACCCATCCATAATAGGACTTCTAAACTAAGAATCTGTTACTTTCTAGCTTGGTTTACTAGCTACCACCACAGTCCTGACCCAGCTCCCCAGACACAACTCTGAAGTTCTTTTGAAGTGAACTCAAATATTCCTTTATTAGGAGCTCCAGCAGACCAGGCAAAAAGTTTCCCTCTTAATGCTGGCTAACAAGTCCATCCATCCAGAAGGTGAGTACTTATCTGCCACATCTTTTCATCTCCGCCCCCTGCCTTTTATCCCCAGAGCTAAGGTGGAGCTTCGCTAGCAGTGGTGGCTCTTCCATCCCAAGGACCGGCCTATAGATTTCCACTGCTCTCCTCTCCTCTGCCTTCTGTGCATCTGTGCCTCAGGCAGTGGACCGAGTTGTTTCTCCTCTTCCTCATCAGCCACCTTCATACCTGGGGGCTATTGATTCTCCATTTGCAGGCTGACAGATGGCCCACTCTCGCTCTCTCTCTCTGCCAGCTCCATTCCCTCTTCCCCCTGGAGCTGATTCCCACGTCTCCTCGTCCTCCTCCGGTTCGGCTGCTGGAGGGGCCTGTGGCCGACAGACCACAACACATCTGCCTAATTTCTCAGGAGCCCCCGCAAACTTTTTTTCAGAGAGAAAAGGAAGTTGAGGTACTTGATGCTGAGAAGTCCAAACCTTACCTCCAGACCGAGATATAAATGATGATCAGGAGAAGGAGGGTCAGAGAGGACACCCCACAGCCAACGATCAACGTGACCGAAGGGACCAGCACTTTTTCCGTATTCTGAAAAAGAGGAAATAGAAACAGGAAGACGCTCGTGAGGGAACCTTCGTTGTTTTGGTTTTAATGACAGGTAGTTTGGACTTATGACCACCTGGAATTACGGTCGTAAGTCATAGTATTTGTTCGGTGGGTCACCACCTGATTTTAGAACCTTTTTTTAAGCAAATGCCACAGCCATTAAGTTAGGGTTCTCCAAACTTGGCAACTTTAAGACTTGTGAGCTTCAACTCCCAGAATTCCCCAGCCAGCACTGGCTGGGGAATTCTGGGAGTTGAAGCTCACAAGTCTTAAAGTTGCCAAGTTTGGAGAACCCTGCATTAAGTGAACTCTGGGGTCATTAAACAAATCCATAATATCATTTTTTGGGCATTTTTTTTTACCAGAAACCGGAATTACAGTTGGCTACAACCATTCGTTTAGCGATTGTCTGAAATGAGAACGGATGTGAAAAAAGTAACTTATGATTGTTTTTTTCACACTTACGACCTTTGTAGCATGCCCCATGATAACTTCGGACACTTGGCAGCCATCTCAGATTTATGATGGTCTCAGTGTCCCGGGGGGGTCAGACGTTCCCCTTTTGTGTCCGTCGGACAAGCAAAATCCATGATTCAAAAGCCAAATTCGCTTTAACAACTGCAGTAATTCACTGAACGACTCCAATAAGAAAGGTGATGGAATGGGCGGGGGGGAGGAACCCACTTGACTTACGACCGTAATTGAGCCCAACATTTCTGTTGCTGAGATGGTTGTTGTCTCACTTAACGACAGAAATGTTGGGCTCAATTATGGTCGTAAATCGAGAGCTATCATTAAATGCCAAAATATCTCATAAATCATAGTTATGGGATCCTGGGTGTGGCAAACGGCATAAACACAATTACGTGACGGAAAGGAAGACATTGGAATTTGGAAAGTGGGTTAGGGAGAGCCTTGAGGAGGTCTGCAGCTACTTCAAAGTAAAGTAAAACTTCTTCAGCTGAACGTGTCCCTGTACTAAGGGAATGTTATATATTTTTAAAAATGCATCCATTTCCAAGATTAATATCAAATCCCTGACAACAAAGCATAACCAAGGATGCGTGAATCACACAGACTTCAGTGAGCATTTGAATGCAAACATTTTAGAGTAATGTACAGAATCTTGGAAACCACGATAGAAACCATGATTTAGGAGTGAGTTCCTGCATCTGGTATCTGTTTGAATGTATATTTTTTTAAGCATGTAAATTTTATTGGGGATATCGTAACATAAAATAGAGGAAGTCCTTGACTTACGACCACAATTTTTGTCATTCACATTTTATTTTGTCCATCCTTTGGCATCCTTTCTTTAATGATTCTATTTGATGATTTCTTCGATATTAGTGTAACTATTGCCCGGCGGCAAGTTGTTTTACTGTTTTACTGATTGTTTTACTGCTGTACTTGTTCCTGTTTGCAACTCCAAAAAGAACTATTTTATTGCATATGACTACAACAACTGGTAAGAAGACTTTGTTCTTGGAATATCCCTGGACTGACAATTTAATTATCTTTATCTGTGTATCACCTGGATTGTTTATTGGACTTTTTCCTAAAAGTAAAAGAATACCACAACTCAGTATTGCACTGTATTGACAGTGCTTATTCATAATCACTCTCAGCCCTTTCTCATGTGCACAGTCTTGCTACTCAAGGATTACTCTGCACATATTCCTTAACAGCATGCATAAACAGCATACATTTGGTGTGTGGCGGGCATGCACGACCAGCGAATTGGTAGCAAACTGGTTTGGATTTCACTATTGTGTCCATCGTATTAAAGACTCAATTCAAATCCACAGATGATGCCCTGCTGATATTTCCAAACAAACACTTAGAGGAAATCAGCAACATTCCTTTCTCTCCATCCCTGGCTAGAAAAACATCAAACATAACCAAGAAAAGACATACTGAATGCTACAATCAGCTTAAAAAAAAAATCACTGTAAATCAGGGTTATGACGCGAGATTCAAGGAGATTCAAATCTTATGTGGTTTAAGTGGATGAGCGGAAATCAGGTTGATGTCTCCAGATTTTCAGGCCAGAAAGAAGTCTGGAGTGGAAGACTTCTGCAAATTTTTCTTGAAATAGAATGAAGATGAAACAATCTCCAAAGTGAAGAGAGAGACACAGAGACAGACCAAGAGAGACCGAGAGAGAGGAGACAGAGACTGAGAGACAGAGAGAGAGACAGACAGAGACAGAGACAGAGACAAAGAAAGAAACAGAGAGAGACTGAGAGAGAGAGGAGACAGACACTGAGAGACAGAGACAGAAACAGAGACAGAAACAGAAACAGAGAGAGATCGAGAGAGACAGGAGACAGAGACTGAGAGACAGAGAGAGAGAGAGAGAGAGAGAGAGACAGAGAGAGAGACAGAGACAGAGACAGACAGAGAGACAGAGACAGAGACAAAGACAGAAACAGAGAGAGACCGAGAGAGAGAGAGGAGACAGAGACTGAGAGACAGAGACAGAGACAAAGACAAAGACAGAAACAGAGAGAGACCGAGAGAGAGAGAGGAGACAGAGACAGAGAGAGATCGAGAGAGAGAGGAGACAGAGACTGAGAGACAGAGACAGACAGACAGAGAGACAGAGACAAAGACAGAAACAGAGAGAGACCGAGAGAGAGAGGAGACAGAGACTGAGAGACAGACAGAAACAGAGAGAGTCAGAGAGAGGAGACAGAGACAGAGAAACAGAGACAGAGACAGACTGAGAGAGAGAGGAGACAAAGAAACAGAGACAGAGACAGAAACAGAAACAGAAACAGAGAGAGACTGAGAGAGAGATGAGACAGAGACAGAGACAGACAGAGACTGAGAGACAGAGACAGAGACACACACACACAGAGACATAGAGAGAGTGAGAGTGTGAGAGTGTGTGTGTGTGTGAGAGAGATCTTCTCCTCCTCCTCCCTCCCTCCCCCTCTTCTCCACAGACCCCACTCCTTCTTAGCACTGATAATGTCACCTAGTTCGGTAATGAAATGTCTTCAAGAAAACCACCAAGCTCAGAGAGCACCAAGGATCCACAGTCCTCCTCCTCTCCTCCTCCTCCTCTTCTCTACAGATTCATCCCCCTTCTGGCACTGATAATGTTACTAGTTGGATAACGAAATATCTGCAAACAAACAAGGAGCCCACAGCTCAACACTGAGTTATGAATATTCACTTCTATTGGTAGAGATAAGGTAGAGATGGTAGCGATATGCCTTAAATCTCCATCCCTCCTCTAACTGTGCATAACCGATGCCAGGAGAGATATTAAAACCCAGTATCTCAGTTGGACAATGCTAAGTCATTCTTCCTTCTCTTCTCCCTCTTCCTTTGCCTAGGCGTGGTCCTTCTTTCTCTTCTGTTGGTCTTCTTTTCTTCCCTCCATCCCTAACCAGGAAGCTATCTCCTTCAGAATTCAACTCCATGTCCTTCAGGACCGGAAAAAAGGCAAAAGAACAATGATCTTCTCACTGAGCTCTAGTCCCAACCGATCTCTGTTCCTTCATGCTCGAATCGCTTCATGTACAACATCAGGAATTTGCATGTCAAATCCTTTCACCTCCTTTTGCAATACTAACAGGGAAAGGAGATGTGACATTTCCAGAGCAGCCATACTGATCTTCCTTATGCAGTCCAGATGTGATAAACTAAATCAAAGAAGAAGAGAAGCTTGAATGGTTGCAGGAATTGGTATGTCTAGTCCAGTGTTGACCGACATTTTTGGCACCAAATGCACCATGCACATGTGCATGCTGGAAAGATGATCTTCCACTTTCCGGCGTGCAAATGCGCACCGGCCAGCTGGTCTTCGCACATGCATGCATGCCAGAAAACGGAAATGCAACTGCCCGATACACGCATGCGCACTGGGCAGCTGTTCTTCTGGTTTTCGGTGCTCCCATGCGCGTGAAGACCAGATGGCCGATGCACCAGAACCCAGAAGAGTAATGGGCGATGGCTCACGTGCCCGGAGAGATGGCTCTGCATGCAATCAACCAGTGGAACAGCTTGCCACCGGAACTTGGGTGCTCCGAAACTGGGTGGGTGCTCCGAAACTGGAGGCTAAAACTTATAAAGAATGGTTGCTGGAACTGGGTATGTCTGGTCTAATGTAGAGAAGGACTAAGGGTGACAGTCCCCCAATATTTGAGGGGTTGCCACAGAGAAGAGCCACCCTGAATCTTTGGAGTCTTCGGAGAGGGGCAGCATATAAATTGAATTAAAAATTAAATTAAATTATTAAATTAAATTAAATTAAATTAAATTAAATTAAATTAAATTAAATTATTAAATAATTAAATTAAATTAAATTAAATTAAATTAAATTAAATTAAATTAAATTAAATTAAATTAAATTAAATTAAATAATTAAATTAAATTAAATTAAATTAAATTAAATTAAATTAAATTAAATTAAATTAAATTAAATTAAATTAAATTGGGGGTTACATTATTTTCCAAAGCATCTGAAGGCAAGGCATGGAACAATGGATGGGAACTAATCAAAGAGAGAAGCAAGAAGAAGTGGAAGATGTGGAGACTCTAGAAAGAGTGAAGAGAAGAGCAACAAAGATGATTAGGGGACTGGAGGCTAAAACATAGGAAGAACTGTTTCTGGAATTGGGTATCTCTAGTTTAATGAACAGTGTTGTGGCTCCATTGCCTGAGCCGGTGTCATTGGCAGAATCAGACTCTGAGAGTGAGGGGGAGGAATTGGCAAGGCCTCCCTCTCCAGGACCCTCCTCTCTGGCAATGTCTCCGGAGGACACTGAAGGGCAAGAGATAGGCCCAGAGCCAAGCACGTCCACGCAGCCACAGGTGAACAGTGATGAGGGTAATGAGTCTTGGCTGGATCCTCGGCAGCATCACAGGGATAAGCGCGCGCAACAGAAGAAAAGGTGTGCCAGAGATTAGGCTGAGTCACTGGACCACACCCCACAGGGTATAAAAAGGGGTGAGTTAGCCATTCAGACTCTGTGACGGACAAAACTAACTCCTAATGAGTCACATTGCATCTCTGGAAACAGCAATATCGGCCTGGGTTTTTATTCTTACAAACTGGACTATTCCTTATCGGAGGTAATTTGTTTGTTGATAAAAGTTCTTGGCAAGCAGCTACTAGGTGGCTACCAAGCATCTTATCGGAAGAATTGGTTGTCTGCCAGTTTATTTAACCCCTGGCTGTTTGTCTCTGTGTGTGAGAGAGACGGGGACAGAACAAACAGAAGTACTAGGGGTGACATGATAGCAGTGTTCTGATATCTCAGGGGTTGCCACAAAGAAGAAGGAGTCAAGCTATTCTCCAAAGCACCTGAGAGTAGAACAAGAAGCAGTGGGTGGAAACTAATCAAAGAGAGAAGCAACGTAGAACTAAGGAGAAATTTCTTGACAGTGAGAAAATTAATCAGTGGAACAACTTGCCTCCAGAAGTTGTGAATGCTCCAACACTGGAAGTTTCTAAGAAGAGATTGGAAAGCCATTTGTCTGCAATGGTATAGGGTTTCCTGCCTGAACAGTGGGTTGGACTAGCAGATCTCCAAGGTCCCTTCCAATTCTACTATTCTATTCTATTCCTTCACCTCTCTTCCTCCTAAACCCCATTCCCATCTAGCCCAGATGGCACACTGTAAATCAGGGTTATGATGCGAGATTCAAGGAGATTCAAATCTATGTGGTTTAAGTGGTTGAGAGGAAATCAGGTTGATGTCTCCAGATTTTCAGGCCGGAAAGAAGTCTGGAGTGGAAGAATTCTGCAATTTTTTCTTGAAATAGAATGAAGATGAAACAATCTCCGAAGTGAAGAGAGAGACACAGAGACAGAGACAGAGAGAGACAGAGAGAGACTGAGAGATAGAGGAGACAGAGACAGAGAAACAGAGACAGCGACAGCGACAGAAACAGAGAGAGACAGAGACAGAGACCGAAACAGAGAGAGACTGAGAGAGAGAGGAGACAGACACTGAGAGACAGAGACAGAAACAGAGACAGAAACAGAAACAGAGAGAGATCGAGAGAGACAGGAGACAGAGACTGAGAGACAGAGAGAGAGAGAGAGAGAGAGAGAGACAGAGAGAGAGACAGAGACAGAGACAGACAGAGAGACAGAGACAGAGACAAAGACAGAAACAGAGAGAGACCGAGAGAGAGAGAGGAGACAGAGACTGAGAGACAGAGACAGAGACAAAGACAAAGACAGAAACAGAGAGAGACCGAGAGAGAGAGAGGAGACAGAGACAGAGAGAGATCGAGAGAGAGAGGAGACAGAGACTGAGAGACAGAGACAGACAGACAGAGAGACAGAGACAAAGACAGAAACAGAGAGAGACTGAGAGAGAGAGGAGACAGAGACTGAGAGACAGACAGAAACAGAGAGAGTCAGAGAGAGGAGACAGAGACAGAGAAACAGAGACAGAGACAGACTGAGAGAGAGAGAAGACAGAGAAACAGAGACAGAGACAGAAACAGAAACAGAGAGAGACTGAGAGAGAGAGACAGAGACACACACGCACACAGACATAGAGAGAGTGAGAGTGTGAGAGTGTGTGTGTGTGAGAGAGAGAGATCTTCTCCTCCTCCTCTCTCCCTCCCTCTCTTCTCCACAGACCCCACTCCTTTCTAGCACTGATAATCTCTCCTAGTTTGGTAATGAAACATCTGAAAGAAAACAACCAAGCTCAGAGAGCACCAAGGGCAGAGGTGGTATTCAGCCAGTTCGCACCAGTTTAGGCGAACTGGTAGCGGTGATTGGTAGGTTCGCCCATCCGTCCCAGCTCCAAGTCGTGCTATTTAGGCACATTTTTGAGGCTGGGTGCATACACAGACAGTGCACACAGGAGTGGTGGCTTGCTCCCGGTTCACTCCCGGTAGTAAAAATTTGTAGTAATTCAGAGAAACGGTAATAACATTGGCTGGCCACACCCACAAACCGGTTCCTGGCCCGGTTGCCACTCGCTTACCCCACCCACCTCATCAGAGGCTTTTTTTTTTTTTTTTTTACTATTAAAAGCATTTTTTCCTACAACCTTAAGAGGTTGCAGAAAAAAATGCTTTTAGAAGCCTCTGACGATCAGGCAACTCATCTGGGATCGTCAGAGACTTCTAAAAGCACTTTTTTCTGCAAAGAGGCTGTAGGGAAAAAAATGCCTTTCAAAGCCTCTGGCAATCCCAGTTGAGTTGCCTGATCGCCAGAGGCTTCTAAAAGCATTTTTTTCTGCAACCTCTTAAGGTTGTAGAAAAAAATGCTTGTAATAGTAAAAAAAAAAAAAAAAGTTGGCTATGCCCACCCAGTCACAATACCCCCCCACCAAGCCACACCCACAAAATAAGCCACGCCCACAGAACGGGTAGTAAAAAAAATTAGAACCCACCCCTGGCACCCATGTCCAAAGTGAGCATGTGCGCACACAGCAAATCAGTGGTAAAAGTAAGTGAACCCCCCCCCCCCGCAAACCAAGGGCCCCACCATTCAACCCTGAGCGACAAATATTCTCTTCCAAAAGCTATATAACCCAACACCGTCATTCAATTTGCATTTTAACACCGAACCGCTTTGCAAATCAGGTATCAACAGCATCTCTGTTCCTAGCAATCTAGCCAGCTCCATAGCTGTCAAGTGGGAGGTGTGACTTTCATCACCCCTTAAAAAAAAGGGTGGGGGGAGCTGGAGAAAGTTTCAATCATTTTAATTTAAAGGTTGTTTGTTTGTTCTAATGGGGTGATTTGCATTGAGTATATCTCTTTGCCTGTAAATTCTTTGGGGCAAAGGACCCTATTACTCTCTGCAAGACGAAATCAAAGGTCCCCATTAAAACTAGGGATGAAATGCTCCCGGTTCAGACTGGATCACCCGATCTGGTAGGGATGGTGGTGGGTGGTTCGGAGAACCGGTAGCAAAAATCCCTGAGCCCCCCTATCATGCTCAGCTGAGCTGCACGATCATCAGAGGCTTTTTTATTATTATTATTATTTTTAAAAGCATTTTTCTACAACCTCTTCCGTGGAAAAAATGCTTTTAAAAGTAAAAGATAAAGCCTCTAATGATCACGCAATTCAGCTGGGATGGTCAGAGGCTTTTAAAAGCATTTTTTTCTGCAAATTTTTGTAGAAAAAATGCTTTTAAAAGTTTTTTTTTTTAAAAAAAAGTTGGCCACGTCCACCCAGTCACATTACCCCCACCACCACGGAGCCACACCCACAGAACAGGTAGTAACAAATTTTACATTTCACCACTTTTTAAAACCCAAGGAAACAGGCAATCAGTTTGTGGTGCACTTGAGTTTGTGCGCGACCAAGAGCCTTGGTGGCACAGCGGACTAAAGTGCTGTTAAATAGCACTTAGCTGCCTGCAATTACTGCGAGTTCAAATCTCACCAGGCTCAAGGTTGACTCAGCCTTCCATCCTTCCGAGGTGGGTAAAATGAGGACCCGGATTGTGGGGGCAATAAGCTGACTTTGTATAAAAAAGAACACTGCTTAGGGGGGGCCGAAACCCCTAACTAAGCAGGTATATACAAAAGTATGAAGGCTATTGCTTAACGCATTGTAAGCCGTCCTGAGTCTCCGGGGAAGGGCGGCGTATAAATCAAACCAATAAATAAATAATAAATAAATAAATAAATAAATGTGAGTTTGATGATGTTCCCTAGTTGGGTTATGAAACGTCTACGAGAAAAACAACCAAGTTCAGAGAAGCACCAAAGATCCTACCCTATATAAATCATATTACAGTAAAAAATAAAATAAAATGCACTGTATTACTCCAAATTAAAAAAGACCTGGAATGCATTTTGTTTAATCATAATTCTTCCCAACCTTCTCCGCTTGTTATTTGCCTGGGGGAAAAAAACAAAAAAAGAAGGAAAGTGCATAATGTGTAAACAGCATTGCCACTCACTAAAGGATGGGAGAATTGAAATGTCCCGTTTCTGCATGATTTTGCGTGCCCACAGACCATTCAATTAATTATAGTAAATAAAATGGAGCCTAAGAGCCATCTTAATGCAGCCCAATTCATTAACAATTAAACACTCTCTGCTCGCTCTCTATTAAGCAGTCTCCTCAGGAAGTGGAGATCAACTGTGACTGGGGGCAGGGGGGGGGCGCGGAGGGAGAAACCAAAAGACTTAAAGAGTCGTAACATCACACGGTTTTAAGGAGGAAAAAAAAAATGTCTTCGCTTCTTAATTAAATAGCCAGGCAGGCAAATGAGAAGGCTCTTCCAGAGGGAAATCTGCAGAAGGAGACTGATTTGAAGGATGGGAAGAGGAGGGGAGGGGGGAGATACACCTATCCCCCAAAGCACCAGAGGGCAGGACAAGAAAACAACAGGTGGAAGTTCATTAAAGAGACAGCCAACCTGGAAATAAGGAGGAATTTCCTGACAGGGAGAAGAATTAATAATCAATGGAACAGCTTGCGTTCTGGAGTTATGGGTGCGCCATCGCTAAAGGCTTAAGAAAAGACTGGACAGCTATTGGTACTATCTAAAGACTTCTTTCTTGTGCAGGGGGTTGGATCAGAAGACTTCCAAGATCCCTTCCATTCTTATAGTTCCACGGTTCTACGATTCCATGATTCTATGCTTCTGTGCTTCTGTGCTTCTATGATTCTATGGTTCTATTGTTCTATGATTCCATGACTCCATGATTCTATGATTCTATTGTTCTACGGTTCTGTGATTCTATGTTTCTATGCTTCTATGCTTCTATGATAATATGGTTCTATGATTCTACCGTTCTATTGATCTATACTTCTATGCTCCTATGCTTTTATGATTCTATGATTCTACAGTTTTATGCTTCTATGCTTCTATTGTTCTATGATTCCATGATTCCATGACTCCATGATTCTATGATTCTATGATTTTATGATTCTACGGTTTTATGATTCTATGCTTCTATGGTTCTATGGTTCTATTGTTCTATGATTCCATGACTCCATGATTCTATGATTCTATTGTTCTACGGTTCTGTGATTCTACATTTCTATGCTTCTATGCTTCTATGATAATATGGTTCTATGATTCTACGGTTCTATTGATCTATACTTCTGTGCTTCTATGCTTTTATGATTCTATGATTCTACGGTTTTTATGATTCTACGGTTTTATGATTCTATGCTTCTATTGTTCTGTGATTCCATGACTCCATGATTCTATGATTCTATGATTCTATGCTTCTATTGTTCTATGATTCCATGATTCCATGACTGCATGACTCCATGATTCTATGATTCTATTGTTCTACGGTTCTATAATTCTACGTTTCTATGCTTCTATGCTTCTATGATTCTATGTTTCTATTGATCTATACTTCTATGCTTCTATGCTTTTATGATTCTATGATTCTATGGTTTTTATGATTCTACGATTTTATGATTCTATGCTTCTATTGTTCTATGATTCCATGACTCCATGACTCCATGACTCCATGATTCTATGATTCTATTGTTCTACGGTTCTACGATTCTATGCTTTCATGATTCTGTGGTTCTATGATTCTACAATTCTGCAGTTCTATGAATTGTAGGTTGCCAAGTACTCTTGATCACGTAATCATGGGAATGCTGCAATGGTCATAAGTGTGAAAATTGGCCCTAGGTCACTTTTTTCAGTGCTGTTGTAACTTTAAAAGGCCACTAAACAAGTTGAGGACCACCTGAATTCAAGGAGCACAAATTGTTCACTTGAAAAGCACTGTGAGAGAGGGTAACCATCGCTGTTGTTTAGACAGGAATTGTGTTTTTCTGTGTGTATGAGAGAGATTTTTGTCTTTTTCCCCATCCTTCGACCCGTCCCTTGCTGTTTCACCAAAAGTGAAGTAAGAGGAGTGACAGGTGATGGCTTCCTTCATTTATCTAAAAATAAGCACATCATCTCATTCACAGTTTTCTTCCTAAACAGGGTGCACATTTTTTTTTTGTGAGACCCGCACCTAGAAAATAAAAATAAAATGAGACATAGCTCTTGTGTTGCAAGGAAATGAACATGCAGTGGGAAGCTTGACCTAGAAAGAGTTTAGGAAGTCCTCGACTTACGACCATAATTGAGCCCAACACTTCTGTTGTTGTCAAATGAGATATTGGTTAAGTGAAGTTTTGCCTTATTTTGTGACCTTTCTTGCCACAGTTGTTAAGCGAGTCACTGCAGGTGTTAAATTAGTAACACGGTTGATCAGTTAATCTGGTTCTTCATTGATTTTGTTTGTCAGAAGGTCTCCGGGACTCTGCAACCGTCATAAATGGTTTAGCTGGTTTAGCTCTGCAGACTAAAGCTCCGTAATTAACATCCAGCTGTCTGCAATTACACCAGTTTGCATCTCCCCAGGCTCGAGGTTGACTCAGCCTCCCATCCTTTCTAAGGTAGGTCAATTGAGGACCCAATTTGTGGGGGCAATAAGATGACTTTGTATAAATATACAAAAGTATGAAGGCCATTGCTTAACGCATAGTAAGCCGCCCTGAATCTCCAGAGAAGGGCAGCATATAAATCAAATTAAAAAAAGAAAGGAAGGAAGGAAGGAAGGAAGGAGGAGGAAGGAAGGAAGGAAAGAAAGAAAGGAAAGAAAGAAAGAAAGAAAGAAAGAAGAAAGAAAGAAAGAAAGAAAGAAAGAAAGAAAGAAAGAAAGAAAGAAAGAAAGAAAGAAAGAAGAATATTCAGCTGCCTGCAATTACTGTAGGTTTGAATTTCACCAGGCTCGAGTTTGACTCAGCCTTCCATCCTTTCTAAGATAGGTGAAATGGGGACCCAGTTTGTGGGGGCAATAAGCTGACTTTGTATAAATATACAAAAGTATGAAGGCTATTGCTTAATGCATTGTAAGCCGCCCTGAGTCTCCGGAGAAGGGCGGTATATAAATCTAATTTTAAAAAAAATCAAATTTAAAATAAATAAAATAAACAAACAAACAAACAAACAAACAAATAAATAAATAAATAAATAAATAAATAAATAAATAAATAGGAGTCAGTTGACCAGCATCCCAATTTTGATCATGTGACTATGGGGATGCTCCAATGGTCGTTAAGTGTGAAAAATGGTCATAAGTCACTTTTTTTCAGTGCCGTGGTACCTTTGTATGGTCACTAAATGAACTGCGGTAAGTCGAGGACTACCTGTATTTAGAATGCAAAGTAAAAGCATTTTCTTTTTTAAAAAAATAAGGAAGAATTAAAAACAGAGGCATCTAAACAGGAACAGATGTCTGAGGAACATATGGATATTATGGATGAACACACACCGAATGAGCAAAGAGGGAAGACTTAACAGGAGTTCAAAGGAGGATGAGACGAAGAAGAGAAGGGGAACAACCAGAGAAGATGTCCACGGAGATTCTCAGTCATCCAGGTCATGGTTGTCCCAAAGGTTCCTTTTTTCAGGAGGGATCTAGACTTTCTTGTTTTTTCTTTGAAGACATTTTGCTTCTCCTCTAAGAAGCTTCTTCAACTCTGACAGGATGGTGGGGAATGGAAGGATTTACATTTCTTGCAAACAGTTGGTCATTTGCATCTTTTTAGAGAGTTGTTGAGGCCACTTGGAGGTTTATCTGTACCCTTTTTTTCTTTCCTCAAAGAGTTTTTATTTTTATTTCTCATAAACATATTTAAATGTACAATCTTTTATCCATCATTTTCCATTCAGTTAAACCGCCAATTAGCCTCAGAAAGGATGCAAATGACCAGCTGTCTGCAAGGAGTATGAATCCTTCCATTTCCTCCCATCATCCAGTCAGAGCTGAAGAAGCTTCTTGGATGAGAAGTGAAACGTCTTCAAACGAAAAACAAAACAAAACAAGGCAGTCCAGTTGCCTCTTGAAAAAAAAAGCACCTTTGGGACCAGAGAAAATGCATGTTTGTAGGGATGCTGTGCTCGGTCAGCAGGAGTAAAGAGGCCACCTCTTGAAGATGGACTGGTTGTAGGGGAATTGTTCTGAGAGCTGATGGTTGGCACTGGGGATAATTGAATGATTGCTTCCTACTGAGTAAGCAAAGACTGCAACAGGAATATAAGGCAGCACACACACACACACAAAAAGTTGTCACAAGAGTCTAAGAGGGAATTCAGGAGGAAGGAAGGAAGGAAATATGTGAGAAAGAGGGAGGGAAGGAAGGAAATGTGTAGGAGGGAGAGGGAGGAGAGAGAGAGGAAGGGAGAAAATATGTGAGAAAGAGGGAAGGAAGGAAGGAAATGTGTAGGACAGGGAGGAAGGGAGGGAAGAAAGAAAGAGAGAGAAAGAAGAAAGAAAAAATAGATGGATGGATGGATGGATGGGTAGATAGATAGATAGATAGATAGATAGATAGATAGATAGATAGATAGATAGATAGATAGATAGATAGGTGGGTGGGTGGGTGGGTGGGTGGGTGGGTGGATGGATGGAAGGAAGGAAGGAAGGAAGGAAGGAAGGAAGGAAGGAAGGAAGGAAGGAAATATGTGAGAAAGAGGGAGGGAAGGAAGGAAATGTGTAGGAGGGGGAGGGAAGAGAGAGAGAGGAAGGGAGAAAATATGTGAGAAATGTGTAGGAGAGGGAGGAAGGGAGGGAAGAAAGAAAGAAAGAGAAAGAAGAAAGAAAAAATAGATGGATGGATGGATGGATGGATGGATGGATAGATAGATAGATAGATGGATGGATGGATGGATGGATGGATGGACGGACGGACGGACGGACGGGTGGGTGGATGGAAGGAAGGAAGGAAGGAAGGAAGGAAGGAAGGAAGGAAGGAAAGAAATATGTGAGAAAGAGGGAGGGAAGGAAGGAAATGTGTAGGAGAGGGAGGAAGGGAGGGAAGAAAGAAAGAGAGAAAGAAGAAAGAAAAAATGGATGGATGGATGGATGGATGGAGATAGATAGATAGATAGATAGATAGATAGATAGATAGATAGATAGATAGAGATAGATAGATAGATAGATAGATAGATAGATAGATAGATAGATGATGGGTGGGTGGAAGGAAGGAAGGAAGGAAGGAAGGAAGGAAGGAAGGAAGGAAGGAAATATGTGAGAAAGAGGGAGGGAAGGAAGTAAATGTGTAGGAGGGGGAGGGAGGAGAGAGGGAGGAAGGGAGGAAATATGTGAGAAAGAGGGAAGGAAGAAGAAAATGTGTAGGAGAGTGAGGAAGGGAGAAGGAAAAAAGAAAGAGAGAGAGAAAGGAAGAAAAGAGAAAGAAAAAATAGGTAGGTAGGTAGGTAGGTAGGTAGATAGATAGATAGATAGATAGATAGATAGATAGATAGATAGATAGATAGATAGATAGATGATAGATAGATAGATAGATAGATAGATAGATAGATAGATAGATAGATAGATGGGAAGGGGGAGGGAGGGAGGAAAGAAGGATGGATGGATGGAAGGGAGGGAGGGAGGGAGGGAGGAAGGAAGGAGATATATGGGTGAGGAAGGAAGGAAGGAAGGAAGGAAGGAAGGAAGGAAGGAAGGAAGGAAGGAAGGAAGGAAGGAAAGGAAGAAAGATAGGCATGGGAAGGATGGAAGGGAGGGGAAGGATGCTGCAGTTGTATGTTCCAATGCTGTTCACCCCGAAAACCATGTGGTATTTATTTGTAAATCCCACAGTCTGATAACACAGTCTTGCAGGAGTTTGATGGAAATCTTTGATGAAAACACTAGTGGCTACACTATTCACAGAGGAGCACAAAGATTTACAAAATCAAACAAGAGGGACACTAGAATATGAGCTAGCAATGTTCACTTGGGAGTTAATGAAGCTCAGAACGGTTGATCTTGGAATGGGGGAAAAAAAGAGCAATGTTTGGAAATTAAAGTAATTTCAACAGAACCGTGACCAATAATAATAAAACAAAGAAAATCAATCCAGAAATACAAGAGTTACAGTGATTTCAACGAAAACGTGGTCACAATAATAAAAGTCAACCACGCACTCTAGACCCCTAGCTCTGAAGCAGAATCCGTCTGGTTTTTAAGATCTCATGGACCATCAGTAAGTTCTTCTTTGACAAACTCATCCATGACTTTCTAATTAGCAAGCTGCATTCTAATTAGTGACCACAGACAGTAGCTGGCTTGAAAATTGAGTTCATCAATACTTCCCCATTAAACCAGAAAGTAGTTCTGAGCGGAGTGAAACAAGATATAGTTCTTAGCCAATCTTCTTTGTGAATTAATGACATGTATGAATGACTTAATGACTTGTATAAAATGCTAAAGAAATTGCGGGTGTCATTAGCAGTAGACTCGATGGGATAGTTCATCCGCCGGAAGGCAGAAATAAGAGTTATTGAGATGAAACATTAATGTAATAATATAACAATCAGCTATTGAGAATTATTGAGATAAATCGGAACGGTTTCCGGAGAAATATCATGAAGATTATCATGAACTAGAAGCTTGATCTGATGAAGACAAAGACAAAGGCAAGTCAGCAGATGTTGAGCCTCAAGGAGAGAAGACGGACGAGGATATGAAAACACTACTCAGACACCTGAGGGGATATCCTGCAGAAGAAGATCAGGATACTAGAATACAAGATGCAGAAGAACAGATTGAAGTCTACCCAAGAGAAGGTTGCAAGAAATTCTCACGTTGTTCCATGAACAAGATGTCAGCCCTGGAAGCTATCTTTTTCTTTGGATCTCCAGGGCTGCCTCATTTAGTGCTGTGGGAAACTGGGAGGGGGGATTGTATGGAGTTGAAGAGATATCTAGCCATAATAACATTCTTTTCTCTGGGAGTCAAGGACATTCTGCCCTGCACCCAGAGTGGTGTGACTGGGAGGATCTCCAGTTGGGACAATGCATTGATTGGACCGTGTGATGGACATGTGGATGCAGGGGAAGGGACTTGAACTTTCTTTTGGGTGGGAAAAACCTGGAAGCTTTCAGATTCAGGTTTTCCCAGATGTGCCAATATGACATCTCTAATAAAATGGAACTTTGAGGAACATCTAGCCTCAGAGTGTTCTTTCGTTGGGGGTGTTCCTTGGAACCCTGACACAAGACACAGATCCAAATACCTATTTCATGTGAGAAGAAATGTTTTAAGAAATTGCAAGTTTTAGCTCCACGGTACTAAGATTGCTTTGTTTTCTGCTTCTTACTTTAATGATAAGAGTCATGGCACCTAACTTCACAAATAATCAGACACTAGGATGGTTCTCCACCAAGATTATTCACCAGCAGAAGAGAGAAGACCTTCAGATGTACAATTGCATCTTTTCTTCAGGCATCTAGATTGAATTTGAGGATGGTTGAGAAATGTCCAACCTTGGCATTTAAGACTTGTGGACTTTAAGACTTGTGGACTTCAGCTTACAGAATTCTGGGAGTTGAAGTCCTCAAAACTTAAAATTGACAAGTTGAAAACCCTAGTGTACACCATGGAGCTGGATGGTGGACTTAAATAATTTCTATGGAGATTCTCAGTCATCCAGGTCATGGTTGTCCCAAAGGTGCTTTTTCAAGAGGCAACTAGACTTTCTGGTTTTCCTTTGAAGAAGTTTTGCTTCTCATCCAAGAAGCTTCTTCAGCTCTGACTGCCTTCTTCAGACAAAACTGAAGAAGCTTCTTGGATGAGAAACGAAACGCCTTCAAAGGAAAACCAGAAAGTCCAGCTGCCTCTTGAAAAAACACCTTTGGGACTTAAACAATGTCCTTCAGGTTCTGGTATGTGAGCATTGCTTGATGCCACAGAAGGAAAAATGTGTACAAAGAGAGATCCCAGATTGTGTTTATCCTGAGAAATTTCATGAACACCGAGTGCCAGCTCTCGATAAAATGTGGCATGTTACCCAAAAAACGCACGGTGTATTTGCCCGTTATAAAAAGAGCATGAAAACGCACAAAGGAGGGTTACAACATGTCACACACAAATGGCAGCTTTAGGAAACCTTTCACAGAAAGACGGAGCTGAGCTATTGCCAGAATAAACTAGAAACTTCAACTTTCATCTCAAACCAGCAACTGTTAAAAAAACATGACATAAATAAAGAGGGCGAGCAGATGTCATTTCGATCTTCAACATCAGGGACTTCATGGGTTTCTCTCTCCTGCAGGAGGCAACACAAGAAGCCACAGATGGTGGAAGCATCTGACTAACGTCGTTTGGCCTCAGTAACTAAGCAAGATCAGAATAATCAAATAACAGAGTTGGAAGGGACCTTGGAGGTCTCCCAGTCCAACCCCCTGCTCAAGCGGGAGACCCTATACCATTCCAGACAAATGGCTGTCCGTTCTCGTCTTCAAAACCTCCAGTGTTGGAGCAGTCACAACTTCTGGAGGTAAGCCATTCCACTGATTAATTGTTCTCACTATCAGGAAATTCCTCCTTAGTTCTAAGTTTTTAAGAAGAGACTATACAACCATTTGTCCAAAATGGTATTAGGTCTCCTGCTTGAGTAGGGGATTGGACGAGAAGACCTCCAAGGTCTCCTCTTCTCCTTTCTTCTTCTTTGCCCAGCCGTTGGCTATCTTTGGAGGGAGGCCTGCTCTACGCCTTCGTGGGACCGGCGGCGGCTGTGGTTTTGGTATATGATATCCTCCCCTTCTGAATAGTTCCCCTCTCTCTTATCGATGTCTTACACATTCCTGAAAAAGTTACAAAGCCCATTCTCTAGGTCCTAGAGCCGTGATGGGGAATCTATGGCACTTGTGCCACAGATGGCATGCGAAGCCATATTTGTGGGCACGCAAGCATTGCCCTGGCTCACCTCGAGCACATGTGCATATGCTGGCCAGCTGATTTTTCGGGCCTTCTGGGCCCACCGGAAGTCAGCAAATGGGCTGTTTCTGGCCTCTGAAGGGCCTCCAGGGGTGGTGGGGAAGGCTGTTTTCACCTTCCCCGGGCTCCTAGAAAGCCTCTGGAGCCTGGGGAGGGCGAAAAATGGACCTACCGGGCCCACCATGCCATCACATGCCAAAAGCAGGGGGACCATGGGGGGGGGATCATGCATGTTTGCGGGGGGCAGGGCACATAGAATTATGGATGTGGGCACATACGTGCGCGACCACCCCACACTCCCCCCGCTTTTGGCACACGATGGTAAAAAGGTTAGCCATCACTGCCACTCAGTAGGGAGCCTGAGTGGCGTAGGAGGCTAATGCCTCCTACTAAAGGCAGCAATTAACATCCAGCTGCCTGCAATTACACCAGTTTGAAACTCACCAGGCTCAAGGTCGACTCAGCCTTCCATCCTTTCTAAGGTGGGTCAATTGAGGACCCAGTTTGTGGGGGCAATAAGCTGACTTTGTATAAATATACAAAAGTACGAAGGCTATTGCTTAACGCATTGGAAGCCGCCCTGAGTCTCTGGAGAAGGGAGGCATAGAAATCTAATTAAAGAAAGAAAGAAAGAAAGAAAGGAAGGAAGGAAGGAAGGAAGGAAGGAAGGAAGGAAGGAAGGAAGGAAGGAAGGAAGGAAGGAAGGAAGGAAGGAAGAAAGAAAGAAAAGAACATTCAGCTGCCTGCAATTACTGCAAGTTCGAATCTCCCCAGGCTCAAGGTCGACTCAGCCTTCCATCCTTTCTAAGGTGGGTCAATTGAGGACCCAGTTTGTGGGGGCAATAAGCTGACTTTGTATAAATATACAAAAGTATGAAGGCTATTGCTTAACGCATTGTAAGCCGCCCTGAGTCTCCGGAGAAGGGAGGCATATAAATCAAATTTAAAAAAAAACCTGTCCTAGAGTCTAGGATATTTGCTTCTCAAAATGAACTAAGCCCTCATGGAATGCAGAAGTCCTTAAACTAAGGTCAACTTTAAAATTCTGGATTAATCCAGAATGGGAAATGCCATGGGTAAATTCGAAAACTTTGGTGGTTTTTTCTTTTCAATTAAGTTGGGTGGGTTAAGAACAGAAAGAGAGCAGAGAAGAGCAACAAAGATGATTAGGGGACCGGAGGCTAAACCATCCAATGAACGGTTGCAGGAACTGGGAATGTCTACTCTAACAGAGAAAAGGACTAGGGATATCATGATAGCTGACTTCCAATGTTTAAAGAGTTTTCACAGAGAAGAGCGGGACAACCTACAATCCAAACCAAGGACTATGTTGTCAAGGAGATATCTTAATCTAGAATTAAGGAGAAATTTCCCGACAGTGAGGACAATTAATCAATGGAATGTCTCACCTTCAGAAGTCATGGGTGCTCCATCCCTGGAGGCTTTCAAGAAGAGATTAGATGTTTATCTGGGATGGGATAGGGCAGTGATGGCTTACCCTTTTTGCCATCGTGTGCCAGGAGGCGGAGCAGGGGAGGGTCACACACGTGCCCACACCCATAATTCTATGCACCCCGTCCTGTGCATATGCATGTGACCCCCCTCCCCTCCTCCCGCTCCCGGCACATGATTGCCCAGTACACCCATTTTTTTTCTCACCTGGCTCCAGATCCTCTCTATGCCCCTAGGGAGGGTGAAAACAGCCTTCTTCACCCCTTTGGAGGTCCTACGGAGGTCTGAAATGGCCCATTTCCCAGAGCGGCAATCAGCCCTGTTACCTTGCGTGGGGGTAATTGCCCTCATTTTGAGTTGGATCGTGACTTTTATCCTTCTGTATACTTTGATCAATAAAACCGGAATACATGGTATCATGTTGCGCCGGTTGGAGGGATTGGGAGTGGGGGGCACCGTTCTTCGGTGGTTCTCCTCCTACCTCTCCGACCGGTTGCAATCTGTGTTGACAGGGGGGCAGCGGTTGACCCCGAGGCGCCTAGTGTGTGGGGTGCCGCAGGGATCGGTCCTCTTGCCCCTTCTGTTCAACATTTATGTAAAGCCGCTGGGTGAGATCATCCGTGGTTTTGGGGTGGAATTCCATCAGTACGCTGATGACACTCAGCTGTACATTTCCACCCCAGACCACCCCAACGATGCCGTGGAGGTGATGTCCCAGTGCCTTGAAGCTGTGCGGGTCTGGATGGGGAGAAACAGGCTTCGACTCAACCCCTCCAAGACCGAGTGGCTGTGGCTGCCGGCGTCCCGATATAGCCAACTGACTCCATCGTTGGTTATTGGGGCGAATCATTGGCCCCCACGGAAAGGGTGCGCAACTTGGGCGTCCTCCTGGATCCACGGCTGTCTTTAGAGGATCATACGACAGCCGTGGCCAGGGGGGCTTTCTATCAGGTTCGCCTGATACGCCAGTTGCGGCCCTTTCTAGATCGGGACTCCCTACACACAGTCACTCAGGCGCTCGTCACGTCTCGCCTGGACTACTGTAATGCTCTCTACATGGGGCTCCCCTTGGGATGCACCCGGAGGCTTCAGCTGGTGCAGAATGCGGCCGCGCGGGGGATTATGGGAGCGACAGGGCGCTCCCACGTGACACCTCTCCTGCGTGAGCTGCATTGGTTGCCGGTGGACTTCCGGGTGCGTTTCAAGGTGTTGGTAATCACCTTTAAAGCGCTCCATGGCTTAGGACCAGGGTACTTACGGGACCGCCTTCTGCCGCCAATAGTCTCCCACCGGCCGGTGCGCTCCCACAGAGAGGGCCTCCTCAGGGTGCCGTCAGCCAGACAATGCCAGCTGGCGACCCCCAGGGGGAGGGCTTTCTCTGTGGCAGCCCCCACCCTCTGGAACGATCTCCCTCCAGAACTGAGAACAATCGCCGACCTCCGGACTTTTCGTCGGGCCCTAAAAACTTATCTCTTTCAGCTCGCCAGTCTAGCCTGACCCCTGCTGAATTTTTATGATCTTTTATATTGTAGGGTTGTGGTTTTTTAAATATTTAATTGTTTTAATTCTCAGCCAAAGTTTATATGTATTTTTAAAAATTTTAATTTTTATGTACTGTTTTTTATCTGGCTGTTCACCGCCCTGAGTCCGCAAGGAGAAGGGCGGTATATAAATCGAATAAATCAATCAATCAATCAACATCTTCTAATTAAACTCATACTTATTGTAAAGAAAATAAAACATCTTACTATCTAAAATAATTACATGTTGGCAAATATCCCAGCCAGGGACCTTCCCTGGCCGGAGAACAAAACAAAGTTTTTAGAAAAAAAAAAAAGAAAAAAAATGCGGACTTGCGCAGTAGATACTGATAAGGAACTTGGCAAACTATGGTAAGTCTGACAGTTCAGAAATAATAGCTCTGCTGGTAAATACAAAAACGCAGTGACATTCCGGTTGGACAGGAAGTGACATTTTTTTGCTGGGAGTCTCTGGAGGCTGGGGACAGCAAAAAACATCACTTCCTGTCCAATCAGAAGTTGGGAAACGGGCTCAGGGCGGTGAACAGCCAGAATAAAACATGGTACACAAAAGTTAAAAACAATTAAAAATTATTAAATATTATTTGGCCAAGAATTAAAACAACCCAATTTAAAATCAAATTCAAATTTAAAAACGGAGGATGGGATCAGGCTAGCCCAGCTAGATTGAATAAATGGGTTTTAAGGGCCCGACAAAAGGTCCGGAGATCTGGAATCCTGCGTATCTCCGGGGGTAGGTCATTCCAGAGGACGGGCGCCGCCACAGAGAAGGCTCTCCCCCTGGGGGTCGCCAGCCGACACTCCCCCTGGGGGTCGCCAGCCGACACTGCCCCTGGGGGTCGCCAGCCGACACTCCCCCTGGGGGTCGCCAGCCGACACTGTCTGGCTGACGGCACCCGGAGGAGGCCCTCTCTGTGCGAGCGTACTGGCCGGTGGGAGGCTATTGGCGGCAGAAGGCGGTCCCGCAAGTACCCAGGTCCTAAGCCATGGAGCGCTTTAAAGGTGGTCACCAACACCTTGAAGCGCACCCAGAAGACCACCGGGAGCCAGTGCAGCTCACGCAGGAGAGGTGTCACGTGGGAGCGCCACGTCGCTCCCATAATTCCCCGCGCGGCCGCATTCTGGACCAGTTGGAGCCTCCAGGTGCACCTCAAGGGGAGCCCCATGTAGACAGCGTTGCACCCCCCAGGCCCTCCGGAGGCAGGAAACAGCCTGTTTCCCTATTTCTGGTGGGCCCAGAAGGCCCAAAAATCAGCTGGCTGGCCAGTGCATGTGCACCAGATCTGAGTTGATGTGCCCATTGATATGGCTAGGCATGCCACCTGAGGCACACGTGAAGAAGACCTCCAAGATCCCTTTCACTTCTGTTATTCTGTTACCACCCCCTCTCTCTCTTTTTCCTAATATTTTTTTTCCCCAAAAAATTACCCCGCTATTTTTCATTGGAGAACAACCAGGCAAGATTCAGAAACTCATAAATAAACTGGGTTTTTTTTCTTTTTTTTCTTTTTTTTTTTTTTAATTCTTCTTCGCAGTTTGTTCCCTGTGGGAGGAGAAGGGTGTGAACAGTCCAAAATCAGGAGGGGTCTGGTAGCAGCTTTTCTGACTAACAAATTTTTATTCAGAGGCATCATCTGTAGCTCACCAACACTTATGCCTTTTAATAAAAGTTGCCAGTTTTTTTGGGGGGGGGAGAAAGTGCCACACGATTGCTTTGGACCATTTGTTCAAGAATTTCTAATTCAAAGGGAAAAATAGATTGACTTTTGAGGCTGGACTTATTATATTCAATTAAGGGAAAAAAGGGGAAACTCCCCTCCGCGCCCACAGCAACCAATCACAGCGCAGCTTGCCTCGCGCAGGAGGCAGCGCTCCCCAATCAATCAGCTACAACTGTGCGTCGTTCTCACTCATTGGACAACCCTTTGCTCCAGCTGCTACATTTAAATATCTTAACAGACCGCCTCGTTTAGTGACCGTCTGCAAATGTGACGGGGTTGAAAAAAATATCTTTCTGACCATATCCTCAGATTTACAACCTTGGCAGGTCTGGAAAGCTGAAGGAAGATAGTAAGCCCAGTTGTGGTTTCACTTAGTGACCACTTTGCATAACGACCGAGGTGCTGGTTCCAAGTGTGGTCGCTAAACGAGGATGATCTGTCCTCAGAATCCTTCCAAGAGTCAAGACTATGTCAAAATAGGCTGTGGGGGATATATTCTTAGCAAGGTCCTTTATGTATCACGGCGACAGTAATGATCTAGTGGTTAAAGCACCAGGCTAGAAACTGGGAGATAGAGAGTTCCAGTCCTGACTTAGGCACTGGTTGGGTGACTTTGGGTGGTTGGGTGACTTTGGCTGGTTGGGTGACTTTGGGCCATTACCAGGAGATGGCGAATTCCAGTTTCATCTTAGACATGAAAGACATATAGGTGACTTTGGGCCAATCTCCAAAGGACTGTGAGTTCTAGTTCCACAGGCATGAAAACCAACTGGGTGACTTTAGTCTAATCACCAGGAGAGGGTGAGTTCTAGTCCCACCTTAGACGTGAAAACCATATAGGTGACTTTGGGCCAATCACCAAGAGACTGTGAGTTCTAGTCCCACCTTCAGCATGAAAGCCAATTGGGTGACTTTGGGCCAATCACTTGGAGACTGTGAGTTCTAGTCCCACCTTCACCATGAAAGCCAACTGGGTGACTTCATGCTGAAGGTGGGACTAGAACTCACAGTCCATTGGTAATTGGCCCAAATTCACCAATACATCTTTCATGTCTAAGGTGGGACTGGAATTCATTGTCTTTGTGGGGCTTTGCCAAAAAAGGCCTTTGACAGGGTGCCAAGGAAGATAAAGGTTTGTGATAAGCCGAAGGACTTTTTCTGAAGGACTTGTTTTGGGATTAATTTGGATTAAGCTGGGAATGAAGTAATTCCCAGATGTTATAATAAAATAGGTTTGTTTAAGGCTAAACTGTGTCTTGTAATGACAAACTGTTGGAAGTGTGGGGAGATAGGTACTTACTTTCATCTATGGTGGACTTGCCCTAAGGCAATCGAATTTTGAAAAACTATACAGAGGTGGATATTAGAAATTACGGGATTTAAACTACAATTGAGGCCAGAATATTATCTATTAAACATTAGGCCAGATAAGTTAGGCACGAATATATGGTGTTTGAGTATATATATCACTAACGCAGCAGGAATATGTTTTGCTCAACATTGGAAGGGGAAAGACCTGCCGGCTGAAGATTTGATTTTGGGGAAGATTATGGAATATGCGGAAGCTGACAGGTTAACAAAAATCTTGAGAGATCAAAAGGACTCCGTATACTTCTAACGTTGGGACCAATGGTATACCTGGTTGAATAACAAAACTAAAAAAGGACAAGGTTAATGTAGATTCTACTTTTTATATGTACATTTTGATTGAAGAGAATATATTGTGTCAAGTTCCCGTCGCTATCTGTATGTGATTACTTATTTTGTTGTAATGAAATAAATAAATAAAAATTGAAGGAAAAAATGAAGAGACCGGACTGTTATCTGTCAGAAATGGTGTAAGGTCTCCTGCTTGGGGAAGGGGGGTTAGACTAGATGACCTACAAGGTCCCTTCCAACCCTGTTAATCTGAAAATGTCACTAAACAAACTACTGTAAGTTGAGGACTACCGTTACTGATGTTCCACCAGTAAGCTGGGCAATACGTTAAGGTTTATGTGGAAAGCAGCTGCAGTTATTCATCCGTTCAATTTAGGCGTCGCCCAACTCCTGACTGCCTCTGCGTGGCTCACCAAACAGCGCAACATAAAAATAACCATCTCCGTAAAACAATAAACAGATGGCAATGATTTAAACAAATGCCACACACCCAGCAGGGCCTCCCACCATCCTTACTCAGAGCCTGGGAGAAGATCCAGGTGTTGAAAATTCTTCAGCGCATCATCGTTCCTGGAATCAACTCTGACAAAAACCAGTCAAAACTTGTCTATGGAGATGTTCCGTTCTCCAAGTCACGGTTGTCCCAAAGGTGCTTTTTTCAAGGTGCAGCTGGACTATCTGTTTTTTCTTTGAAGATGTTTCGCTTCTCATCCAAGAAGCTTCTTCAGCTCTCATTGGATGGTGGGGAAAGGAAGGATTGATGCTCCTTGCAGACAGCTGGTCATTTGCATCCTTTTAGAGGGCCGTTGAGGCCACTTGGAGGTTTGTCTGTGTCCTCAGCGTCACCTGACTAGTGTAAATGGGTGTGGAGCCTTCTTGGAACTGTTCCACACCCATTTGTACTCCCCACCCATTTGCACCACTCATGTGACCTTGAGGACACATATAAGCCTCCAAGTGGCCTCAATGTCTCTCTAAGAAGGATGCCAATGACCAGCTGTCTGCAAGGAGTATCAATCCTTCCATTCCCCACCATCCAGTCAGAGCTGAAGAAGCTTCTTGGATGAGAAGCAAAAGCACCTTTGGGACAGTAAAATCTTGATTTAAAATATAGATAATCCTTGACTTACAACAGTTCCTATAGTGACTGCTTGAAGCTACAACATCATTGAAAAAAGTGGCAATTTTTCCCAGTTATAACCATTGCTGAGGGATCAAACTTCAGACGCTTGGCAACTGACTTGTACTGATGTCAGTTGCTCTATCCCAGGGTCACCTGATCACTTTTTGAGCAAGCAAAGTCAATGGGGAAGCTAGATTCACTTAAGAACTGCGTTAATAACTTAACCACTGTAGTGATCCATTTAACAACTGTGGCAAGGAACGTTGTAAAATGGGGCAAAGCACACTTAACAGCTGTTGTTGTGGCCCGTACGCGGCCTGTGCAGCTAGTAGCTGATTCCAACAGCGAGGAGGCTGGTGTGGTATTGCGCCAGCAGCCTGTGCAGCTGGCACTTGAGTCGGACAATGAGGAGGCGGGAGAAAATGTGGTTCCAGAGGCAGGGATTCAGCCAGGGCCTTCAGAACCTCCAGTAGCTCCCTTAACTGAAGGGGAAGAAGAGGAGGAGCCTCTTCTCGATGCACGGGCACGCAGAGCTGCCAAAAGGCAGGAGTGACTCCTCAGGAGGAGGTCTCCTCGAGAGTAAGGCTTGGGGCTAATTGGCCACCCCCTTAGCCTATTTAAGGAGGAACGCCGACTGAAGCAATTTGCAGGGAACAACTTCGTTCACATACCTTCGTGTCTTGTCTTGCTTATCTTATCAGCTTCCTGCAAATTGCTTCTGGGCATTCTGCCAACCATAGTAAGCTTTCAGTTATTATTCTTTGAATTCTTGTCGGCTGTTAATACAGTTAATTAACAGCTGTTGTTGTAAAACATTGATTTATTTATTAAACCAAGGTTTGAACGGACTTTGTGTGTGCTGCATTCTTTGGGGTCCATAGTTGGGACAGAACAACTGCCTTACTTAACAACATAAGTGTTGGGCTCAATTGTTGTCGTATGTCAAGGACTACCTGTACAAGGAGTTCTCAACTTACAATCATTCATTTACTGACTGTTTGAAGTTACAATGTCATTGCAAAAAAGTGACTTATGACCGGTTCTCAAAGTTATAACCGTTGCAGTGGACCCGTGATTGTGTGATGAAAGTTTGGACGGTGGCAACTGGCTCACATGACAGTTGCTGTGTTCCCAAGTCACGTGATCACCTTTTGCAACCTTCTGACACACAAAGACCATAGAGAAGCCAGATTCACTCAACAACCACATAATTCACTTATCAAGTGCCATCATCGACTTAACAACTGTTGCAAAAAGGTGGTAAAATGGGACAAAATTCACAAAGAGCCAGGGTGGCACAGTGGTTAGAATGCAGTATTGCAGGCTAACACTGCTCACATTGCCAGGAGTTTGATTCCTTCCATCCTAGATTAGATTGGGTTGGGTTGGGTTGGGTTGGGTTGGGTTGGGTTGGGTTTGTGTTGGGTTGAGTTGGGTTGGGTTGGGTTGGGTTGGGTTGGGTTGGGTTAGGTTAGGTTAGGTTAGGTTAGGTTAGGTTAGGTTAGGTTAGGTTAGGTTAATAGAGTTGGAAGGGACCTTGTAGGTCATCTAGTCCAACCCCTGTCCAATCTTGACCAGCTTGAGGTTGACTCAGACTTCCGTCCTTCCGAGATCAGTAAAACGAGGACCCAGATTGTTGGAGGAAAGATGCTGACTCTGTAAACCGCTTAGAGAAAGGCGTAAAGCCCTGTGAAGCGGTATATAAGTCTAAGCGCTATTGCTATTAACAACTGTTCTGCTTAGCAACAAGAATTCTGGGCTCAGTTGCAGCCATAAGTCAAGGACTTCCTGTAACGCTGCTTAGCAGAGTTTACACTTAACAGACCAGTAGCTGCCCAGACTTTGAAAAAAAAAACAAATATCGCAGAAGTCTACTCTACTGGATGTCGTCTCCCTGAAGAGGATAATTTTCATCAACTCAACAAATAATTTCACGTCATTTTCAGCAATCCGGGTTACACAGGTAGTCCTCGACTTATAACCATTCATTTAGTGACCGTCCAAAGTTGCAACGGCACTGAAAAATAATCGGCCCGTGCACCCACAACCGTTGCAGCATCCCTATGTTGATGTGATCGAAATTCGGGTGCTCACCAAATTTGAATAGTCACTAAACAAATGGTCATAAGTCAAGGACTCCCTGTTGCACAAAGGAGACACCAATTGCCACCAATAATGCAATTTGGGATTTAAGGGGCATTTAGGTATACTAGACACCGGTGATGAAATCCATTTTTTTTTACTACCGGTTCTGTGGGCGTGGCTTGGTGGGCATGGCTTGATGGGTATGGCAGGGAAAGGATACTGCAGAATCCCCATTCCCTCCCCACTCCTGGGGGAAGGGTATTGCAAAATCTCCATTCCCACCCCACTCTGGGGCCAGCCGGAGGTGGTGTTTGCCGGTTCTCTGAACTACTCAAAATTTCCACTACCGGTTCTCCCGAACCGGTCAGAACCTGCTGGATTTCACCCCTGCTAGATACCCTTTTATCCCAACTGCTCCACGCAACCAAAAGTTCATGCAGATAAAGAAAATTCATAATTATGCTTGAAATATACAAGTCCCAGCAAATAACTAGAGATTGGATAAAATAAGCAGAATGTAAGTATACTAATGTACAATTATATATTATAATGTAATAATGTATGACAGTTCATTTAGCGACCATTCAAAGTTACAACGACATTGGAAAAAGCGACTTACAAGAATTTTCACACGTGTCGCATCCCCACGATCATGCGATCAAGATTCAGACACTTGGCAAAGGACTCGGATTTATGACTGTTGCAACATTCCCAGGGTCACATGATCCCCTTTTGCGACCTTCTGACAAGCAAAGTCAACGAGGAAGCCCCATTCATTTAACAACCATGTCACTAACTTATCAATGGCAGTGATTCATTTAACAACAATGGCAAGAAATATCATAAAAGGGGACGAAACTCAGTTAGCCAACACCTTACTTAACAACAGATATTTTGGGCTCCACTGTGGTCATAAACTGAGGACTACCTGTAGATTCTCAAGTGAAGTTTTATTTATTTATTTATTTGTTTGTTTGTTTGTTTGTTTGTTTGTTTATTTATTTATTTATTTTAAGGAAAAGGAATACACCAGGGCTGGTGGGCTAAATTTTTTTACTACCGGTTCTGTGGGCGTGGCTTATTTTGTGGGAGTGGCTTAATGGTCATGTGACAATTCTTTAGGATTTAGCAGAGGTACTGGTCTACCAGGCTTTTAACTGCTGACAGAGCTGTACTGGTCTACTCATTTGTTCTTGGAGGCCCCGGTCTACTCATTTGTTTTTGGAGGCACCGGTCTATTCATTTGTTTTTGGAGGCACCTGTTTACCACCACACTGCATTTAACACTGATCAGCTGTAGGGCGGCCCTTTGAAGCCCCGCAGCAAGAGTTTAAACAGTTTTTTTCCTTCTAGCCGATCAGCTGGGACTTGGGAGGCAGTGAATAGATTGGGGGCGGGGCCAAATAAAAGGTAACAATAACATGGGGGGGCAGGGGGGTGGGGGGGCAAGCTCCCGTACAAAGAGAACCGGTTCGGTGATGTCATATCGTCACTGCTACCGGCTCAGCAGAACTGGGCCGAACCGAGAGGAACCCACCACTGGAATACACCTAAAAATGTAATCGGAGATTTTGCACGATCTTCTTCATTTGATTTCCACTTCCTTTCCTTTTTCTGCATTCAGACTTTGCCATGCGCCAAAAGCACCTTCTCAAGCACCACCAAATACCGACCAAAACAGAAATCCCAAGAGGGAATAAAGCTAAACGAAATTAGCATGTTGTGTGGATGAAGCTAGTAGATCTTTAACTGACCTCCTTGGGGATATTGTGGGAACCCAGAAACAACGTAAAGTGATTTTCTAAGGGGATTAAAGTACAAATGAGGTTGCTAATAATTACGGAATAATAATAACAGGATAGCAGAGCTGGAAGCTGGAGGTCTTCTAGTCCAATTCTCTACACAAGCAGGAGACCCCATCCCAGTGATGGCTAACCATTTTGCCATTGCGTGCCAAAAGTGGGGGGAGCGGGGGGGATCGTGCGTGCGCGTGCCCACACCCATAATTCTATGCGCCCCGCCCCCCTGTGCATGTGTGTGTGACCCACCCGCACTCCCCCCCGCTTTTGGCACACAATGGCCCAGTGGGCTCAGGAGGCCCATTTTTCACCCTCCCCAGGCTCCAGAACCTTTCTAGGAGCCCACCCCCTCAGAGTCCTCCGAAGGCCGGAAATGGCTCATTTGCTGACTTCTGGTGGGACCAGAAAGCCCGTTTTTTGCTTTCCTCAGGCTCCAGAGCCTTTCCAGAAGCCTGCGGAGGGTAAAAACAGCCTTCCCCACCCACCCCTGGAGGCCCTCCGGAGGCCAGAAACGGCCCATTTGCCGACTTCCAGTGGGACCGGAAGGCCCGTTTTTTGCTCTCCCCGGTCTCCAGAGCCTTTCCTGGAGCCTGGGGAGGGCGAAAACGGCCTTCTTCCCCCCCCTGGAGACCCTCTGGAGGCCGGAAACAGCCTATTTCCCTACTTCCGGTGGCCCAGAAGGCCCAAAAATTGGCTGAGCTCACGTGCCCACCTCAGGAGGTGACTCCATGTGCCACCTGTGGCACTCATGCCATAGGTTCGCCATCACAGCCCTATCCCATATCAGACAAATGGTTGTCCAATCTCTTCTTTAAAAAAACCCCAGTGTTGGAGTATTCACAACTTCTGGAGGCAAGTTGTTCCACTGGTTAATAGCTCTCACTGTCAGGAATTTTCTCCTTAGTTGCTTCACTGCTTGATTAATTTCCAGTCCTGCTTTTGTCTTGCCTTCAGGGGCTTTGGAGAATGGCTTGACTCCCTCTTCTTTGTGGCAATCCCTGAGATATTGGAACACTGTTATCATGTCTCCCCTAGTCCTTCTTTTCATTAAACTAGACCTACCCAGTTCCTGCAACCGTTCTTCATATGTTTTAGCCTCCAGTCCCCTAATCCTCTTGGTGGTTCTTCTCTGCACTCTTTCTAGAGTCTCCACGTCTTTTTTACATCATGGCAACCAAAACTAGATGCAGTATTCCAATAAGGATTTATAAAGTGGTATCAACACTTTTCACGATACAGGTATTTCTCAACTACCTGTGGGGGGCATTTGCATAGGTCTGACTGGTGCGCCAGTTACGCCCTTTTCTAGACAGGGCGTACGGTCTTTTCCGTACGGTCACTCAGGCTCTCAGGCTCTCATCATCTCTTGACTGGATTACTGCAATGCCCTCTACATAGGGCTGCCCTTGGGGTGCACCTGGAGGCTCCAACTGATCCAGAATGCGGCCGCGCGAGTAGTTACGGGTGCCTCCCGCTACTCTCGTATAACACCACTATTGTGCAAGCTGCACTGGCTACCGGTGGTCCTCCGGATCTGCTTCAAGGTGCTGGTACTCACCTATAAAGCACTTCATGGCACAGGCATGGGGTATTTGCAGGATCACCTCCTACCGGCCTCCCTCCACCCAGTGTGCTCACATAGGGCTGCCCTCCTCCGGGTCCCCTCGGCCAGACAGTGTCGGCTGGCGGTCCTAGGATGAGGGCGTTCTCTGTGGCTGCACCGACCCTCTGGAATGGGTTGCCCATCGGACTCTGGATGGCCGCCGACCTCCGCACCTTCCGCGCTGACCTAAAGACATGGCTCTTTCACCAACTTCCCTGATCTGCTATGGATTTTAACTGGGATTTTGGGGATTTTAAACTGGTTCTAATTATTATTTAAGTTGTAATTATTGTTGGGTTGTTTTATTGTTGTGAGCCGCCCCGAGTCCTTTGGGAGAAGGGCGGCATATAAATCTGATGAAATAAATAAATAAATAAAATAAATAAATAAACTTAAGACCTAGTTCCGAAGTTCCGACAGCCGCTTCCTTGAAGACCCTTTTGATACAATTTCCAAAAATTTGGAATCAGCTGAAGTTGGAGTGCTTGCAAGTTATGGTGAAAAAAGCCAAGGTAGCACTGCAGATTTTTAAGAAGAGACTGGACAGTCTAGAATGGGAGAGGGTCTCCTGCTTGAACAGGGGGTTGGACTAGAAGACCTCCAAGGTCCCTTCCAAGTCTGTTATTCTGCCCATAAACTTTTTAAACCAAACCTGCTATAATGAACCCTGACTTGAAGGAGACCTAACAAAGGTAAACCTTAAATGACCTGTAACAAACCAGCTTCAAATCGAACCTTGGTTCATTGCAACAAATCCTTGTTAAGAGAAGTTGACAGTTCTCAAGTCAAGACAAAGTTGACTTTGTCTCAGTTCAGGCAACACAACCAACTGTGGTGTGTGTGTGTGTGTGTGTGTGTGTAAAATTCTCTTTTCGTAGGTCTTTATGTGTATTTTTCTCTCAGCCAGGTTTTTTCTACGTAAATCAAGATGTTTCTACAGCCATAGTTCAGTGAAATCTCAGGCACTAGTTTCTAGGCTTTATCAGACATCAAAGCAGAATTTTGCTGTCTGTTGTGAGACTTAAGGGAGACTAAGACAGATCTATTTCTGACTAGTTTGTCTTCTTCAGTTAGCCACACCCTCATCTCATGACTCTACCCTGTAACGGTCAAATATGTATTTTATTCTCTTTTCGTAGGTCTTTATGTGTATTTTTCTCTCAGCCAGGTTTTTCCTACATAAATCAAGATGTTTCCAGTAATTTAACAACTGGTTCTTTGCCCTAATGATTTCTTCTAACAACCATTTTGCCAAACTGCTCAGAAAGTTAACAACCGGTTCTCCCGAAGTGGTGTGAACTGGCTGAATCCCACCACTGGATGTTTCTACAGCCATAGTTCAGTGAAATCTCATTCACTAGTTTGTATTTTTTATTTATATATATATAAAAAACAAAAGAGACAGAGAAATAAACTTCTCAACTTTGGGAAGCACACAAAGAACAGAAGTACAATCTAAGCCATAGACTGATCATGGCTTATTCCTGCAACAATAAGACAGGGTTTAGATGAACCAAAATGAAAAAGAAAGGAAGAAATAAGATTGAGGAGGTGGGAGCTGAATCTTAAATTGTCCTTCCTTCAGCTTAGGTGCCCTGTAGAAGTGTGGAGGCCTATAAAAAGTTTTGACTTCTTGGAGGACCTCAACTTGGGGAAGACATGAAGAACGAAGGGCAGAAAGAACATTGATTTATTTATATTTGGTTATTGCTGAGTTGGTTCAGCTCTGAGGTCACTTGGGTCATGATCAACCAATGACCAAGTTGGCAAAACCTTGCTTACTTGGGGAAGGGTCATCTACCTCCCTCCTTCCCCTCCAGAGGGATACAATCAAGATCAAGGAAGATACTAATACCACTCTATAAAGCCTTAGTAAGACCACACCTAGAATGCTGTATCCAGTTTTGGTCACCACACTAGAAACAAGATGTTGAGACTCTAGAAAAAGTGCAGAGGAGAGCAACCAGGATGATTAGGGGACTGGAGGCTAAAACATACGATGAACGGTTGCAGGAACTGGGCATGGCTAGTCTAGTGAAGAGAAGGGCCAGGGTTTTTTAATACTTGAGGGCCTGCCACAGAGAGGAGAGGGTCAAGCTGTTTTCCAAACCACCCAAAGGTCAGACAAGGAATAATGGATGGAAACTGTTCAAGGAGAGATTCAACCTGGAAATAAGGAGGTACTTTCTGACAGTGAGAGCAATCAACCCATGGAACAGAAGTTGCCTTCGGAAGTTTTGGGAGCTTCATCACTGGAGGCTTTCAAGAAGAGACTGGACTTCTATTTGTCATAAATGGTGTAAGCTCTCCTGCTTGGGCAGGGGGTTAGACTAGATGACCTACAAAGTTCCTTCCAACTCTTGTTAATCTGTAAATCTCCAAGAAATGGGACAAGGAAGCAACTTGGTGGTTTGGATGTTGTGACCGTTCCCACTTTGGGCATCCTTAGAAGGACCCCGTCCTGCCCACCATCCTTCCAGATCTTCTCCTGCCCCAATTCCAGAGGCTTCGGGCCTCCCTCCAGCTTCGACAACCTTGCACTTTGAAAGCCACTTCAGTGCAGATGTTTCCATGGCAACTAGTGGACCAAATACATTAGTGTTTCTAATAATAAACCTATCTCGGAAAACCTGCCTTTTACCAGGAAACCTCCTCTCGCCCATCCCCACAATCTTCTCTTTACCCTTCCTGGTCAGGGAGGAGAAAACCTCAGAAGAACTTCTAAGACAGTGTTTCTCAACCCTGGAAGCTTGAAGATGGGTGGACTTCAAGTCCCAGAATCCCCCAGCCAGCAGCGCTGGCTGGGGGATTCTGGGACTTGAAGTCCACTCATCTTCAAGCTTCCAAGGTTGAGAAACACTGTTCTAAGAGTTCAACCCCAGAAGAATGGAAACCTGAGAGCCACCCAAGGGATGGGATGGAGAAGGGCAAATTTCAACTTGACCTAAAACACCAGTTTGCTAAATCAGAAACAAAGCTAACCTTGAAAAACAAACAAACACACACACAAAAGCCAAAAACAAAACAAAACAAAATAAATCCCACATCTACATTTCTTCCATCCAAACTTCCGATCTTGACGGAGCCAATTTGATCCGTTCCGTTTCTTCTGCTCCAACTTTCTAGCCAGCGTCCCACCATCCCTGGAAAGACACATCTGGGCCAAAGCCCACATTCAAATCCGCCGCTTCATCCAAACATCTGCGGGGTATTTTTGGAGCCAGACCAAAGCTTCCAGCTTTTCTTTCACCCTCCCCAGCCCTGGGGAAGGATGAGGAAGGCACGCAGAACTTCGAGACAAAGCCACCACCTTTTTGGAGACCACCAAAAAGTCTCTCGGACACTCGGAGCCAAATTTGAAAGTTGAAACTGGACACCGGCCAACCCGGTGAAAAAAAGGAATTAAGCTGCCAGCGCTCCTTTCGAAAGGACCAAGGAGGCCACCACCTCCCATCCTTCACTGCTGCAAAGCTCAAACAGAGGCCTGGATACCCAGAGCCCCTCCGAGCATTTCGGCACAGGCTGACTCATTTGCAACCCAGCCCGCCCCTCTCGCCCCATCTCCAAGGAGCTCACAGTTTTACTGAGAAAAAGGGGGTCAAAAGGCACAAGAGGGTGTCATTTTAATGCAGTTAAGATCCCCGGCGATTTATTCAGGTCACCGGTTCTCAAAGAGAGCCAAGGAAAAGGAGGGGTTGGTCTCTCCTAGATAACGCACCTTGCAATGTGCAAGATTGTGCAACGCCGATGCACAGCTGGGAGATGTGCAAAAGGCTAGAGAGACATCGCTTTCCTCTAGCTGGGCGCTAATCTTTGCGATGCACCCACTGAGAGAGACACACACACACACTTACTCAGAAACACACACACAACCCAACTCTGCCGCACGCAGGCGTGCACCGAGCAAGCTGGAAATGTCACAGGCTGGACTGTGGATTTTTTTCCCCCTCCCTCCCTCCTTCCCTCCCTCCCTTCTTCCCTTCCTTCCTTTCTTTCTTTCCTCCTCCACCTTTTGGGCAGAAGCCAAGGGTTTTGTCTCCCGCTCTGGCTGGCTGGCTGGCTGGCTGGCTGGCAGTGGAGATGCTCGTTTGGCAGGGACTTACCATGTCAGCAGCGATCTGGGCTAAGATGGCGAAGGTAGAGATCCGGTCACAGAAGCATTTGGTACGGAAAGGATCGACGAGGACGGTTCGGCAGCCTTTCCAGGACCAGGCGCCAAGCTGAGATGGAGAGAAGGAGGAAGAAGAGGAGGAGGAGGAGGAGGAGGTGGCGATGGAGGAGGAGGAGGAGGAGGGTCTGTGAAAGGAGGGAGGAGGGGGAAGCGAGTGCAAAGGGGGGAGAGAGAGAGAGAGACAGAGAGAGAGAAAAAGAAAGAAAGAGACGCGCACACACAGGGGCAGAGAGAGAGAGAGAGAGAGAAAGAAAGGGGACGACAAGCGGAGAAGAGAAAAGAAGCATCACCAACACATTGCTGAAGGAAACATCACAACCATAGTCAGCCTCACACGCCCCCCTCCCTCTGGTGCTCACGGCGTACGTGGCCCTCCCTTCCTTCTCCCCACCCCCCATGGCAGCAAGGAATGCAGAAACAAGAGGCAAACCCACCCACCCACCGCATAAGTGACTTTGAACCTTACCTGGATGTCACTCCGATTCCTGCCCTCCTTCTCCTGATGCCCAGCCAGGAGTTTGCACCCCAAAGGCCCTCACTCAGGTCTCAAGCCACCCCCTCCCCTTTCCAGCCTGGATGGTTTGTTTGTTGCTGGGTTTTTTTTTTTTTTTTTTGGTTGTTGTTTTTGGAGAGGAGACCACCAGGAGATCTCAGGAAGTCAAGAAGGCAATAGAAGCCAATTTTGGATGCAAGCTGGCTTTTCGAGGCTTCCGCTTCATGTCAAAGGTTCCATCATCGGCCAACCCAACTATGCACAAAACCCGGACCAGCACTTCCTGCCTGGCTGCTTTGAGTTCAGCGCACCTGAGTGCGAGAAGCACAATTCCTCCAGCTGCAACCGGCACCACTTTCCTCTCCTCCCTCTCTCCGAAGGCTGCTCATTTTCAGCCACCGACCTGCACACTCTTTTCATGGGTGGCACTTATCACCTCCAGCACACACACACACCCCAAACACACACACACACGCCTCTCAGCATGACACATCACCCTCTGTCACAAACCACGACTCTCCGGCGCACAGCAATCCACCACCAACGTCCACGTGGCCTGCAAACACCCAGCACGTGGCTTCCCACGCTCGCACACACCCTGGCAGCAGCTGTTTCCACACCTACAGCCGTTCCGTATTCGGAGGGCCGTTTCACACCCAACGGGGGGCGGGGGGGGGGAGAAAAAGCAAAACAAAAATGGAATTGTGGCTGGATGGATACACAGCTCAGCAGACGGCCGAGGGTTGTGAAAAGCGAACCACGGGTTCCACGAAACACGCAGCGTGTCCCATTCACACCTTCGAGCCTCCAATGCGCACAACTTTCTAGTAGGGAAAGTCATTCGACAGGGCGTGTTTTGATGGGAGGGGTCTCGCTGGGGTGTACAGGTTGCCTGTACCCTCGGCTTACAATGATTCATTTAGTGACCGTTTGGAAGGGACAGAGGCCTTGAAAAAAGGGACTTACGACCGTTTTTCCACACTTACGACCACCGCAGCATCCCTAGAGTCACACGATCAAAATTTCAGATGCTCGGCAACTGACTCGTGTTTTATTGATCACGTGACCCCCGGGGATGGTCGTAAATGTGAAAAACGGTCGTAAGTCCTTTTTTTCAACGTCGTTGTAACTTTGAACGGTCACTAAACAAAGTGTTGTAAGTCGAGGACTACCTGAGGTAATCCTCCACTGAACAAAGGTTCGTTTGGGTTCAAAGTTCAAAGTTATAACAGCACTGGAAAAAAGGGACTTACGACCGTTTTTCACACTTACGACCCTTATAGCATCGCCCCCATGATCCTGTGATCAAACGTCAGACGCTTGGCAAACCGACTCATATCTACGACGGTCACATCGTCCCCGGGGAAAGGTCACGTGATCCCCCTTATGACAAGCAAAAGTCCATGGGGAAGCTGGATTCATTTAATGACCACGTTACTAACTTCACAACGCCAGGGATTCATTTAACAACTGTGTCAAGAAAGGTCGTAAAATGGGGCATTTAACGAATGTCTCACTTAGCAACAGACATGAGGAGCTCCATTGTGGTCGTAAGTCAAGGACTACCAACACAACCATCAGATGTCTAAGACAATGGAGAAATATTTCGAGCTGGATGGAAGTTTCTCTCTGGGTTGTATTTCCTTGACAAAGTAACTCCCCTTAAATTTCATTTTATTTTTATTTTATTTTTAAATATATCAATTGCTTTGCTAAATCCTCCTCTTCCTCCTCCACGCATCGATTGTTCTGTTTCTGCATCTCCTCAAACCATGTGATTTAATACAAGCATACAGCTTCATCCCTACAGCTCAATGATTTATGACCACAACTCAGCCCAAATTTTCCGTTGTTAAGTGAGACTTGCCCCATTTTACGACCTTTCCGGCCTCCGTTGTTAAGCGAATCTGGTTTTTCCCACTGACTTGGCTTGTCGGAAGGTTGCAAAGGGGGATCACGTCACACACACACACACACACACACACAGGGACACCGCAACCGTCATAAATATGAGTCAGTTGCCAAGTGTCTCAATTTTGACCACGGGATGCTGCAACGGTCATGACTGAACAATTATGACTGCTTTTCAGGGCTGTTGCAACTGAATGGTCACTAAATAAATTGTTATAAGTCGAGGACTATCTGAACATAGATAGTCCTTGAGTTACAACAGTTTGTTTAGTGACCCTTTGAAGTTGCAACAGCGCTGAAACAACGTCCCAAAGGTGATTTTTTTTTTCGTTTTTTTCTTTTGAAGATGTTTCACTTCTCATCCAAGAAGCTTCTTCAGCTCTTCCATTCCCCACCATCCAGTCGGTGCTGAAAAAAGCTTCTTGGATGTAACAACATAGGCAACCAATCCGCTCACAGCAACAAAGCCAGCACTCCCCACCTCCCCACCTGTATTTATAGAGAGACGGCATCTCCGATCACCCTTTCCTCGCACAAGCACAAAGCCGAAGACACCAGCCTGAAGATGACGAGGAAGATCTCGTTGAAATGTCACCAAGATACTCTCAATCTTACACTGGAAAAGACCCGAATACACCAAAACTTCATACCTCTATCCATGAAAATCTACGAAAACATACATACATATACATACATACATACATACATACATACCTGTTTTCTGAGGTTTTCGCAGGTGTTTGTATGTAGGTCTTTGGTTATTCGGGTTTTCTCCCGCGTAAAATTGGAAGTGTCTCGGCGACGTTTCGACGAAGCCTCATTCGTCATCTTCAGGCTGGTGTTCTCGGCTTTGTGTTTCCAGGAGCAATGTGAGATAGCAGCTGTCTCTTCCTTTTAACTGCTAGTGGGGGTGGGAGCTGATTGGGTGGGAGCTGATTGGGTGGGAGCTTGGCTGTATTCTGATTGAGAGCCAAGCTCCCATCCGATCAGCTCCCACCCCCACTAGCAGTTAAAAGGAAGAGACAGCTACGATCTCACATTGCTCCTGGAAACACAAAGCCGAGAACACCAGCCTGAAGATGACGAATGAGACTTCGTCAAAACGTCGCCAAGACACATCCAATTCTACGCGGGAGAAGACCCGAATAACCAAAGACCTACATACATAGATATAGATATAGATATAGATATAGATATAGATATAGATATATAGATACACATACACACACAACACACACACACATGTATGTATGTATGTATGTATGTATGTATGTATGTATGTATGTATGTATGTATTTCTCTTTAGCCAGGTTCTTCCTATGTAAAGCAAGATTTTTATGCAGCCCTAGTTCAGTGACATCACAATCCACTAGTCGAAGCCTATGAAACGGAAAGAAAACATATATCTATATATCTATATATTTATAGAAATATAGATATATATATTTGAAAAAAGCAAATTTCGCAGAACCTTGACTTGGAATGATTGAGAATCTCAGCAAAAACACATTCTAATTTTCCTCCAGGAGTTCAAGGCAACTTTTTTGGGGTGGGGGGTAGGGGTGTGTGTGTGTGTTAAGGTGCCCCCACATTTTATTTCCACAACAACCCTGAGAGGTAGGCTGACCCAGAGAGAAAGAGAGAGAGGAACAGGCCCCAGAGCCTCTGGGAAGCTTCTGCGGTTCATGGAGGTCAGGAACAGTTATAAGTCAAGGACTATCCATATTAGGTGGCCCGTCACAAAATGTTTAAAAAGGCCATTTCCTGTTTATAAGCATTCAGCGGCTTTACAGGAGTGGATTCTGCCTTGAGTAGGGGTTGGACTAGATGACCTCTAAGTACATTTCTATGTTCTTGACTACTAGTCATCTCCACTTAGATTATATTTAGAGATATTTCCTTCTGGGCCAATTGGTCATGAAAACAAGTTGAGTGACTTGGAACCCGTCTTTCTCTCTCAGCCCAACCTACCTCACAGGGTTGATGTTGTGGGGAAAATAGAAGGAATATTGGACATATTCACTGTCTTAAGTTATTTGTGAAAATAATAAAGGCGGGATACAAATCAATCAAACAAATAAAAATCAGCTGAATCAGCACTATTTGAGCATCAAAGGATGCAAAGAGTGAAGGCCTGTGGCCCTAAGATTAAATTGATTTATTATTACTCAAAACACTGAAATGAAACCCAAAGAGGCTTTTTCCAAAAGCAACTAAATTTTCTTTGTTTTTCCTTGAAGACATTTCACTCTTCATCCAAGAAGCTTTTTCAGTTCTGCCTGAATGGAGGAGGATGGAAGCATTTATATTCCTTGCAGTCATCTGGTCATTTGCACTCTTCCTTCCTTCCTTCCTTCCTTCCTTCCTTCCTTCCTTCCTTCCTTCCTTCCTTCCTTCCTTCCTTCCTACCTTCCCCCCCTCTGTCTCTTTCTTTCTTTCTTTCTTTCTTTCTTTCTTTCTTTCTTTCTTTCTTTCTTTCTTTCTTTTTTGAATATATGTTTTATTGGTACATTTTTTGTTAAAAACAAAAAATCCCATATCTATCTGAACAACGTGTTGTCTGGGCATAATTAATTTTAAGTAAAGATACATCCACTACCATAATTTTCATTTTCATTTCATTTATTTCAATTTATATACCGCCCTTCTCCCCGGGAGGGGGACTCAGGGCGGTGAACAACCAAATTTATAACACATATAATACAAACATTAAAAGAATTTTAAAATTGAATTAAATCGTTGGCGTTCCAGATAAAAGTCTCAACCCCATTAAAATACCCAATTTAAAACCCCAGAAATCAATAATAGCAAAAAATTTTGTTAAAACCCCATTAAAATCGATCAAGCAAGGCCGGCTTGTTGGAATAAATAAGTCTTAAGGGCCTTTCAGAAAGTGCGGAGGTCCGGGATCAAACGAATTTCAGGAGGCAGCTCGTTCCATAGGGTGGGTGCCCCCACAGAGAAGGCTCTCCCCCTGGGGGCCACCAGCCGACATTGCTTGGCTGATGGCACCCTGAGAAGGCCCTCTCTGTGTGAGCGTACTGGCCGGTGGGAGGTTATCGGTAGCAGCAGGCGGTCCCGCAAGTAATCATACCAGTAATATTAATAAATGTATCAATAATCATAAAATAATAAAACCATTAGTTTGTCCATCTTGCAATATTTTCAGTTCACTTTTTTATTATCTCTTTGAATTCTTTCTAAATTCTAACCTCTGTTTCTGTTGGTTAACCATTGGTAAAATATAGCCCATGTTAAAAAGTATTCTGTTTCTTCCTTTTCTTTTATCTTAAGTGTCAATCTATCCATCTCCGCTTATTCTAATATTTTTTTTATTACACTTTCATCTCTTTTTATTACACTTTCATCGTTTTTTCCATTGTCATGCAAACATTATTGTTGCTGCTGTTATTGAATGCAAAATTAAATATGTATTCCCTTTATTATATTGTTCTGTTAGTATCCCCAGCAGAAATATTTCTGGTTTTAAATGTATGTGTTGTTTTATCATTTTTTCTAACCAAGTGTGTATTTTAGCCCAGTATTTTTTTTCCCTTTGGGCATGTCCACCACATATGATAATATGAACCTGGTGTCTGATTACACTTCTAATATTTAACTGATAAGTTTTCAAACGTCTTAGCTAACCTCGCTGGTGGTAAATGCCAACTATAAAATATTTTGTATAGATTTTCCTTATCGACCGTTGACATTGTTAATTTACAGTTTCTATCCCACAATTTCTGCCATTTGACTAATTCTATTGAATAACCAAACTTTTTAGCCCATCTTATCATCGTTTCTTTCACTTGCTCTTCTTCCGTCTTAATACTTAATAAGTAGCTATACATTTTTTAAAAAATTAATTTTTCCATCTCTCCCTAGTAATATCTGCTTTAGTTCTGTGGGTTCTATATAGAAACCATGCATTCTCGCATCTTTTTCATATCTTGATTGTATTTGCATGGATGGCCACCATGCTAAATCAATCCCTTGATTAATTAATTCTTGCTTAGATTTGAGTTCCCCTTTATCATTCAAAATGTCCTTATACCTTACAATTATTTTATGTATTAATCACATTCGGATGAATCAGTGCCTCCATTGGCACTCTTTCTGAGAGTCATTGAGGTCACTTGGAGGTTTATCTGGGCCCTCGGAGTCACCTGAATAGTGCAAATGGGTGTGGAACAGTGGTGGGATTCAGCCAGTTTGTTAAATTAGTTGTTTGTTTGTTTTTTTTAATTTGATTTATATGCCGCTCTTCTCTGGAAAGTCATGGCAGCTTACAATGCATTAAGCAATAGCCTTCATACTTTTGTATATTTATACAAAGTCAGCTTATTGCCCCCACAAACTGGGTCCTCAGTTTACCAATTTACCTACCTTAGAAAGAATGGAAGGCTGAGGCAACCTTGAGCCTGGTGAGATTCGAACTTGCAGTAATTGCAGACAGCTGGTGTTAATCACAGTGCTTTTAGTCTGCTGAGCTATCCAGGCTCCTGGATCCAGGCTCCTGGATAGTTAAATTGCTGGCAGGCTCCTCCCTTTCCCTCCCCTCCCAGCCCCTTCCAAGAATCCCCACATGCTCCCAGGTAAATTCAAGGAGGCCTCCTAGCCCAAAACGGGGTGCTGGGGGGGGGGCGTGTCCCACCAGCGGCCCATTTTTGTTCCCGGGGGGGTGCAGGAGGCCAAGTGATGCCTGTCACACCCCCTGGCCATGCACATGGCCACACACACCCAGCCGGTCATTAGATCGGAGAACCAGTTGTTCAATTATTTGAATCCCATCACTGGCTGTGGCAACTTCTTGGAACTGCTGAAGAGTAACCACTTCACAAATGCATGGCACAACGTAAGAGAACAAACCCATCAGGAGAAGATTCACCTGCATTTAAAAGACAAAGGCCACTCTTTTGAAGACAGCAAAGTCCACATTCTGGACAGAGAGGACGGCTGGCTTGAAAGAGGGGTCAAAGAGGTCGTCTAGATTAAAACTGAACAGCCCCCTCTCAACGAAGTAGGAGGGACAGGACACCACCTATCTCGGATCTACAACAGAGTCCTTTCAGCAGTTCCAAGAAGGTTCCACACCCATTTGAACTATCCAGGTGACCCCGAGGGAGGGCACAGATAGTGGCCTCAACGACTCTCTAAAAAGAATACAAATGACCAGCTGTCCTCAAGGAATCTAAATCCTTCCATTCCCCACCATTCCAATCAGAGCTGAAGAAGCTCAAGATCCAGATGGATCTTGACAGACTTGAACCCTGGGCCCTATCTAACAAAATGAAAGTCAACGTAGAGAAAAGTCAAGTCTTACACTTAGGCAAGAAAAACTCAAAGTACACATATAAACTGGGGGAAACCAGGCTTAACAGCGGTGACTGTGAGAGGGATCTTGGAGTCTTAGTGGACAATCAGCTAAATATGAGCCAGCCGTGTGTGGTGGCAGTCAAAAAAGCCAATGCAATCCTAAACTGCATTAACAGTGGGATACAATCAAGATCAAGTGAGGTAGTAATACCACTCTATAAAGCCTTAGTAAGACCACACCTAAAGTATCGCATCCAGTTTTGGTCACCATTCTATAAAAAAAGATGTTGAGACTCTAGAAAGAGTGCAGAAAAGAGCAAACAGGATGATTAGGGGATTGGAGACTAAAACATTTTTTTTTTAATTTGATTTATATGCCGCCCTTCTCCGGAGACTTAGGGTGGCTTACAATGCGTTAAGCAATAACCTTCATACTTTTGTATATTTATACAAAGTCAGCTTATTGCCCCCACAAACTGGGCCCTCAATTGACCTAGCTTAGAAAGGATGGAAGGCTGAGTCAACCTTGAGCCTGGGGAGATTCGAACTTGCAATTATTGCAGACAGCTGAATGTTAATAACAGGCTTTTAGTCTGTTGAGCTATCCAGGCTCTTGAAGAATGGTTACAGGAACTGGGCATGGCTAGTCAATAAAGAGAAGGACCAGGGGAGACATGATAGTGTTCCAATATTTGAGGGGCTGCCACAGAGAGGAGGGGGTTGAACTGTTTTCCAAAACACCTGAAGGGTCCAGACAAGGAATAATGGATGGAAATTGACCAAGGAGAGATTCAACCTAGAAATGAGGAGGAACTTTCTGATAGTGAGAACAATCAACAATCAAAGTGGTGGGAGCTTCATCACTGGAGGCTTTCAAGAAGAGACTGGACTGCCATCTGTCAGAAATGGTATAGGGTCTCCTCCTTGAGTGGGGAGGGGGTCTTTATCACTAAATGACCTATAAGGTCCCTTCCAACTCTGTTCATCTGTTAAAGCTCCATAGAGAGCAAAATGAAACAGCCCTTCGGTACTGGGGACTTTTGACCTCTGGTCTGAGGTCGGTCTAATATTCTGCTGCACTTCTCTGCCACGTTGAATCAAGAGCAGAGGAGGGGAGTCAAAATGACTTGTTTCGGCTGCAAATTCCCGAGAGCAATCTTTATTTGCAGCTTCCTCCCCCATCCCCCCCCCTTATTTCAGCACCCTCTAGAAATCCTTATTTTTGCACCCTTATTTTTTTTTTTTTGCACCCTCTAGAAATCCAAGCAGGATTGTCAGATCGAGTAACACAGGAACGGATGGAAATTTGAGGCCCAGGCATCTTTCATTTTGCAAATCTCATGGTGGTTGCTTAAAATTTCGAAATACAGTCAACTGCTCCAAAGCCTGAAACACCTTCAGCTCTCTTTCAATATTTATTTATTTTTTTCCTTACTCGCATCTCACATCTAGTCAAACATGCATTTATCTGAGTAAATATTTAGCCGATATATTTCAGTTAAATGCTTCATATCCCAGACGCTCTGGGTAGCTTACTGAAACATAAAAATAAGTGATCATAAAATAAAGCTGCACCGCTGATATGGTTGAAGCCAGCAACGTTAAGTCAGAAGGGAGGCTAAGGGAATTGCTCTGATCAGCAGTTTTGAAGTGTTTTACGATTATGCACCAAGGCGAATCTCGTCCTTTGATTGCAACGTTATCCTTTGAATTTTTTGCACCTTTTGAAGTTTTGCAGGGTTGTGGGCTCCTTGGCTCAAACGAACAAACAAAAAGGAAAGACATCTTCAGATAGGTCCTTTTCCTGAGAGTTGTATGTAGCTGTGTGTTTGTATTTGTGTGGGTGGATGGATGGATGGATGGACTCAGATAAATGGATGGATAGAGATGGATGGATGGAGATGGATGGATGGATGGAGAGAGAGAGAGAAAGAGAGAGTGTGTGAGAGAGATGGAAAGATGATAGATGATAGATAGATAGATAGATAGATAGATAGATAGATAGATAGATAGAGAGAGAGAGAGAGATAAATAGAGAGAGATAAATAGAGAGAGAGATAGAGAGATAGATAATGGATGGATTGTAGATAGATAGATAGATAGATAGATAGATAGATAGATAGATAGATAGATAGATAGACAGACAGACAGACAGACAGACAGACAGACAGACAGACAGACAGACAGACAAATATGGATGGATTGTAGATAGATAGATAGATAGATAGATAGATAGATAGATAGATAGATAGATAGATAGATAGATAGATAGATATAGATAGATAGAAAAATCTGATCACAACCCCAAACTCTGGCTCAGATATGTAGACGACACCTTCATAATCTGGCCACATGGGAAAGAAAAACTGGACAACTTCCTCACACACCTCAACAGCCTACACCCCAAAATACAGTTCACCATGGAAACAGAAGCGAACAACCAACTTCCCTTCCTGGATGTCTTAGTCTACAGGAAATCCAATGGCTCCCTAGGACACACTATCTACCAGAAGAAAACACACACAAACCGCTATCTGCATGCACTCTCACACCACCACCCAGCCCAGATCAACTCTGTAGCCAAGACACTCATCTCGAGAACAAAACGCTTAGCTGACGAACAACACCTAAAAACCGAACTACACACTCTCACTAACGTACTAACATCCAATGGATTCCAAAGAAATAAGATTACCAACCTAATCCAAAAAGAAACCCCCACTAAAATTCAAGACAGAGAACAAGAAAACGGCAAAGCCCTCCTCCCGTACATAAAAGGCACCACAGACAGAATAAGCAAAATCCTCCACAAACATAACATCAAGACAGCATTCTGCACAAACCGAAAAATATCCACCATCCTAAGGAACCCCAAAGACAAAACTGAGTTAGAAAATCAAGGAGTATATGAAATCCCATGCACCGCCTGCCCCACCACATACATTGGACAAACCAACAGAAGAATAAGTGCACGCTTTGAAGAACACAAGAACTCAGTCAAAAAAGAGGAACCAACTTCTTCCCTGGTCCAACACCTTAAAGCCACAGGACTTGAAATTGACTTTAAAAAGACCAGAACTATCGCCAAAACTGAACACTTTAATAACAGAATAATCAGAGAAGCCATCGAGATAGAAAAACGCCCACACAGCATGAACAAACGAGATGATACCTCCCGCCTACCAGCCATTTGGAAACCCGCCCTTATTGACAAATGAGTCCCTAACACGATGAATGACACCAGACCCACACTCACAAGAGCCACACAGGATGTCACCACCACACATCCATGCAGAAAACAGACTCAAACCCACAATGATAATGAGGCACGACCAAGGACCAGAAGCCAGACCGCAGCTGCATCATTAGCCAGTTTTAACCCCTCCAATCCATACATGAATCAGACCAGCACCCACCATGAAAAGCTTTCACGACCACAAACACGAAGCCAAACAACAACAACGCAGCTCATCAGCTCTAATCCCCCTGCAACTCAAACTTGGCACAACCAAGCCCCCACCCAAACAGAACACACCCTCAGCCAATCAGAGCACAACCAACCCCCCATCCAATCAGACCACAGCCAAGCCCCTAACCAATCAGAACACACCTCCACCCAATCAGAACACAGCCAAGCTCCCACCCAATCAGCTCACACTCCCACTAGCAGTTAAAAGGAAGAGACAGCTGCGATCTCACATTGCTCCTGGAAGCATGAAGCCGAGAACACCAGCCTGAAGATGACGAATGAGACTTCGTCGAAACGTCACCAAGACACTTCCAATTTTTTGTGGGAGAAGACCCGAATAACCAAAGACCTACATACAAACACCCGCAAAAACCTCAGAAAAGATGATAGATAGATATAGATAGATAGATAGATAGATAGATAGATAGATAGATAGATAGATAGATAGATAGATAGATAGATAGATATGGATGGATTGTAGCTGGATGGATGGATGGATGGATGGATGGATGGATGGATAGATGATAGATAGATAGATAGATAGATAGATAGATAGATAGATAGATAGATAGATAGATAGAGAGATGGCTAGAGATAGAATAGTTAGATATAATTTTAGAAAAATATGTCTGCAAAATTGAACTGATTTGGCCTAATGATGAAAGCTCCAGTCTAGGAACCAAGAGGCTGTGAGTTCTAGTCCTGCCTTAGGTTTTGTACTTTCAGAGTCCTGCCCCAAAGGAGCTACTGGAAGAAACAGGGACGGGGGAAAAGAGGCGACATGCTGGAAAAGAGGGGAAGGAAAGGAAGGCCCAAGAGAGGACCAGCTCCCCCTTCTATTAGCTCCCCACTTCTGTGAGAAGCTTGGGATCAATTTTTTGCCCCCCCCCGCCCCCCGAACTCAAACTTTCCACAACAGACAAGATATTGATGCCTTTGCTAATTAGGAGCAGGAGCTGACAGGGTGGGGTTTTTCTTTTTCTTTTCTTTGAAGCTTTAATTAATTCAGAAAACATTTATTGTGCCCAGAGAGACATGATCACCCTCAACTAAAGCACGTGGCTCTTTAATAACCCAAAATATTTTCCAGGAGGGCTGGGAGGATTTTCCTCTCACCTCAGTAATGCAACAACCATTTTTATAAGCTGCTTTTTTTCTTATTATATCTGTCAGATATCTTTCTCGGCTAAATGTTGAACTGGTACTTTGAACGAGAAACTGAGGTCTCTCTCTCTCTCTCTCTCTCTCTCTCTCTCTCTCTCTCTCGCAACAAAGCAGATATGTTTTGGGATTCACTTCTTCTGGGATTTTATTCCTTTGCGTTGCAGTCCAGCATACGTTCCAGAGATTTCTGTGTGGTCCCCCATCCAAAGACAGGAGAAGAATTAAATGTATAAGGAAGCAGGTTTTTAAAGGAAGAGGTTGCCTTGGGAGCTGGGGGGCTCCCTTTTATTGGAGATGCTGAATCGGATGCTAGATGACTATGTCCCATGGGATGCTAAGGGAGTGGGTTTCAGTATTGGGTAGGAGGTTGGGCTAGATGATCTCTAAAGCCCCTTCCAACTCCTGGCATGCAATGACTCTATGTCAGGTCAGTTCAATTCAACTTGACTGATTAAAACTAAGGTTTCCACTGTTACTTGGATATTGCCAGGATGTGTATCCTTCCTTCCCTGTATAGTCCTTGCATTTATCTCTTTCTCTCCCTCCCTCTCTCCCTCTCTCTACACACACACACACCTCTATCATCTATCTATCTATCTATCTATCTATCTATCTATCTATCATCTATCTATCTATCTATCTATCTATCTATCTATCTATCTATCTATCTATCTATTTTCTATCAACCTAGCAACCTCTCTCTCTCTTTATATCTATCTATCTATCTATCTATCTATCTATCTATCTATCTATCTATCTATCTATCTATCTATCTATCTATCTTCTATCAACCTGTCAACCCATCAGCCTCTCTCTCTCTCTCTCTCTCTCTCTCTCTCTCTCTCTCTCTCTCTCTATCATCTAGCTACCTACCATCTACCATCTATCTTCTATCACAGTGGTGAAATCCATTTTTTTTTACTACCGGTTCTATGGGCATGGCTTGGTGGGCATGGCAGGGGAAGGAAACTACAAAATCTCCATTCCCTCCCCACTCCAGGGGAAGGATACCACAAAATTCCCATTCCCTCCTCACTCCAGGGAAAAGATATTGCAAAATCTCCATTCCCACCCCACTGTAGGACCAGCCAGAGGTGGTATTTGCCGGTTCTCCAAACTAGTCAAAATTTCCACCACCGGTTCACCAAACTGCTCAAAATTTCCACTACCAGTTCTCCAGAACCGGTCAGAACCTGCTGGATTTCACCCTGGTCTATTATCTATCTATCTATTATTGGACTATATTTATTATCTACTATCTAAACAGATCTAAGTATCTATCTATCTATCTATCTATCTATCTATCTATCTATCTATCTATCTATCTATCTATCTATCTATCTATCTATCCTCATTTATCATCTACCTACTATCTACAATCTATTGTCTATCATCTATCTATTGCCAGACTACATTTATTATCTACTATCTAAACATTCCAGGATAAATGGCCTGGAAGCTAAATTGTATGATGAATGGAATTAGGTATGTTTAGCCTAAGGGAGAGAAGGCTCAGGAGCCATGATAGCTGTCATCTGTCACTTGAGAGGCTGTCACCGAGAAGCACCTGAAGGTAGAACAAGAAGCAATAGGTAGAAGCTCCTCAGAAAGGAGATCCAACCTGGAAATAAGGAATAATTCCTGACAGAACGACGATTAAGCAACGTAACAGCTTCCCTCTTGGAGATGTGGATGCTCCATTGCTGGAGGTTTTCAAGAAGAAATTGAATAGCCATTTGTCCTGGATGGTATAATGACTCCTGCCTTGGGCAGGGTGTTGGTCTAGAAGACCTCCAAGGTCCCTTCCAGCTCTATGATTCTATTATTTCCTGGTACCCAGCAGACCTCATCCTACTGAACTTCTGAGCCCAGATAAATCATGCTGACATACAACTTGCCCTAACATACCCTAACATACAACTTGCCCATCTTCAGAGCCCTAAAGAGGTTTGCATTTTAAAGCCCCCCAGAAATGGGATTTTAATCAATCAATCAATCAGAATAAAGCTGAAAGGGACCTTGGAGGTCTTCTAGTCCAGCCGCCTGGACAAGCAGGAGATCCTGTATCATTTCAAACAAGTGGCTGTCCAGTCTCTTCTTAAAAGCCTCCAGAGCTAAAGCAGCCTAAAACATTAAACAAATACACTCAAAACATTCTGAATAAATCACATCTAAATAAACCCGCAGATGCATTCATTCACCGGCAGCAGTTAAAAGAAAAGGGAGTGAACATGTTCCTTTGAGAAGCATTTTTCCACACAGTGTTGGCTGGAGGCAAAATATTGCTGCCAGACTCTTCAAATATCACCTTTTTCTGCTTTCTTTGAAGATCCACAGACTCATTCATGCAACGAAGAGCCAGAGGGAAAAAAATCTTAGCTGAGCTTTTTTCCAAAACCCACGTTTTTTTATACCTCTGGGACTCGCTGAAATTCTCTTTTGTTCACCGCAAGGCACAAAAAGATCAGCTTCCCTCTAGTCTGTCTGAAAGCCCAAGGCCTATCATCCCCAGCCAGCACGGAGGTATTCATCTAATCCATCTGGAATGCAGACGACCAAGGGACGCAGCCTTTGAGGAACAGAATGAAGGGGATACAAGTAATCCTTGATTTATGACTTGTTCTGCCCCAGCTACGGACCCCAAAGAACGCAGCACACACAAACTCTATACAAAGCTTATTTTACTCAAATAACTTAGTCCTTATCAACCAAAGGCTGTTAATAAACTGTCTTAACAGCCTATCAGAATTCTAAGATAAGGCAATCACAGTCTTACTAGAGGTGGGAGAAAGCCCAGAAGCAATTTTGCAGAGAATCCAGACGCGAAGGAGAATGAACTAAAGTTGTTCCCTGCAAATTGCTGCAAGTGGCGTTCCTCCTTAAATAGGCTAAGGGAGTGGCCAATTAGCCCCAAGACTTATTCTCGAGGAGACCTCCTCCTGAGGAGCCACTCCTGCCTTTTGGCCGCTCTGCGCGCTTGTGCATTGAGAAGAGGCCCCTCCTCTTCTTCCTCTTCACTTATGGGAGCTTCTGAAGGCCCTGGCTGAATCCCCGCCTCTGGCACCACATCTTCTCCAGCCTCCTCATTGTCTGACTCGAGTGCCAGCTGCATAGGCTGCTAGCGCAGCACCACACCAGCCTCCTCACTGTCTGAATCAGCTACTAGCTGCACATGCCGCTGACGGGTCACAACATGACTGCAATTGAGCCCACATCTTCTGTTGTTAAGCGAAACATTTGCAAAGTGAGCTTTAAGTGGATCACTGCAGCCGTTAAGTGAGTCACATGGTTGTTAAGTGAATCTGGCTTCCCCATTTATTATTTATTTATTTATTTATTTATTAGTTCGATTTATATGCCGCCCTCCTCTGGAGACTTACGATGCATTAAGCAATAGCCTTCATACTTTTGTATACTTTTGAATCCTAGTTGCTCTTCTCTGCCCTTTTTTCAAAGTCTCAGCATCTATTATGTAACGTGGTAACCAAAACTGGATGCAGTGTTCCAGGTGAGGTCCTTACTCATCCCAGTAACTCCCATGCATTCTGATAAACAATCATGATTTATAAACCATCCTCAGCCACTTCTAGCTGATAGGACTCTTGCTGGTTTTCCCCTTCTCGTTCATTTGCCTTCTCAACTCCTGCTGCTTCTGAGCAGAAACCAACCATCAATCAAACCTCCAAAGGCGCCAGGTGCATTTCCTCTCAATTGCTGTTGAGCGTCATCCTGGCTCAAAGCTAATGGCATCCAGCTGTTCCCAGGTGTTCCACCCTCTCTGGGATTTCACCATCAAGGTGAGGAAGCGATTGCTGGTTTTGGTGCATGCTACAACATCAGATTGTGTTCTGATGCCAGGACACAATGAGAAGATGGGGTGAAATGTATTTATTTTGTTAAGAAATTTATGGAGAAGTTTTATGCAGTTGCCCAACTCATTCAGAGTGACTCTGAAATAAAATTCCAACACAAAAACAAAGAAATCTTCAATCCCTTGGTGACACCAAACCAACGAATCACTTGATGGGCTCCATATCTAGTTGGGTTCCTCAAGCCCATTGGCAGAACCATGTCTTCAGGGCCTTTTAAGAGTGTCCAATTGGGGGGTCAGTATTATCTCTACAGGGATCATGTTCCACAGGGAGGGAGCCACCATGGAGAAGGCCATCCTTCTTGGTCCCACCAAAGATGGGCCTCCTTAAGAGAGGGGACCTATAACATATACTGCCTCCCCACTCTGGTGGGTGAGGTAGATGTTAACTGGGAATAGGTAATCCTTCAAATAATCTGGGCTCAGACCATGTAGGGCTTTAGAGGTGACAATCAGGACCTTGAATTTGCAAATTGGCAGCCAATGCAGTTCTCACAAGATGTATGACCCATGCACAAATCTAGGCTTGTTGAGAACAATGTGGGTCACTTCAGATACTTTTCAAGGGGAGCCCCATGTAGAGCATGTTGCATTGTTTTGAGTATCACAACAGGCATCCATGGGACTTCTGTGTTGTGTGACTTTATGTTTTTTCTTTGAAGATGTTTCACTTCTCACCCAAGAAGCTTCTTCAGTTCTGAGCTTCTTGGATGAGAAGCAAAATGCCTTCAAAGAAAATCCAGAGAATCCAGTTGCCTCTTGAAAAAGCATCTTTGGGTCTATGAGGAGTTTTTGGGAAGGTACAATCACAATTTGCGGTGAGGATGTTCATTCATTTAATTGACCCAAATATCTTGGTGGGTTCTACCCACTCTTATATTTAATCTCTGAGATTAAAATTAAAGGTGGTTTGAAAAGGAACTGAGGTCAGTGAAGATTATTAGGGGAAAAAAAATAGCATGGGTGTGATTCAATTTTTTAAAATTCCAACTTTTATCTCTCTCCCTCATTCCCCCCCCCTTATCATTTTTTATTCTGTATCTCATTCTTTATCTCTTTCATTTTCTCTCTTTCTCTCCCTCCCTCCCTCCCTCCCTCCCTCCCTCATTCTTTCACTTTCTCTCATTCTTTTTTATTCTCATTCTCTTTCTTATTCACTTTATCTCATTCTCCCTTTCATTCTTTCTCTCATTCTCCCTTTCATTCTCTCTCTCTCTCTCTCTCATTTTCTCTCACATTCACTTTTAATCCTTTCTCTTATTCTTTGTTCCTCTCTGTCTCTCATTCTTTCTGTCATTCTCTCCCTCTCTCTCCCTCTCTCTCATTCTCATTCTCTCATTCTTTCTCTCTTTCTCTAATTCTCATTCTCTCTCTCTCTCATTCTCTCTCACACACTTTCCTTCTCTCTCATTCCCTCTCATTCTTTGTTCCTCTCTGTCTCTCATTCTTTCTCTCATTCTCCCCCTTACTCTCTCATTCTCATTCTCTCTCTCATTCTTTCTCTCTTTTTCTAATTCTGATTCTCTCTCCCTCTCTCTCATTCTCTCTCTCTCTCCTACACTTTTTCATTCTCTCTCTCATTCTCTTCTTTGTCTTTCTCTCATTCTCCCTCCCTCCCTCCTTCTCGTTAAAATTTAAAATTTCCCCTTTACTGGCTGGCCTTCTTTTCAAATCTTTTTTAGCTTGTCTCAGCCCAACTAGCCTGAGAGATGATACACATCTCCCGAAGCAACCCAAATCTCTGCCTTCTCCCCCAATAAGCAATTAAGAAACATTAATAAGCCCATTTGTATGCATTTGTGTCAAAGACCCCTGCCTCCCGACAATTTCTCTTCCGACCCGTTCTAGACAAATGCACCGCGCTCTCAGCCAAGATGCTATAGAATTAGACCCTGGCTTAGCAAAAACGGTCCACAAACAAAGAGACATAATAATAAACACGGAGACCAAAAGCATTCAGCAGGCCATTGATAGCTCTGCCTTCTGTTAATTGGCAGAGGAGGAATAAAAAGCATGGGAAAATCCATCTTGGTGGGAAATGAGATCTAGCCATTTACAGCCTCCCTTCTCTGCTTCATCAATCAGGATCAAAAGGAGATAATCCCCATCCTTATCTCCACATTTATTGCCTGCAAAAAAAAAAAAAAAGCGACATCGACAAGTGTCAAAGCTGCCTTCCTTCCCTTCCATTGCAAAGCTGGGTTGGGTAGCAGAGCAGGGCAGGGGCTCAACAAATACGGGCCGGGGTCAAGTTAGGAGGAGGAAATTTTTAATTAAAAGGAGATGGAGAGCAAAATAGCATTTGTTCCACTCTCTTGGAAAAACATCCAGGAAACATTTTCCTCCACAGTTCCTTAAAGCAGGAAGGTCCAAACCAACGTTAAGATGTGTGGACTTCAACTCCCAGAATTCCCCACCTGGCTCCCTCCCTCCCCCCCTCATTTTTCCTCTCCCAGTATCCTTCCTTCCTTCCTTCCTTCCTTCCTTCCTTCCTTCCTTCCTTCCTTCCTTCCTTCCTTCCTTCCCTTCCCTTCCCTTCCCTTCCCTTTCCCCCCTTGTTCCTCCTCACTCAGTATCCTTCCTTCCTTCCTTCCTTCCTTCCTTCCTTCCTTCCTTCCTTCCTTCCTTCCTTCCTCCCTCCCTTCCCTTCCCTTTCCTCCCTTGTTCCTCCTCACTCAGTATCCTTCCTTCCTTCCTTCCTTCCTTCCTTCCTTCCTTCCTTCCTTCCTTCCTTCCTTCCTTCCCTTCCCTTCCCTTCCCTTCCCTTCCCTTCCCTTCCCTTCCCTTCCCTTCCCTTCCCTTCCCTTCCCTTTCCCCCCTTGTTCCTCCTCACTCAGTATCCTTCTTTCCTTCCTTCCTTCCTCAGACATACCTCCTTCCTGCCTTTCCTTTATTTTATTATTTATTAGTTCAATTTATATGCCGCCCTTCTCCGGAGACTCAGGGCAGCTTACAATGTGTTAAGCAATAGCCTTCATACTTTTGTATATACCTGCTTAGAAGGGCTTTCGGCCTCCCCCTAAGCGGTGTTCTTTTTTATACAAAGTCAGCTTATTGCCCCCACAAACCAGGTCCTCATTTTATCTACCTCGAAAGGATGGAAGGCTGAGTCAACCTTGAGCCTGGTGGGATTTGAACTTGCAGTAATCGCAGGCAGCTGGTGCTAGTTAACAGCACTTTAGTCTGCTGCGCCACCAAGGCTCTTATTCCTTGTTCCTCTTCACCTGGTATCCTTCCTTCCTTCCTTCCTTCCTTCCTTCCTTCCTTCCTTCCTTCCTTCCTTCCTTCCTTCCTTCCTTCCTTCCTTCCTTCCTCCTTCCCTCCCTCCCTCCCTCCCTCCCTCCCTCCCTTCCTGGCTTGTATTTTATCACGTTGGAGAAGCCTCTGCTGAGTTTAGTTCCTAGAAAGAACTGGATAAAGGCAGGTGGGCTTTGACTTGCGATGAGAGTGCTAAAGAATTGCAACCCTCAAAAATCTGTTTCATTCTGATTCTGGCAAGGCCATGGGTAGATCAGCAATGAAATGTATTTTTTTTTTTTTAAATTGCCAGATTGGCCATACAAGCTTCATACCTCCATCAACATTGGCAGGGCACACTACTGTATATAAACACAAAGTGAGCTCAACACGCACTAGCGCTGATGATGCTACCTTGACTGGTCATGAAACATCTGTAAGAAAATAACCAAGCTCAGAGAGTACCAAGGACCCCAGAGTCCTCCTGCTCCTGCTCCTCCTCCTCCTTCTCTTCCCTTCAAACCCCACTCCTTTCTAGTACTGATGATGCTACCTGGTTGAGTAATGAAATGTCAAACTCAGAGAGGACCAAGCACCCCACAATCAAGAGCAGATAACAGACCTCAGTGCACATGGATATCACATCAACCTTAGAGATAGATTCTGTGTAAAAATATCCAGCACATTATTCTGCTCTCTTCCACTCCCATCACCTGATGCTTTTCATGGAGGAAGAACCCTGCCTGGCCAACCCCAAAACCCAGCTTGTTGAGCTCAAAATCACCTGTGTCCTGATCTCAAAACAATGTCCTTCTTGTAATCCTCGCTGGCTTTATTTCCTACAATGAGTGGATCAAGTCAATTCTAGGAGGCTGTTCCCGTTTGCCCAGAGATCCATTCCCCAAAAACATCCCTTCAGACCAGCGGTCAAATCCAACAGGTTCTGGAGAACTGGTAGTGGAAATTTTGAATAATTTGGAGAACCATCCAATGCCACCTCTGGCTGGCTCCAGAGTGCGATGGGAATGGGGATTTTGCAGTATCCTTCCCCTGCCACGCCCACCAAGCCACGCCCGCCATGCCACGCCCACCAAGCCACGCCCACATAACCAGTAGTAAAAAAAAATTGGATTTCACCACTGCTTCAGACCCTAAAGAATGATTTATCTGTCTTGTCAACCCCAAATTTTGGCTTATGGTTTCTCCCTACGGCCTCCCATTCAAACCCCAAAGAACGCTTTATCTCTCCTTTCAACCACAAATCTCAGCTTGTAGGTTCTCCCCACAGCCTCCCATTCAAACCCTAAAGAAAGCTTTATCCGGCCGTCCACCCATGCGCCCGGCCTCAAAAACATCCCTAAATAGGACAGCATAGAGCAGGGGCAGGTGGGGGTAGGGGAGCATCCACGATTTCCATTATCAATTCGGGAGAACTGGTCCGAACCGGCTGGAATACGACCTCTGGTTTTTTGGGTTTTTTTAATTAGATTTATATGCCGCCCTTCTCCGGAGACTCAGGGCGGCTTACAATGCGTTAAGCAATAGCCTTCATACTTTTGTATATTTATACAAAGTCAGCTTATTTCTCCCATAAACTGGGTCCTCAATTTACCCACCTTAGAAAGGATGGAAGGCTGAGTCAACCTCGAGCCTCGAAATTGCAATAATTGCAGACAGCTGAATGTTAATAACAGGCAATTAGCCTGCTGAGCTATCTGAGGCTCTTTTCCCTACACCTCCCCCTTCAGATTCTAAAGAATATTTCATCAGTCCTGTCAATCCAAAATCATGGCTTGTAGCTTCTGCTGCAACTAGAGGTCGGATCCAGCCGGTTCGGACCAGTTCGCCCGAATCGGTAATGGAAATCGCGGATGCCCCCTCCCCCCCCCGCCCCGGCTCTATGCCATCTATTTAGGGATGTTTTTGAGGCCGGGAACATGCATGGAAGGCAGGATGCCTTTGTGGGTTGCACAACATAATGTGCAACCCACAAACCCTAAAGAATGCTACATCTGCCCTGTCAACCATGAATCTCGGCTTCAGTTTCTTCCTACACCTGCCCAATCCCAGGGCTGGAGGACAGAGGCACTGAGGAACATTATACCAACTTTACCAAATTTCCGAACTGACTCCTGTTCAGAGTGTGTGATGGTCTCCTCTGCCCCTGGCTGTCTTGGAAGTATCTCATTGGGGATTCAGGATCGGTGGCCTTCTCCGTTTTTTTTTTTTTTAAATTCCGGGAATTCCCCTCTCGGTTTTCCTCCCCGACCACCCTTCTTTGCTCTCCCTCTTCACAACTCTCCCCCCCCTCCCCGTAGAGTTGATTAAACTTTCAGGGCTGAGCACCGAAGAGATTTGTGTGACTGGTAAGCATGGAAACCTGTAAAGAGGCCCCTTTGGCTGGGACACAACTGGAGCCAAACACAATTGGGAAATGGGAGCTTTCTGAATGGACTCAACAACACACACACACACACACACACACACACACACACACACACAGAGGCAGACTCTTTTTGGAAGGAGGAGTGGGGGTGGGTGGGTGAAAGGTAGTGGGGGTGGGGGCCAAGGCAGAGATGTAGGAGCTGAAAGCCATGTCCTCCTCTCCCTCCGCCTCCCTTTCTCCTACTGGCCTTCTGCCTCCCTTTCTCCTCCTCCTCCTCCCTCCCACTCTCCCTTCTCCTTCTCCTTCTCCTTCCCTCCTCCCCTTCTGCTTCCCTTTCTCCTCCTCCTCCTATCTTCCTCCTCCCTTTCTCCCTCCTCCTTTCCTCTTTTCCTTCCTTCACCTCCTCCCTTCCTCCTCCCTTTCTTCCTCCTTTCCTCCTCCTCCTCCCCTTCCTCCTCCCCTTCTGCCTCCCTTTCTCCTCCTCCTATCTTCCTCCTCCCTTTCTCCCTCCTCCTTTCCTTCTTTCCTTCCTCCACCTACTCCCTTCCTCCTCCCTTTCTTCCTCCTTTCCTCCTCCTCCTCCCCTTCTGCCTCCCTTTCTCCTCCTCCTCCTATCTTCCTCCTCCCTTTCCCCCTCCTCCTTTACTCCTTTCCTTACTCCAACTACTCCCTTCCTCCTCCTCTCCTTCTGCCTCCCTTTCTCCTCCTCCTCCTATCTTCCTCCTCCCTTCCCCCTCTCCTCCTTTCCTTCCTCCACCTCCTCCCTTCCTCCTCCCTTTCTTCCTCCTTTCCTCCTCCTCCCCTTCTGCCTCCCTTTCTCCTCCTCCTCCTCTCTTCCTCAATCTCCTCCTTCTTCTCCACTCCTCCTCCCAGGCACAGACAAAGTGGCTCCATTAAGCCATAGGCCATGTTGGCACATGGAATTGCCCAAGCCAGCCAGCTCTTCTCTAGCATGGTGAGAAATTCAGAACATGAAAAAGGGGAAACTGGAAAGGGGAATTCACTGTCAACCAGAGACTCACCCTTTTCTCCTTCTCATCCATTCGGGCTTTTTGGGATTTTGTTCCAATTTTGAACAGTGTCTAAGCAATTGGTCCTAAGTCAAGGGCTTCTTATAAAGTACCTTGGGCTTTGAGAGAGGCAGAGGTTGGTCGAACTTTATCCAATGTTTTCTTTGGTCAACGCTAAACTATATGATGAATGATTGAGGGATCTGGTTACGTCCAATCTAATGAAGAGAAGGACTTGAGATGAGAGGATAGCAGTTTTCCAAAATTTGAGAGGCTGCCACAAAGAAGAGAATAGCTTTGGAGAATAGCTTGATTCCCTCTTCTTTGTGGAGACCCCTGAGATATCAGAACACTGTTATCATGTCACCTCTAGACCTTCTTGTCATTAAACTAGACAGACCCAATTCCAGCAACCGTTCTTTATAAGTTTAGCATCCCAGACACTCTTATGGACCCTGCCCAAGCATCATTTACATGCCATGTCCCGGATAGAGGGGAGTGAACTGCCAAAGATCTTTTCTGCTGTCCTCACCACTCTCTCCACTGCCTTCCCATCTGAAGGAGTAATGCTTCCAAACCAGACTGTAATGCAATACAACAGGATGCTCTCGATCATCCCTCTATAGCAGCGATGAGTAACCTTTTCCGGACTGAGTGTCAGGGGTGAAATGCTCCCCGTTCGGACCGGATCAGGCAATCCGGTAGCAATTGTAGCAGGTGGTTTGGAGAACCGGTAGTGATGGCAGCACGAGGCTCCGCCCACCCGCCCGGGTGTCGTTACTTCCTGGTTTTAACGAGTGAGGCAAGTGTGTGTGAGTGGCATGCGTACTTCCAAACCGATAAGGAAGGTAACTAGGTGTCACCCCTGGAGCACGTGCATGCCCGAACCCCCAAAATGCATGCATGTGCAGTCCCCCTGCATGCACCCCGCCATGCCGCATGCGTGGCAGAGACCCGAAGACCAGCGGAGCTGAAGTGGGGCAACAGCTCACGTGCCATCAGAGAAGGCTCTGTGTGCCACCTCTGGCACGCGTGTCATAGGTTCGCCATCACAGCTCTATAGGAAGTGGTGAGGACAGGACCAGGAACATGTACTTTTCTCATGTGATGCTGAAAAGGCAGGCACAGCTGTGCCCGCTTCACCAGGGTCTCACTGTTGAGCGACCAAGCCAGTCTACTCGTCAGCTGCACACCCAGAAACTTGATGCTGCTAAGCTAACCACCTCCACAGGTGAATCATAAACCCACACAGGTGTGCGTGGCTGTGCCTTGCCTTTTATTTTTTTTATTTTTTTTATTAAATTTATATACCGCCCTTCTCCTAGTGGACTCAGGGCGGTGCACAGCCAAGAATAAAAAACATTTCAGTACAAAATTTTAAAAATTTAAAAAGAATTAAACAATTTTGGCCCAAAAATTTAAAACATCCCGACTAAAACCCATTAAACAATTTAAATATCTAGCGGGGGAGGGGGGGTGTTACACCAGCCCAGCTTGATGAAATAAAAGAGTTTTTAGGGCACAGCAAAAGGCCTGGAGATCTGGTACCCTGCTTATCTCCGGGGACAAATCATTCCAGAGGGCAAGTGCTGCCACAGAGAAGGCTCTCCCCCGGGGGTCGTCAGCCGACATTGCCTGGCTGACAGCACCCTGAGGAGTCCCTCTCTGTGGGACTGTACTGGCCAGTGGGAGGCTATCGGCGGCAGAAGGCAATCCCGCAAGTACCCAGGCCCTATGCCATGGAGCACTTTAAAGGTGGTAACCAACACCTTGAAGCGCACCCGGAAGACACTGGAAGCCAATGCAGCTCACCCAGGAGAGGTGTCACATGGGAGCGCTCACTCGCTCCCATAATCCCCTGCGTTGTCGATTTTTCTGAAATCGACAACGATCTCTTTCGTGTTTCCAACATTTCCAAGAAGCCTGTTTTTTTATTGCACCAGTTCACCCAACCCTTGATGGTTCCTTTTTGTCACGTCCAACTCAAGTGTAAACATTGGGACGTTTGATTGAGGAGAATCTAACCATTAGCGCAGACCGGGTTTGTTCAATGGAAAAAGAAATAAAAAATAGAAAAGCCATTGGTAACTATACAGCTTAAGTATCTATCTAAATGCAGATGAGCTTATGATGGAAATCTGTTCTTTACAGACCCCTCGCATCCTGGACATAAATTGTTTCAGCTCCTACCCTCAAAACGATGCTACTGCACACCAGAACAACTAGACACAAAAAGTTTTTTCCCGAACGCCACCACTCTGCTAAACAAATAATTCCCTCAACACTGTCAAACTATTCACTAAGTCTGCCTTACTATTACTATTAATATTCTCATTGTTCCTATCACCCATCTCCTCCCACTTATGACTGTATGACTCAGTGGTGGGGTGCCCCTGGTTCAGACCGATTTGCAAGAACCAGAAGTAAAACCGGTGGGAGTCTCAACCCACTAACCCAAACGTCATCATAGGTGATCTGTGCATATGTAAGCTGCGGACAAGATGCAAACTGGTAGTAAAGGTAAGTAGAACCCACCCCTGGTATGACTGTAACGTATTGCTGTATCCTTACGATTTATATTGACTGTTTCCTAATATTATTTGATTGCTTATTTGTCCCCTATGACTATCTTGACGAACGTATCTTTTCTTTTATGTACACTGAGAGCCTATGCACCGAAGACATATTCCTTGTCTGTCCAATCACACTTGGCCAATAAAGAATTCTAATAATTTTAATTCTTTCTACCTATATATTAACACACACGTACCACACATACAAAGGAAAAGAAAGAATTCAGACAGGTGGCATTCCACTCACAAAATCAGTGAACAGCGTCCGTAATTTTAGGCAGAACCTTTGCTAAAAGCTTCATCAACTTTTTAAAAAATGATGCAAATTTGGAAGCTGAACTCAATAGGAAGTCTGTCTCTCGCTCTCCAAAAGAAAATAGGCACAAAAGCTATTGAACATTTTTTTTTTCCCGATCTAAGGAAGAGCCTCTCCATGTTTTGGGCCTAATGTATTTCCTAGACTCTTCTAAACAAAACCAAATAAATAAATACCAGATTTATTTCCCAACATCTGTATTCACCTCTTGCTATTTCTTTCCCAGGCTATCATACTGCGTTAATGAAGGATGGAAGCTTGACGGATGTTTCTGTGTTTATTTATCTTTTTTCAACATCATTTTGCGCTCCAAAATCTGGAGGAATAGCAATAGCACTTAGACTCCTATACCGCTTCACAATGCTTTTACAGCCCTCTCTAAGCGGTTTACAGAATCAGCATATATTGCCCCCCTACAATCTGGGTTCTCATTTTACCCACCTCGGAAGGGTGGAATCCTGAGTCAACCTTGAGGAATGCTTGAATAGGATTTGTGGGTTGGGTTTTTTTTTTTTTTTTTTTGCAAATACATCTATCCCCAAATAGCTACGGACAAAAATAAAGGGGGAAAGACCATCAGGCAATTTATTTAATGTGTGGCAGTGGTTCCCAAACTTTTTGGCTCTGTCATGGGGGTGGGAAGGGAAGGGATGGTCTTACATACATGTACCCCTTGAGGAAATGCAGCATTGCATGCTCATCAGCAGCTTGCATAGCCCGGTTTCCCATGGGCCACAGCCTTGCATCAGGCTGCGGACTGGGAGTTGGGGACCCCTGGCATGTGGCGATGTTACATTAGCCAGGAACCATCACTCCAAATCAACACGGATGGAACAGAATGGCAAAGACCACATCTGACCAGCTTCCATTACCTCCAAACGTAGCTCTTGCCGGTCACCCCAACAAATACATTTGTGCTTTTTTCAATCACAAACAAACAAACCCACTTGACTTACACATCAGCTTCATCCCAGACAATGCACGTTTGATTTGTGGTCCCCTGATTGGAGAGAAAAAGGAGATAAAATAATAAATCAGAGTGCAATTCACAGAGCGATGCTCGTATCCATCACGCAGTCCCTTCATCCGTCTTTGTGGATGTGTGTCCTCCAACTTGCCTAAAAAAGCCTACATCTTGACATCTCCTCCTGACAAAATGCAAATGACAGGATGGGATGTGTCAGCTTCTACGCCAGGGGAAACACAGTTAGGAATCAAGTTTAGCGGTACACAAGCTTGGATGCTCTGCTCGAATGAAAAAAAATAGACGTTATTTATGGATTCCAGGACACCATAAAGTCCGTGGCTCCCTCCTGATTTTGCCTACATTTCATTACCAAACTAGGTAATATCATCAATGCAGTGATGTTACTCATACACAAATGCTGGTCTTCACATCATTTAGGCTTCCTGGTCAATCTCCCAGCTCACTGTTGTCTTTCTTTAAATGTGTCCCTGAGGATTAGACACAACATACCATATACGCAATTTGATTTGGACCTTCCCTTTCTTTTCCCAAAAGGAGAAGGAGGACTGTGAGGTCCTTGGTGCTCTCTGAACTTGGTGGTTTTCTTCCAGATGTTTCATTACCTAGCCAGGTAACATGATCAGTGATGAAAGGGAGTGGGTTTTACAGGGAGGAGGAGGAGGAGGAGGAGGAGGAGGAGGAGGAGGAGGAGGAGGAGGAGGAGGAGGAGGAGGAGGAGGAGGAGGAGGAGGAGGAGGAAAATGTGAGGTCCTTGGTGCTCTCTGAACTTGGTGGCTTTCTTATAGACATTTCATCCCCCCAACTAGTTATCATCTTCAGTACACTTAGTGTATGTAGTTAGATAACGAAATATCCGTAAGGAAATAACCAAGCTCAGAGAGCACCAAGGACCTCACAGTCTTCCTTCTCCCTCCTCCTCCTCCTCCTCCTCCTCCTCCTCCTCCTCCTCCTCCTCCTCTTCCCAGAGCTGGGAAGTCTGAGCCAAACTGTTCTAGCACAGCCTGGGGTGGGTTGGGGGCACTGAAAAGAAAAGGTTTGTTAGTACAAATTGGGGTTTGGTTTAATCTCTCTCGTGAACTCTAAACCCCCTTACAATTTATGCCCCTTCTGATGTCGAGACCTCATTTTAATGAACCTGTGTGATATTATGGGATGCAAACGTATAACGTGTTTGATTTTCTACACGAAGAGGGGGGTTACTTTTACCTTGTCCAATCAATTTTCCTCTTGTATATTTTGTTTTTTTTTTGTTTTGTGATTTTTTTTAGTTCACAAACGTTTTGAATTCAGTGTATTGTCAGGGTATATCATTTACAAAAGAAAAACAGGGAAAAGACAATAAAACATATTAACACGTATACTGGTAACAATAGTAATAATGTAACAGAATAGTTTTGGCTAAATTTCTTTTTATATTAGCTTATTTATAATTCTGTGAAATATATTGGCATATTTATAGTTATAAACCATCTTTATCTTTAATTCGTACGTAGCAATAACCTTTCTTTGTCTAATTTCTACCTCTTATCTCTAATCACTCATAAAATCTATTCCATAGGATGTTAACTATAAAAGGGGATGTAAGCTAAGGATTGGGGTTCCCGCTTTGAATGAGAGGCATCCCTTTTGTCTGAATATTTTGATCAATTGTAAAAAAAAAAATATTTTCCTGTCTCGGTCTGTCTCATTGAAAAATATGCATGCCGAGACACGAGCCTGAAAAAGCCACAAGATCTTGCTTCCAAGATCAGCCAAAGTCAACTAGTGATGCTATCATTGTGTTAAAACCATCCACAAAATTCACTCCTATTTTTATTTATTATTTATTTTATTATTCATATTTCTATGCCACCCACTCTCCGAGGACTCTGGGCGGCTTACAACAATCGACAGTATACTAAATAGCATCTTGCCCCCAACAATCTGGGTCCTCATTTGACCCACCTCGGAAGGATGGAAGGCTGAGTCAACCTTGAGCCGGTGAGATTTGATCCGCTGATCTGCTGAACTAGCAGTCAGCTGAAGTAGCTGCAGTACTGCACTCTAACCAATGCGCCATCTCGGTTCATTTTCTTCCTGACTCAGCATGGAAATCACCCGCAGTGGTGGGATTCAAATAATTTAACAACCAGTTCTCTGCCCTAATGACCGGCTGGGTGGGCGTGGCTGTGGTGGGCGTGGCCAGAAGGTGTGACAGGCAGCACTCGGCCTCCTGCACCCCCTGGGAGCCAAAACGGGCCACAGGGGGGACATGCCCCATTTTGGGCATAGGAGGCCTCCCTGAAGCCTCCTGGGAGCGAAAACAGGCCACAGGGGGGCTCTGCACACACACATACACCCCATTTTGGGCCTAGGAGGCCACCCACATCTTCTGCATCAGCAGGGGGTTGGACTAGATGACCTCCAAGGTACCTTCCAACTCTGTTAATCTTACCCTGAAGCCTCCTGGGAGTAAAAATGGGCCACAGGGAGGTGGGGGGCGCCAGGCCCCTGGGCCCCCGGGCCTCATCTTCGACTTAGGAGGCCTCCTTGCACTTACCTGGGAGCCAAAATGGGGTGCATGGGGACTTCTGAAAGGGGCGGGGAGGAGCGGAGCCAGCCAGCAATTTAACTATCTATTCGCCCAAACCATCTCGAACTGGTTGAATCCCACCACTGAAGTCACGGAATAACAAGATATCGTAACTTCATGATCGGGGGCCCTCTTTCTTTGTCCTCAGCAAAATTTTCAACCGAGAGAGAAAAATTCATTTCAGTTCTAAGTTCTATTCCCACGCAAAATCCTTCCCTTCTAAGTGGTCCCAAGGCAGGAACGATGGCTTACATTATACAAATGGGAGAATTCGATTTCCATCATGGCGACCAGGGATTGAGGTTCTGGCTTGACAGTGACGGAGATGATGCGCGAATTGAGTACTGTGGTATTCCTAGAGAGAAGGAAGGAAACAGAAAAAGGATGGAAGATGGAAGAGTATTTTTTAAAAAAATTGATTTATATGCCGCCCTTCTCCGGAGACAGTGCGTTAAGCAGTAGCCTTCATACTTTTGTATATTTATACAAAGTCAGCTTATTGCCCCCACAATCTGGGTCCTCAATTTACCCACCTTAGAAAGGATGGAAGGCTGAGTCGACCTTGAGCCTGGCTAGGATTGAACTCGCAGTAATTGCAGGCAGCTGGATGTTAAATGCTGCCTTAGTAGGGGGCGTTAGCCTCCTATGCCACTCAGGCTCCTAATTCAGAGAGGTCAACAGAAGAACAGTCCTTTGAAGTGATTCCTTCAAAGGAATTTATACCTCCTTTTTCCGCATAATGGACAGATGTCAACTGAAAAGAAGACTAGGGGATGACAGTGTTCCGATATGTAAGAGGTGTCACAAAGAAAAGAGGGTCATCCCATTCTCCAAAGCATCTGAGGACAGAACAAGAAGCAATGGGTGGAAACCATTGGTCCAGAATGGTACAGGGTCTTCTGCTTGAGCAGGAGGTTGGACTAGAAGACCTCCAACGACCCTTCCAACTCTGTGAGCCTTACTCTGAAACTAATCAAGGAGAAAATCAGCCTAGAACTAAGGAGGAATTTCCTAACAGTGAGAGCAATTAATCGACTTGCCTCCAGAAGTTGTGGATACTCCAACATTGGAGGCTTTAAAAACAGATGATCAAGTAGGATCATTTCAGACAAATGGTTGTCCAATCTCTTCTTAAGAACTTCCAGAGTTGGAGTACCTACAACTTCCCAAAAGCAAAGCCGTTCCACTGATTAATTGTTCTAACTGTCAGGAAATTTCCTCTTAGTTCTTAGTTGCTTCTCTCCTTGATTAGTTTCCATCCATTGCTTCTTGTTCAGTTCAGGTGCTTTGAAGAACAGGATCCTTTCTTCTTTGTAGCAGCCCCTGAGATTTTGGAAGACTGCTATCATGTCACCCCTCGTCCTTCTTTTCTCTAGACTAGCCATGCCCATTCCTGCAACTCTTCTTTATATGTTTTAGCCTCCAGTCCCCTAATCCTCTTTGTTGCTCTTCTCTGCACTCTTTCCAAAGTCTCAACATCTTTTTAAAAAAATCATGGTAACTAAAACTGGATGTTTTGGAGTGTGTTAAAGTCCTGAAACGTATTACGCTTATGGAAAATCAGTTCAAAATATCATAGTGTGCTGTTTACTTTCCAAAATTGTCTGCTTCAACCTGCTGATTTTTAAACTATCTCTACACATGCTGAGCAACAGTAGATATGCACCGCTGAGCAACGTGCATATTATTATTATTTTAATACCATCACTCTCATTTAATATCATCACTATCATTAATTTAAGATCATTCCTCTGAGCCTCCCTTGGAGATCATTAAGAAGAAAGATTCATGCTTATGAAATGCCTTATAAATTGGATTTCTCAGATTCCCCCATGGCTAGCTTTTTAAAAACCCTCAAAGATCGCAATTAGTAACCTGAAATCACATTTGTGTGCACCCAGTTTTTAGAGATTTTTAAAAAAAAAAATTAAAAGAGGAAATAAAAGAAAACAAAGAATGATGCAAAGGTATAAGATCAATAAGTGGACAAGTACAGTTGGCATTCAGCCTGCCAGTGATGAAAAATTAATTATAAAAAACAAAATACACCATTTTCAACAATAAGGAAAAGGGACTTTAGTGATCTTTTTGAATGCCTGAGCTGAGTAGTAAAGTCTCCACTATTTTGGTATGTAAAGATATTGTTAAAGAGAGGGGGAGGGGGAGGGGGAGGGGGAGGAGGAGGAGGAGGGGGTGGAGGAAGAAGAAGGAGGAGGAGGAGAAGGAAGAGGAAGAAAGGAAGGAAGAAAAAGAAAGAAAGAAAGAGAAAGAGAGAGAGAGAGAGAGAGAGAGAGAGAGAGAGAGAGAGATGAGGGGAGGGAGGGAGGGGAGGAGAGGAGAGGAGAGGAGAGAGGAAGGAAGGAAGGAAGGAGAAAGAAAGAAAGAAAGAAAGAAAGAAAGAAAGAAAGAAAGAAAGAAAGAAAGAGATGAAGGAAGGGAGAGGAGGGGAAAAGAGGAGGGGAGGGGAGGGGAGGGGAGAAGGAAGGAAGGAAGGAAGGAAGGAAGGAAGGAAGGAAGGAAGGAAGGAAGGAAGGAAGGAAAGATTAGGTGATGGAACAAGGGAGGGATAAGGGAGGGAAGGAAGGAAGGAAGGAAGGAAGGAAGGAAGGAAGGAAGGAAGGAAGGAAGGAAGGAAGGAAGGAAGGAAAAGAAAGAAAGAAAGAAAGAAAGAAAGAAAGAAAGAAAGAAAGAAAGAAAGAAAGAAAGAAAGAAAGGGATGAGGGAAGGGAGAGGAGGGGAAAAGAGGAGGAGAGGGGAGAAGAGAAGGAAGGAAGGAAGGAAGGAAGGAAGGAAGGAAGGAAGGAAGGAAGGAAGGAAGGAAAGATTAGGTGATGGAACAAGGGAGGGATAAGGGAGGAAAGGAAGGAAGGAAGAAAAGAAGGAAGGAAAGGAAAGGAAAGGAAAGGAAAGGAAAGGAAAGGAAAGGAAAGGAAAGGAAAGGAAAGGAAAGGAAAGGAAAGGAAAGGAAAGGAAGATTCGGGAAGATTTTAATTGGGGACTATTAATCTTGCTAACATCCTCATTTTATTGATTTTAATCCTGCAAATTGCTTTGATGGGATCTTTGTCATTCAAAGCAATTTAGAAATATGGTAAAGAAAGAAAGACCCTAAAATTCTAGGCAAATGCCATATTAAACATTCCACGGAAACAGCTTTGTCAAAGTCTGCAGATTCATGGGCTCAAAAATGAACGTTCCTTCACGTTATGTGTTCATCTTGACCAAAAAGAGAGAGACCAGCCAGTGCAGTGGCACTCAGCTAGATCTGGCTCTTGTGGAGTTTATGGTCCAATGTTCTCCATCTCAGCTTGTCTCCAGCATCATGTGTAGCTCATCCTGCTACACACACACCAAGATGTCATTTCGTCCTTCCACCCTTGACGTCTTTTTGCTTCGCTCCCTTTTTTTTCCAGACCATCAGCTGCCCACATCACGTACCCAAAGTATCTGAACTTCTGCTGGATGATTGTCATCTCCAAGGGCCAGACAAGCCTTGATTGGCTCCGAACTGAATAACTTCTTCTTCTTGCAGTCCATGATACAAGCGGTCCTCAACAGACAACCACAACTGAGCCCAAAATTTACGTTGCTAAGTGAGACATTGGTTAAGTGAGCTTTGCTCAATTTTATGACCTTTCCTGCCACAGTTGTTAAGGTGAAGTTGTAAAATGAGTAACAAGGTCATTAAATGAATCTGGCTTCCCCATGGACTTGGTTTGTTGGAAGGTCGCAAAAGGGATCACGTGACCCCAGGACACTGCAACCGTCATAAACACGAGTCAGTTGCCAAGCGTCCGAATTCGGATCATCTGACCATGGAGATACTGCAATGGTCGTAAGTGTGAAAAATGTCATAAGTCACTTTTTTCAGTGCCGTTGCAACTTTGAACGGTCACTAAATGAATGGTGGTAAGTCAAGGACTACCCATACTCTTAATAACCATTTACCAGCCTACAATTTAACTTTAGTTACTTTTTAACTCTCTCTTATTCTATTCCAACGTCTAGCTTTCATACTGGAAGTTGCTACTGAAAATACAATTGGTTGACTATTTTTGAAACCTTATAGAATAACAGAGTTGGAAGAGACCTTGGTGGATTTCTAGTCCAAACCCCTGGTCAAGCAGGCAAAAGACAAATTGTTGTCCAATCTCTTCTTAAAAACCTTCAGTGATGGAGCAGCCACAACTTTTGGAGTCAAATTGTTCCACTGGTTAATTGTTCTCATTTCCAGAAAATTTCTCCTTAGTTCTAGAATGGATCTCTCCTTGGTTAGTTTCTATCTGTTGCTTCTTGCCTTGCCTTCAAGTGCTTTGGAGAACTCCCTCTTCTTTGGGGCAGCCCCTAAGACATTGCAACACTGCTATTGTGTCACCCCTAGTCCTTCTTTTCTTATTAGACTAGACATACCCATAATGGCAGAAAGCGAAGAGAAACTAAAGAGCCTCTTGATGCAGATGAAGATGGAGAGTGCAAAAGCTGGCTTGAAACTCAACATTATGAAAACTAACATGATGGCATCCAGCCCTCTCAATTCCTGGCAAATAGATAAGGAAGAAATGGAGGTGGTGACATATTTTATTTTCCTGGGCTCCAAGATCACCGCAGATGGGGACTGCAGCCAAGAAATTAAAAGACGCTTGCTCCTGGGGAGGAAAGCTATGGCAAATCTAGACAGCATACTAAAAAGCAGAGACATCACCCTGTCAACAAAAGTGTGTATAGTCAAGGCGATGGTTTTCCCATTTGCAATGGATGGCTGTGAAAGTTGGACCATAAGGAAAGCTGAGCGCCAAAGAATGGAGGCCTTTGAACTCTGGTGCTGGAGAAGACTCCTGCAAGTCCCTTGGACTGCAAGGTGATCAAACCGGTCAGTCCTAGAGGAGATCAACCCTGACTGCTCTTCAGAAGGCCAGATCCTGAAGATGAAACTCAAATACTTTGGCCACCTAATGAGAAGGAAGGACTCCCTGGAGAAGAGCCTAATGCTGGGAACGATTGAGGGCAAAAGAAGAAGTGGACGGCAGAGAATGAGGTGGCTGGATGGAGACACTGAAGCAGTTGGCGTGAGCTTAAATGAACTCCAGAGGATGGTAGAGGACAAGAAGGCCTGGAGGAACATTGTCCATGGGGTTGCAATGGGTCAGACATGACTTCGTAACTAACAACAACAACAAAGACGTACCCAATTCCTACAACCGTTCTTCCTGTTTTAGCCTCCAGTTCCCAAATTATCTTTGTTGCTCTTCCCTGCATTCTTTCTAGAGTCTCAACATCTTTTTTTACATCATGGCGACCAAAACCAGATGCAATATTTCAAGCGTGGCCTTACCAAGGCCTTCTAAAGTGCTATCAACAACTTCATGTGGTCTTGATTCTATCCCTCTCATTAATGCAGCCTAGGACTTCTTGAAAATTGTCCAACTTCATCACTGTCTCCTTCCCTAAGATTCATTATTTCTTTGCTGGTCTCTAACGCCAACCATCTTTATTTCTTCTTGCAGCTGAGAAAAGAAAGTTAACTTCTAATGTCCCTTTGGGGCCATCAACCATACAGTAAATTCATGCAGGCTGGAAAACCAGGAACTGTACACTAAAATCCCCATGTCTATAAACAACTCCACCTATTGATTGGAGACCTGGAATTTACAATTGCTTGGTAGTGGTCCTTTTCTTTTTTTTTAAATCAATCTTTGCGTTCCAGCTGAGAGGAGAACACAAGGTAGTTAAAGGATTTGTAGTGAGAATCAAACAAGAGATTTCACCTATGATTCCCAATTTAATTCTCATGATACCTGTAGACAATAACCCCCTGCTGAAGTCTGCAAAAAACAGAGGCAGCTGTAGTTTTATTGGACTGGGATCTGCAGATCCCTTTGGGATCACTGGATCGGCTTTTAGGATGCACTGTGGATTCCCTGCTCTGACTGAAAAAGCGAGAGTTTCCAACCCTCTGCTGTGGAATGAGGTTTTAGATCTCTCCGAAGGCCCTTTTGGATCTATAGGTTCAGTACATCTGAGTCAGCAAGTCATTGCTGAAACAGCTACTGCAGTGCAGTGAAGTACGATGTGCCAATGAACAAATAGCAAAGGATGTGTTAATTTTCCACATAGATGTCCTCTCAGGCTTGATGTCCTGATGATGTGGTTAAAATGCATCCAGATAGAAGGAAAGCATTGATGGGGAGAAATTTTTGACAACTTTTCTCAACCTTAGTGGCTTTAACATTGATGGACGTCAACTCCCAGAATTCCCCAGCCAGCGATGGCTGGCTGGGAAATTCTGGAAATTGAAGTCCACTCATTTTAGAGTCATCAAGGTTGAGAAACACTTTTCTGTGAGGGAGTAGGTAACCAAACTCTTATTCAAAGCTGCCAATGGTTCTCCTAGGTTGGTAGTTTAGAAGATAATATGAGCTTTTTTTGATTAGGCCCAAAACCCAATATATTAAATACTTTGTTGTGGTCAACAAAAGGCATTTGAAAAGCTCCTCAACAAGGAGAAGAAAGTGAAACACAGAACACACAGTTGTAGTTGATTAGTTAGGGAGTGCTGACTCATGCATGAGGTAATCTATGCTACGATTGGTTGCTGTAAGTATAAAGGGGGTGTTTCCCTTTTTCCCCGCCTTTTTCTTCTGTGTGCTCCGTATACTGTTTAATTTACCTCACGATGTTCCTGTGTTCCTGACTTTCCTTTTTTCTTTCTTTCTGGATGATGACAAAGACTGCTGTAAATTACATATAAACTACATTTATATTTATATAAAAGGCTACAAGTTTGTGTCAGTATCTCCAACTTCATTTGGATAGCTGCTGCTGCGTAATTCCCTGACAGAAAGTAAAGGCAACAATGCCAGGAATACAATAAATTTTCCCGCCTTTTTCTTCTGTGTGTTCTGTATACAGTTTTAGAGTTACCTCATGTTCCTGTGTTCCTGACTATCTTATGTTCTTCTGGAGGATGGCAAAGACTGCTGTAAATTTAAATGTTAACTATATTTATATATAAGATTATAATTTTGTGTTGGTGTCTCTGACTGCATCTGGACAGCTGCTGTGCAAATTCCTCGACAAATTGATCCCTGCAAACATCTGATTCTTGACTTAGTGAGCCCAGAAGGCCAGGTTTATTCTCCTAAGCTACAAGCCATAAGCCAAAACTATATTCAGGAGGTCAAAAGTGGAAGATCGAAGTCATTATGGTCAGCTCTCATTGAGGAGATTCCAAACACAGCAACAGACCATCTGTCATGCCCTCTGAGCCTGAATCTGAGCTGGAGCTAACAGAGATCGAAGGGGTGGCTTTGTTGCCTTCAGAGGAATGTGGGGAGGAGCAGGCTAAATTAGGCCAGAGCTTTTCAGGATTGGGACGGATTGTAGGCAGGGAGGAACGGGGGCAGAATGACCAAGAGAGGGCAAGCAGTGAACATAAGGAGCGACAGAGCTCAGACAATGAGCAAGGACCACCCCCTCCTGATCCCCGAGCACGGAGATTGGAGACAAGGCAGGAACAGCGCAGGCTGACCCGACCACTCGGGAGGAGAGTACCCCACCCCTCTTCACAAGGCACACCTGGGGACTGAGCTTTAAGGAGACGCTGTGGGGAGGGGCATTTGTTGGGAACAAACATTGAATTCATGGAGTTTTATGTGCCATTGCCAACATTTGGAGTTTCCTGGACTTCTTGCTTTATTTCTTGCTTCCTGGATTAATTGCCTTGTCCCTTTGCTTCCTGGACTCATTGACTTATTCCCTTGCCCCGCTGGAGTTCTTACTTTGCAGCTGTTGTGCTCACAGCGTTTTTGCTGGACTACTTGCAGCCAGAAGCTGCTGGAGATGTGTTTGTGTGTGTGTGTGCGTGTGTGTGTGTGATCACTTTGCTCTGGGACTTGCCATCAACGTGGGAGTATTTGGGGAAAAGTTGGAACAATAAAAGGGCAATTTGAACTATCAGCTGACTGTGTTGCCTTTGTGCCTTGCCCCAGGTCATCACACCATCTTTTTTTACCAACTCTCTCCATCTTCATGGATGTATATGAAAATATACATCCACTTTATATCCACTTTATATATATCCACTTTACCTCTGAAGGCCCAGGATCCCAGCCAGGTTGCGATAAATCACTGTGCCCACCACAAAGACGGTGGAGTCATCGGTCTCTGTGAAGAAGCAACAAAGCAAGCAGAGTGAGGACAGAAGTGGAGCAAAAGAATCACAACAGCAAGAACCAAGAAAAAAAAGGAAGAGCTGGATTTATTTAAACAGAATACAAGTAGTCCTCAACTTGCAACAGTTTGTTTAGTAACCAATTCAAAATTACAACAGCGCTGAAAAATGTGACGTCTGGCCGTTTTTCATACTTAACAACTGTTGGTTGAAGCATCCATTTGGTTTGGCAAATGGTTCATACTTATGACCGTGGCTGTGTCCCAAGGTCATATGATCCCCTTTGGTGACCGTCTGACAAGCTACGTCAATGTGGAAGCCAGATTCAATGTCCCGTGATCACGTGATTAAAATTCAGACACTTGGCCACTGACTCGTAATTATGATAGTCACAGCATCCTGGGATCTCACTTAACAAATAGAAATAGAAATTTTGGGCTCAGTTGTGGTTGTAAGTCGAGGACTACCTGTAACAGAACTGGAAGGGACCTTGAAGTTCTTCTAGTCCAACTATTATTGAAGCAGAAGACTCCTTCAGACAAATGGCTGTCCAATCTCTTCTTGAAAACCTCCAGTGTGGGAACATCCACAATTTCTGCAGGCAAGATGTCCCATTGATTAATTAACAGAATAAGAGAGTTAGAAGGGACCTCGAAGATCTTCTAGCTCAGCCCTCTGCTGAAGCAGGAAAACCTATGCCATTTCAGATAGTTCTCCAGTCTCTTCTTAAAAGCCTCCAGTGATGGAGCACCCACAACTTATGAAGGCAAGGTGTCCTACTGGTTAATTGTCCTCACTGTTAGGAAGTTTCTCCTTAATTCCAGGTTGCTTCTCTCCTTGTTTAGTTTCCATCTATTGCTTCTTGTCCTGCCTTCAGGTGCTTTGGAGAATAAATTGGCCCCCTCCTCTTTGTGGCAGCCCCTCATATCCTGGAATACTGCTATCATGTCAACTCTGGCCCTCCATTTGTACAGCCATCCAACTTAAACCAGTGACCATGGGCAGAAAACCATCATAAAAACAATTAAAAGAGTTGAGTTAAGGCAATACTAAAAGGGAAATAAAATACGATTAGCAGCCCAGAGATAATTGCAATTCTTTGGACCTGCTGGATAATTATACCACCCTGTTGCTTGCAGATACAAATCCTATTGGAACATACAAAATCCGTCAGATGGTGACCTATGCCTCAAACCAGCCTTAATGAGTACAGGGAGTTATCAGTAACAGAGTTGGTAGGGACCTTGGAGGTCATCTAGTCCAACCCCCTGCTCACGCGGGAAAACCTGTACTAGGGATTCGAACTGCCGAACTGCCACTCTTTCTGATCGACAAGCTCAGTGTCTCAGCCACTAGTCAGACTAGGTCCGTGATGGCGAACCTATGGCATGCATGCCACAGGTGGCACCCGAGGCCATATCGGTGGGCACATGAGCATTGCCCTAGTTCAGATCTGGCATGCATGCGCACACCAGCCAGCTGATTATTGGGCCTTCCAGGCCCACCAGAAGTCGGGAAACAGGCTATTTCCAGCCTCTGGAAGGCCTCCGGGGGAGGGAAGGCCATTTTCACCCTCCCTAGGCTCTAAGAAAGCTTCTGGAGCCTGGAGAGGGCGAAAAATGGGCCTACCCTGCCCACCGTGTCATCACGTGCCAAAAGCAGGGAGAGCTCGGTGGGGTCACGTGGGCATGCACGGAGGGGCAGGGCGCATTGAATTATGGGTGTGGGCATGCGCACGCATGACCCCTCACACACTCCCCCCACTTTTGGCACGCGACAGCAAAAAGGTTAGCCATCCCTGGACTAGGTTCTTGACTTTCAACAGTTCGTTTAGCGACCATTCAAAGTTGCAACGGAACTGAAAAAAAGTAACTTATGAAAAACTTGGCAACTGACTCGTTATTATGCCCTGGGATCGTGTGATTGCCTTTTGTGAACTTTTGACGAGCAAAGTCAACGGGGAAGCCAGATTCATTTCACAAACCGTCTTACTAACTTAACACCTGGAGTGGTTCGCGTAACAACCATAGTAAGAAAGATCATAAAACGGGGCAAAACTCACTGAATACCTGTCTCGCTTAGCAACAGAAATGTTGGGCTCAGTTGTGGCTGTAAGTTGAGGACTACCTGCATTTTGATTTGTATTACATTAGATAAATTTAGTTAATCATACATACAAAAGAACACCACTTGGGGTGGGGGTATATTTGTATATACCTGCCCTACTAAGCAGGTATATACAAAAGTATGAAAGCTATTGCTTAATGCATTGTAAGCCGCCCTGAGTCTCCGGAGAAGGGCGGCATATAAATCAAATTAAAAAAAGAAAGGGAGGGAGGGAGGGAGGGAGGGAGGGAGGGAGGAAGGAAGGAAGGAAGGAAGGAAGGAAGGAAGGAAGGAAGGAAGGAAGGAAGGAAGGAAGGAAGAAAGAAGAACATCCAGCTATCTGCAATTGCACCAGTTTGGGTCTCCCCAGGCTCAAGGTTGACTCAGCCTTCCATCCTTTCTAAGGTAAGTAAATTGAGGACCCAGTTTGTGGGGGCAATAAGATGACTTTGTATAAATATACAAAAGTATGAAGGCTATTGCTTGACGCATTGTAAGCTACCCCGAGTCTCCGGAGAAGGGAGGCATATAAATCGAATTAATAAATAAATACATAAGTAAAAGAACTGTTTGTTTTTTCCCTTCCTATGTTAGTCCGTGACTCTAATAAATATTTGATTTGATTTGAATTTGTTGATGTCAATATAACCAGGAAACGAGGCCCTTTACAAACATAGGACTCCAGGCCGGGACACGTAACCAGATCTTTAAGGCCTTCTGAGAGGCCACCATGGTTGGAATCATCTTAATCTCAAGAGGGAGAACGTTCCAGAAGGCTACTGAAGATAAGACATGCCTCCTGGTTCTTGTCACCTTTCAATCCTTGGTTGAGTGGACTTAAACATGCCCTTCTTGCCACCCTTGGAATACTGACAGATTAACGGAGTTGGAAGGGACCTTGTAAGGTCATCTAGTCCAACCCCCCACCCAAGCAGGAGACCCTACACCATTTCTGACAGATGGCAGTCCAGTCTCTTCTTGAAAATCTCAAGTGATGAAGCTCCCACAACTTCTGTTCCATGGGTTGATTCTTCTCACTGTCAGAAAGTTCCTCCTCATTTCTAGGTTGAATCTCTCCTTGGTCAGTTTCCATCCATTATTCCTTCTGGCCTCCAGGTTCTTTGGAAAATAGCTTGACCCCCCTTCCTCTCTGTGGAAGCCCCTCACACACTGGAAGACTGTTATCATGTCTCCCCTGGTCCTTCTCTTCACTAGACTAGCCAGACCCAGTTCCTGCAACCGTTCTTCATATGTTTTAGTCTCCAGTCCCCTAATCACCTTGGTTGCTCTCCTCTGCACTTTTTCTAGAGTCTCAACATCTTTTTTATAGTGTACCGTGTCCAATTCTGGTCACCACGATACAGAAAAGATGCTGAGACTCTAAAAAGGGTGAAGAAAAGAGCCACAGAGATGATCAAGGACCAGGGAGGCTAAACTCTAAAAATGAACGGCTGAAGGAACTGGATAAGTTTAGCCAGAAGAAGAGAAAGCTTGGGAGACATGATACCTGTCTTCCAGTACTTGAAGAACTGTCCTAGGAAAGAGGTGGTCAACTTATTCACCAAAGCACCTGAGGCTAGGACAAGACACCATGGATGGTAGCCAATCTGGAAATAAGGAGGAATTTGCTGATGGTAAGAATAATTAAATCAATGGAAGAGTTTGCCTTCTGGAGTTGTGGATGCTCCATTGCTGGAGATGTTCAAGAAAAGATTGGACAACCATTTGTCCAAGATGTGTGAGGCCCCCTGTCTTGGGCAGGGGGTTGGATTAGAAGACCTCCAAAGTCCCTTCTAACCAGGGGTGAAATCCAGCAGGTTCTGGAGAACCGGTAGTGGAAATTTTGAGCAATTCAGAGAATCGGTAGCGGAAATTTTAAGTAGTTTGGAGAACCGGCAAAAACCACCTCTGGCTGGCCCCAGAGTGGGGTGAGAATGGAGATTTTGCAGTATCCTTCCCCTGCCATGCCCATCAAGCCACACCACCACTCCACACCATGCTCACCAAGCCACACCCACAGAACCAGTAGTAAAAAAAATTGGATTTCACCACTGCTTCTAACCCTATGAAGAATGGTTGCATATTTTGGGTCTGGCTAGTCTAAAGAAAAGAAGAATCAGGGGTGACATGATAGCAGTATTTCAGTATTTGAGGGGCTGCCACAAAGAAGAGGGGTTCAAATTATTCTCCAAAGCACCAGAAGGCAGGACAAGAAACAATGGATGGAAACTCATCAAGGAGAGAAGCAACCTGAAATTATAGGAGAAATTTCCTAACAGTGAGGACAATTAACCAGTGGAACACTTTGCCTTCAGAAGTCATGGGTGCTCCAGCACTGGAAGTTTTTAAGAAGAGACTAGACAGTCACTTGCCTGAAATAGGATAGGTTCTCCTGCTTGATGAGGCGGCTGGACTAGATGACCTCCAACCTCCCTTCCAGCTCTGTTCTATTCTTACCATTCTAATCTATGATTCTAAGATGGGCCCAACCCATGAAAAGCTTCAAAGGTGACAAAGTCCGTGCTTCACATATCCTCTACCATTAACCTCATCCAGTCATGATGCTTGTAGAAGAAGGGGGCTGAATTTGCACTGGTTGTCCTCCCCTGATTTTGTGGGCGGTTTGAGGATCAAGTGTCAACTATAAACTGGTATTTTTGCACATAGATGTCATCTTTCTGGACCGAGACGCCCTGCGCACTGTCACTCACGCCTTCGTCACATCCCGACTGGACTACTGCAACGCTCTCTACATGGGGCTCCCCTTGAAGAGCACCCGGAGGCTCCAGCTGGTCCAGAATGTAGCCACACAGGTGATTATGGGTGTGACCTGACGCACCCGTGTGACACCTCTCCTGCGCGAGCTGCCCTGGCTCCCGGTGGTCTTCCTGGTGTGATTCAAGGTGCTGGTTACCACCTTTAAAGTGCTCCATGGCTTAGGGCCCGGATATTTATGGGACTGCCTTCTGCTACCAGTAGCCTCCCACTGACTAACACGCTCCCACAGAGAGGGGCTCCTCAGGGTGCCGTCGGCAAAGCAATGTAGGCTGGCGACCCCCAGGGGGAGAGCCTTCTCTGTGGGGACACCCGCCCCCTGAGATACGTACATTTCCCGATCTCCGTGCTTTCCGCCGGGCTCTCAAGACCTTGTTATTTCACCAGGCAGGCCTGGCTGACTAAATACAATTCAGATGGGGTATTTTAAAATTATGGGGTTTTAAATTAAGAAAGCCAAGATTTGTTTAATTTTGTTTTAAACGAGTTTTAAATTTTTGTACGATTTATTGTTTTTTATTATGGCTGTACACCGCCCTGAGTTCTTCGGGAGAAGGGCGGTATATAAATCTAATAAATCAAATCAAATCAAATCTAAATCCCAAACCCAGTCTACAAAACGACCAAGTGACTAAGCATAAAGTTGCTGGCTTTGATGCGATTTGAGCTGGAGTTGCTTCTTTGTGTTGTTTTGGCAAGCAAGAAAGCTGCCTCTACGCAACCTTTCAATTGAGGGTACTTAAGTCCCTTTTCAATTAGCAGTCCCAACCATCCAGCTCGCAGGAGTCTGATCGTCTATTCCCATTGTAGCACTGCTGCTCCAATTAAGTGCCTCTTCAATTTTCTGTTTTCCTAAAAAAGTATTGGCTGGAGCACAATTAGATCGCATGGTGCAGACTTGCTAAACTTGTGTCGTGAAGGGACAACGGCCCACGGGACAAATACTGTTCAGAAATAGAAGTTGGGAATGATTGTTGTGGGAAACGAGGGCCCATCGAGCATGTTCGGTTGGCTGCGTTTCATCAGCAGTTTTCTACGGGGGACCATTGGATAGGTTGTCCCAACGTGGTGGTTTTTTTCAAGAGGCCACTGGACTTTGTTTTTCCTTGAAGAGCTTTCATGTCTCATCCAAGAAGCTCCTTCAGTTCTGACTGAACGGTGGAGGATGGAAGGATTTATATTCCTTGCAGTCATCTGGTCATTAGTATTCTTTCTGAGAGTCACTGAAACCACTTGGAAGTTTATCTGTGCCCTCGGGTTCACCAGGATACTGCAAATGGGTGTGGAACCTTCTTGGAACTGCTGAAAGGACTCTGTTGTAAACAGGAGATGGCGAACCTATGGCACCAGTGCCAGAAGTGGCATGCAGAGCTATCTCTCCGGGCATATGAGTCATCGCCCATTACTCTCTCGGGTTCTGGTGCACTGGACAGCTGGTTTTTTTTAAAAAAAATGATTTATATGCTGCCCTTCTCTGAAGACTCAGGGCGGCTTACAATGCATTAAGCAATAGCCTTCATGCTTTTGTATATTTATACAAAGTCAGCTTATTGCCCCCACAAACTGGGTCCTCAATTGACCTCCCTTAGAAAGGATGGAAGGCTGAGTCAACCTTGAGTCTGGTGAGATGCGAACTTACAGTAATTGCAGACAGATGAATGTTAATTACAGTGCTTTAGTCTGCTGACTATCCAGGCTCATATGTTAGAGGGAGGGAGAGAAGGAAGGAAGGAAATAAGTGAGAGGGAGGGAGGGAGTGAGGAAAGGAAGGAAGGAAGGAAGGAAGGAAGGAAGGAAGGAAGGAAGGAAGGAAGGAAGGAAGGAAGGAAGGAAGGAAATATGTGAGAGGGAGGGAGGGAAGGAAGGAAGGATATATATTTTTTTTAATTAGATTTATATGCTGCCCTTCTCCGGAGACTCAGGGCGGCTTACAATGCATTAAGCAATAGCCTTCATACTTTTGTGTATTTATACAAAGTCAGCTTATTGCCCCCACAATCTGGGTCCTCAATTTACCTACCTTAGAAAGGATGGAAGGCTGAGTCAACCTTGAGCCTGGGGAGATTCGAACTTGTAGTAATTGCAGACTGCTGGTGTTTAACTACAATGCTTTAGTCTGCTGAGCTATTCAGGCTCCTATCCAGTCTTCATGCACATGGGAGAGCTGGAAACAGTAAGAGCAACTGCCCAGTGCTCAGGTGCACAACTGATGGCTGCCCTTCCAGTTTTCGGTGTGCACATGCGCATCAGCCACCTGGTCTTCCAGTTTCTGGTGTGCATGCATGCGTAAAAATCAGCTGGCTGGTGTTAACATCTGCATCAGAAACAGGAAGATCACCTTCCCGGTGCATGCATGCACAACGGGCGGCTGCTTTTCTGGCTTTTGGCATGCACGCATGCGCACGAGCATGCTCCTGTTTCAGCACTTGGTGCCGAAAAGGTTTGCAACACTGAGATGGGTGGTGTTGTATCCCTCCCCTCTATAGAGAAAGGGCTGTTCAATTTTGACCTAGACGGCCTCTTGGGTCCCCTCTTTCAAACCAGCAGTCTTCTCTGTCTGCTGGTGTATGTAGACTTTGCTGTCTTCAAAAGAGTGGCCTTTGTCTTTTAAATGCAGATGGAAGTGCTGAATCTTCTCCTGATGGGTTTGTTCTCCTGGGTTGTGCCATGCATTGGCGAAATGGTTGCTCTTCAGCAATTCCGAAAAGGTTTCACAACCACTTGCACTATTCAGGTGATCCAGAGGGCAAAAATAATAAAATTCCAAGTGCTAAAAAGAGCCTTGGTGGAACAGTGGACTAAACTACCACTGTTAAAGTAGCACTTAGCTGCCAGCTGCCTGCAATTACTGCGAGTTCAAATCTCACCAGGCTCAAGGTTGACTCAACCTTCCATCCTTCCGAGGTAGGTAAAATGTGGACCCGGATTGTGGGGGCAATAAGCTGACTTTGTATAAAAAAGAACACCGCTTTGGGGGGGGGGGGGCGAAAGCCCTACTAAGCAGGTATATACAAAAGTATGAAGGCTATTGCTTAATGCATTGTAAGCCGCCCTGAGTCTTCGGAGAAGGGCGGCATATATATATCGAACAAATAATAAATAAATAAATAAATAAATAACAACCAGATGACTGCAAGGAATATAAATCCTTCCATCCTCTGCCATTCAGTCAGAACTAAAGAAGCTTCTTGGATGAGAAGCAAAATGTCTTTAATGAAAAAGAAAGAAAGCCAAGTTGCCTCTTGAAAAAGCACCTTTAGGACAACTGGGTGTTGGCCAGCCTAGTGAAGAGAAGGACCAGAGGAGACCTTATAGTAGTCTTCCAATATTTTAGGGGCTGCCACAAAGAGGAGGGGATCAAGCTATTCTCCAAAGCCCCCAAAGGCCAGACAAGGAATAATGGATGGAAACTGACCAAGGAGAGATTCAACCTAGAAATAAGGAGGAACTTTCTGATAGTGAGAACAATCAACCCATGGAACAGAAGTTGCCTTTGGAAGTTGTGGGAGCTTCATCCCTGGAAGCTTTCAAGAAGAGACTGGACTGCCTTCTGTCAGAAATGGTGTAGGGTCTCCTTCTTGGGTGGGGGGTTGGACTAGATGACCTACAAGGTCCCTTCCAACTCTGTTAATCTGTATCTCTATCTATCTGTAAGCATGGGTTTGCAGTTGTTCAACAGGCCTGACAATCTATAAGGGGTAAGGGGAGGACAAAGACCCCACCTTTCCCCCTGTTATCCTCAGAAGCAGTTCTAGAAGACATTTCTAGGCTAGGATGCTTATTTTTTTTTCCAAAGATGAAAGCTGAGCTTTGAGCGACACCCTTAACAGAATAGCAGAGTTAGAAGGGACCTTTGAGGTCTTCTAGTCCAACCCCTGCTCACACAGGAAACCCTCTACCATTTGAGACAACCGGCTGTCCAATCTCTTCTTCAAAACCTCCAGTGTTGGAGCAGCCACAACTTCTGGAGGCAAGCCGTTCCACTGATTAGCTGGTCCCATTGACAGAAGATTTCTCCTTAATTCTAGGTTGTCTCTCTCTTCGTTAAGCTTCCGTTCATTACTTTTCGTGTTGCCCTAAATTGCTTTGAAGAATAGGTTGAGCCTTCCTCCTCTCTGTCCCTCAGCTTCCAGGAATTCCCTAGACTTTTTGCTCTTGGTTCAGTCTAGAGTGGTCCGTTTCCCAGCTGAAATTATGCTTCAGTCTACCCACGTGTTGTGAAATTAAATCAGATTTTATCATGTCTTGTGATTGCTAGTCGGTCTCCATTGATGCTCATTGCTAATCTTCTGCCTGTTTGGGTTATATAGGGACTCTTACAATCCATATACTGCAGGGGTGAAATGCTCCCAGATTTGGACCAGATCACCCGATACGGTAGCGATGGCGGTGGATGGTTCGGAGAACCGGGAGCAAAAATCTTTGCATCCCCCCCCCCCCACCATGCCCAGCTAAGCCGCACAATCATCAGAGGGGTTTTTTTGCCTCTGATGATCACACGGCTCAGCTGGGATCGTCAGAGGCTTTTCAAAGCACTTTTTTTCTGCAACCTCTTGGCCGAAGAGGTGGCAAAAAAAAATGCTTTGAAAAGTCTTTGACGATCCCAGCTGAGTTGCCTGATCGGCAGAGAGGCTTTTCAAAGCATTAGAAAAAATACTTTGAAAAGTTAAAAAAAAAAAGTTGGCCACATCCACCCAGTCACATTACCCCCCCCCCCCACCACCAAGCCACGCCCACAGAACCGATAGTAACAAATTTTACATTTCACCCCTGATATACTGTCTATTGTAGATGACTCCTGTTATTTTCTCGTGGGCTTGCTGAGTCTTTTGGTTTATGTAAAATGTTTTGGAAGATTTTAGTTACCGTATTTTTCAGACTATAAGATGCCCCGGTCTATAAGACACACCTAGCTTTTGGGGAGGAAAACAAGAAAAAATAAATCTGCCTCTGCCTCCCAGCAATTTGCCTCCTTGCAGCAAACAGCCTCAGCACAACCTGATTTAGCACAAGCAGCTGATTGACGGTTGGATCAGCTTCCCGGAATACCGCCGATTAGCTGATCCAGGCTGCGGAGATCGCCGCCGCCTATCGCCGCCTCCGGGCGCCCCTTTTTTTGGCTTATGCCATCATATGACTCTGGGACACTGGAACCGTCATGTGACAGTTGCCAAGCATCTCAATTTTGATCCCGTGATTGTGGAGATGCTGCAATGGTTATACATCTGAAAAATGGTCATCAGTCAGTTTTTCGGTGCCGTTGTAACTTTTGATGGTCACTAAATAAACTGTTGTAAGTCATGGGCTATCTACAGTACTCTGTAAGAAACCTCTAAAAGGGGAAGGGAGTGCTATACCCATTATCTCAATCAGAATAGAGTTGGAGGGGAGTTTGGAGGTCTTCTAACTCAGACCCCTGCTCAAACAGGAGACCCTATACCCTTTCAGGTAGTTGTCTAGTCTCTTCTTAAAAGCCTCCAGTGATGAAGCACCCATAACTTCTGGTCACAAGCTTTTCCGCTGGTTAATTGTCCTCCCTGTTAGGAAGTTTCTCCTCAATTCCAGGTTGCTTCTCTCCTTGATTAGTTTCCATCCATTATTTCCTTATCAATCCAATATGCTCAGGGACGGAGCCTTAGATTACTCTTGGAGTCCTGGTAGGATGCACGGTGAGCCGCTGGAAGCCAACACGCACCTCCCTGCCCCCCATTGGGTTGTGTTAACCTTTGCTGCTGTCTGTCTGTCCATCTCACACTTCCACGTGTGTTCAACTTTGTCAGAACTGGTGTAGAGTCTCCTGCTTGGGCAGGGGGTTGGTCTAGATGACCTACAAGGTCCCTTCTAACTCTGTTAGTCAAGTCTAATCTAATCTAACTTGTCTCCCCATCTCCCACCTGCCCACCGACCTAGAAATTTTCCACGACGGTCCAAATCTAAATTACATGTAATATTTTGCCTGGCCATTCTATAATAAAGCAGTTTTATTTCTTCCCGCAATTTCTCAGTGTGGCCATTAGCATACATCTGGCACCCATAATTGTGTTACGCTCAATTATGTCTGTGAAAGGGGTGGTCACTAGAGAGGAATGTTCGAGCCTCGGCAGCCTCACCAAGGGCCTGACCTTCCACGCTTATTTGGAGTAGAGAAGAATGTTGAAAAGGTGGGTTTCCTATTTCACATTACAGGTAATTCAAAGAGAACTCGGATATTAACTCTGTCCAGGCAGGACAGGAAACTCTGGATCTTCTTTCTGAGAGAATGTGTTCCTGATTTACAAAGTATTAGACCTACCGTATTTTTCAGACTATAAGACGTGGCGACTGTGGGGTCTTTGATACTTTCTGAGCTTGGTTGTCCCAAAAATGCTTTTCTGAAAGGCAACTGGACTTCCTTGTTTGTTTTTTTCCTTGAAAGTGTTTCATTTCTCATCCAAGAAGCTTCTTCAGAACTGAAGCATCTTCTTGGATGAGAAGTATAATATTTCCAAGGAAGGAAAAAAAAAACCCAAGAAAGTCCAGTCACCTTTTGGAAAAGCCGTTTGATGAAAACTTTGGGACAATTGATGGACTAAAGACTTACAAGGTCTCTTCCAACTCTATTATTCTGTTCTACTATGTAACTCCAAGTCCAGATGGTTTAAGAATGGAGTTCTCTTTAAATAAATATTTGTGGTTTGTTTTTTTTGAAAAGCAAAAATAAAAGGATGTAACAAGAAAGGATGAAAGTTTACAAAGCATAAACAGATTGCATTCCACTGAGAAACTGCACCATTTAGTCTCACCTGATGCTCCTGTGGAGAAGATGCTTTTTGATATGGTGACCTTGTCTTCTGCATTGCGAGCCCAATCCACCATTCCTCGCCAGCCTTTGACAGGGAAAGTGAGAGCTTTAGCTGCCTTAACAGGCAGCTTCTGGATACTGACAACTTGAGTAAAGAGAGGAAGGAAGGAAGGAAGGAAGGAAAGAAGGAAGGAAGGAAGGAAGGAAGGAAGAAAGAAAGAAAGAAAGAAAGAAAGAAAGAAAGAAAGAAAGAAAGAAAGAAAGAAAGAAAGAAAGAAAGAAAGAAAGAAAGGGGAAGGGAGGGAGGGGAAGGAAAGGAAGAGAGAAAGAGAGGAAAAAGAAAGAAGGGAAGGGAAGGGAAGGGAAAGAAAGGAGAAATGAAAAGAAAGAGGGAAGGAGGGAAGTAAAGAAGGGGAAAGAGAAGAATGAAATGAAATGAAATGAAAAAAGATGGGAGGGAAAGGAAAGGAAAGGAAAGGAAAGGAAAGGAAAGGAAAGGAAAGGAAAGGAGGGGAGAGATGAAAAGAGAGAAAGAGAAAAAGAAAGAAGGAAGGAAGGAAGGAAGGAAGGAAGGAAGGAAGGAAGGAAGGAAGGAAGGAAGGAAAAGAAAGAAAGAAAGAAAGAAAGAAAGAAAGAAAGAAAGAAAGAAAGAAAGAAAGAAAGAAAGAAAGAAAGAAAGAGGAAGGGAGGGAGGGGAAGGAAAGGAAGAGAGAAAGAGAGGAAAAAAGAAAGAAGGGGAGGGAAAGAAAGGAGAAATGAAAAGAAAGAAGGAAGGAAGGAAGTAAAGAAGGGGAAAGGGAAGAATGAAATGAAATGAAATGAAATGAAAGAAGATGGGAGGGAAAGGAAAGGAAAGGAAAGGAAAGGAAAGGAAAGGAAAGGAAAGGAAAGGAGGAGAGAGATGAAAAGAAAGAAAGAAAGAAAGAAAGAAAGAAAGAAAGAAAGAAAGAAAGAAAGAAAGAAAAAGAAGGAAGGAAGGAAGGAAGGAAGGAAAGAAAGAAAAAGAAAGAAAAAAAGAAGGAAGGAAGGAAGGAAGGAAGGAAGGAAGGAAGGAAGGACAGAAAGAAAGAAAGAAAGAAAGAAAGAAAGAAAGAAAGAAAGAAAGAAAGAAAGAAAGAAAGAAAGAGAGAAAATTCAAACCCAATTATCATAGCACATAATGAACAGTCAAAGCAACCCGTTTCATACTGATCATTAATACACAAAAAACTACAACAATTCCACTTTCAACAATCCCACAACTGTTAATAATTATTAAGTAGGGACGGATCCACTCCAAACCATCCATCTGCACCTCAAATGTTGAAGAATATTCAGATGCGCTTTAATAACTGTTTCCCTGTTCTGCATTTTTGTATGCATCCGATATGACTTTATTTGTCTCTCCCAGTGGGAATCGCACATTGGTGCAGGCTGCAGTTCAACCCTTCCAAGCCGTTCTTATATTACGATGTGGGTTTTAAAATTGCGTTTTGCATGCCCATTTGCATTGTTATATTTTATTACGTTTATTTTATTTTTATTTTTAGTGTAAACTGCCAGGAGTGGCATAAATCAAACCCGCTGGGCATCTCTTTTCCCATAAACACAAAATGGGTCAAAACACTCATTGTGGTTTGACCTCAACTCGCCCTGTTTCTGAGAAGCTCAGCAATCCTTCATCGGAAAGCTATCTCTGGAAGGAGGGAATGGATCCATTATCCCAGTATTTGGATCCTACCACTTAGAAATCAACAGGGGGACGGACGGACTCGGATCGGTCCAACGTACTCACCCAAGTTGTCGGTCACTTGATAAGACTCCTGAAAATCTTTCATGCGAAAGCCGATGACGTCAATGAAGTCCTCCAGAAGTCGGAAAAGTTCTTTGACGTTGGACCCCATCTGCAACATGGGAGCAGGACATCAGTGAAACAGGGCAGGTGGGACCCAAGCACATACAGGTGTCCTTGACTTACAACCATTCATTTAGTGACTGATCAAAGGGCATTGCAAAAAGTGACTTAGTAGCATTTTTGCACACTTAATGACCTTTGCAGCATTCCTGTGTCACGTGATTAAAATTCAGGCAACTGATACATACGTACGTATAAAACTGTTAAGCAGTAAATCACATGGTGACTGTACTCGTTGTTTGCTCTATGGTGATACAGTATATATACAGTATACAAACAGAGTTTCTAACAAGGACAAAGTGGATATCCACACACAGACTGGGAAAACGCAGGGAAATAAAAGCAGTTGTACAATTTCCACTGTTACCACACATGGCAAAATGGGAAGATGGGTTTTGCCTGCCTTTACATTGGCTAAAAAGGCTAAGATTGCAGCATTGGAAAAAGATTGGTTTCCTTCACTCAATGGGTTGAAGATCTGAATACTGCACAGGTAATCCTTAACCTATGGCCATTTGCTTTATAGTCATAATGGACCTCCCCAGAGGTCCATCCCCCTCACCATGGCCAATTCATCACGGCCAACTCACTGCAGGATAAGAGTTACTGTTCTAACGACAAACCATCTGACATGAACTCAAAAGATTCCTTTATTAGGAGCACCGGCAGCATCGGCAAAAAGTTTCTTTCACAGGCTAACAAGTAAATCAAGTAAATCCAGCCGGAAGATGAATAGTTGTCTACCACACCTATTCATCTCCGCTCTTGCCTTTTATCCACAGAGCTAGGGTGGTGGGGCCTCACTAGCAGCAGTGGCTCTTCCTTCCCAAGGACCGGCCTATAGATTTCCACTGCTCTCCTCTCCTTTGCCTTCTGCGCATCCATGCATCAGGCACTGAACTCAGCTGTTCCGCCTCTTCCTCATCAGCCACCTCCAGACCTGGGGGCTGTTGACTCTCCATCCAAGGGCTGACGGATGGCCCAGGAAAGGCCACAACAGTTAATATGGAAGAAGTGGTGCAATAGAGTCATTAAATAAAGGTTACAAAAGGAAGGAGAAAACCAAATGTGAATGACAAAAATGAAAATATATATACTGCTCAAAATAATAAAGGGAACACAACCAGAAGACATCCGAGATCTGAATGAATGAAATAGCCTTATTAAATACTTTGTTCTTTACATACAGTAGTTTATACACTGCTCAAACAACTAAAGGGAACACAAAACTACTGTAACGAACAAAGTATTTAATAAGCCTATTTCATTCATTCAGATCTCGGATGTCTTCTGCTTGGGTTTCCTTTATTTTTTTGAGCAGTGTATTTTTAATTATTTTAAACAATTAACTTGAACTGTTGAGTTGTGGAGAGTTGGTTGCAGTGAGTTGGTCATGACGAGTTGCCTTCCAACAGAGGTTCATACTGGCTTATAGGATCCCGATGAGAATTGGCTAGTAGATTAGAAGATCTCACCTCCAGCCAATTTATGCCTTGGTCCTTTTTAAATCCCCTTTGTTAATTACAGATACAGAATTAACCTGTTTTCTGCTCTGCTCCACCACACTGAACTGTAGGCTCCCTGGAGCTCCTGCTGACCTGATTAAACATGTTGTGTTAATAACTTAGTTGAAGATTTTATCTTGGCCGATTCCCACGTCTTTGCCCTAGAGCACCCCTGGGATGATACACACAGAAAAATACCACCGTAGTTCAGACAAAGACGTTTTGTTTAAAAAAAAATGGATTTAGACAGTTTCTTCCTAGGTTCCCGTGTCTCAGCGCTGCTGAGATTTGTTTGAAAATCTGTTGAAAAAGATTTGTCGCTGTGCCATCAAAGTACTTTTGATAACATTGAACAAAGCTTCCGAGTGTCACTTTGTCTTCTTGTCTACACGCTTGGCTTTTCAAAAGGCGGCACAATTTATTTATTTATTTTTTTGGTGGTTGTGGCTTTTTTTTCTCTCCTCTTACATCGGAAAGGAAGCCTAGCCAACATTTTTGTACAAAAAGCTTAGCTTTTATTTATTTTATTTTTCTCAGCGTCTCGGGCCTCTTTGCCGCACAAAGCCAGTTTGATGTAACGAGGAAGGTGCTGGCATAGAAAACCAGGAGACGGTGAGTTCTAGTCCCACCTTAGACATGAAAGGTGGCTATGGGACTTTGGGTTAATCGCTAGGAGACTGTGAGTTCTAGTTCCATCTTACTCATAAAAGCCAACTGAGGGATTTTGGGCCAATCACCAGGAGAATGTGTGAATTCTGGTTCTGATTTAGACATGAGAACTGGCTGGGTGACTTTGTGCCAATCACCAGGTGACTGCGAGTTCTAGTGCCACTTTAGATATGAAAACAGGCTGGGTTACCTTGGGTCAAGCATAAAGACATTGTAAGTTTTAGTTCTGCTTTAGACATGAAAGCTAGGTGGGTGATCGGGTCCATCACCAGGAGACTGTGAGTTCTAGTCCTGATTTAGACATGAAAACTGGCTGGGTGTCTTTGGGCCAATCACCAGGAGACTGTGAGTTCTAGTCCTGATTTAGACATGAAAACTGGCTGGGTGTCTTTGGGCCAATCACCAGGTGACTGTGAGTTCTAGTCCTGATTTAGACATGAAAACTGGCTGCATGTCTTTGGGCCAATCACCAGGTGACTGTGAGTTCTAGTCCCTTAGTACCCTAATCCTTGATGTAGTCACATGATCGTGGTGGAGCGCTCAACCACCAAAACTTCAAATCTGGATTGTAAATACTCCTCAGGGCAATCCATCAAAACTTCCAACAGTCGCTAAGCAAATGTTACTATACAGTTTATTATGCAGATAGTCCTTGACATATGACCATCTAGCAACTGGTCGTAAATAAAGGACCACCTGTATTATAAACTCCGAGAGAATTGCTGTTCTCTCTCCAAGCAATTTCCAGAAGAATTTATATCAGGAAGCTGAAGATTCACATACCAGTTGAGCCTCTTCCCATTTGTCTCGGTTGTCTTCGGTCAAGATGTTGCTAATTACCTGGACGAAGTTCTGAGAAGAAAAAAACCCAGAAAGCCGGTGGATTCATCCCTGAAATTGACACACCCTTATTGACACATCCCTTGATCAACCCTTCCTAATCCTCCCCATTTTAAGGTGAATAAGACCTTTCCCTTCAGGGCCATTTGTTAAATAATGATGAGGAAGCCAGGAAGAAAAGGATCTCATGGGGACACTTTTAGATCCAATCTGGGTCAATCACTGGGACCAGGGGTTTTGTCTTCCAAGCTTTTGGACCCATACTGTAGCCCATCCTCACATAACTTCTTTCTGGAAGAATGTGTGCTTCAAACTTTAGATTTTTAAGGCATGCGGTCATGGCTATCTATAACTGAGTGACAGATGCTGTGTGAAGAGGACATTTTAAGGGTATTTCTCAGATCTACCAATGGATTCAAGCAGAGGTGAGTGATCCATCCATTGGTGAGCCTGATCTTCTATTCCATCTATGCTAGTAATTATGGAGACAGCTCAAGAAAAGGTGAAGCTAGAGTTTCTAAGAAGTTATGAAGAATTCATTTCTCTGGTGTTTTTCCCTCCTTCCACCATACCTTCAGTATGGGAAGCACCATAGCAGTGTTTCTCCATCTTGGCAGGTTGAAGATGGGTGAACTTCAACTCTCAGAATTCCCTGGCCAGCCAAGATGGAGAAACATTGCTCTACAGTGCTTAAATAGCAAAGCAGTATTTGATCTTGGGAATTCACCTGCCGATGGATGGATTATCCTACTGAATGCTCAGTATACAAATCCCAGATTTGTAATATTTTTAGATTATTTTAGAACCCAAGTGATTTCAGCATCGCAAGCATTAAAGTTGAGCTGAAACCTCATAAAGAGTCATCTCCAGATGGTCTTCACCACCATCACCTCCTATAAGCTGTCCATCAACCAAACGGGACAGGTATAGACTCCAAAAGATAGTCAAGACTGCAGAAAGAACAATTAGAACTCACCTGCCTTTCCTAGAAGACCTGTATATGGCAAGACCTGTATATCTGAATGAGGGCTGAGAAGATATCTGTAGACCTCTCACATCTTGGACATAGACTGTTTCAACTTCTCCCCTCAAGATGGCGGTGTAGGGCATTGGATGCCCAAACAACTAGACACAGGGACAATTTTTTCCCTCCTGCCCTCGCTCTGCTGAATGCCTAGTTCTCTCCAGCCTGTCTAAAGTCTATCTATATTCACCCAAATAGTGTGGCTGTAATATTATTATTTATCCTCCTTATCTTCTTTACTCTTCTTTTTATTGGGATGACGATGACAATGATGCTTTGCACGTACACTTCTGTACCTGAGACAAATTCCTTGGGGGTCTAACCATGATTGACCAAATAAAATATTCAATTCAATTCAGTTCAATTTTATTTGGAGGAAGGGGGAAAAAATATGGCAATGGAGCGACCTACTAAGAATGGAGGGAAAAAATCCCTCCATTCTTATGATGAATTGAATGATTCATTTATTAATTGATAATTAATAATGATATAATAACTTTGCATGCCCGAATAACTGGACATAGAGACGATTTTCTCCCTCATGCCATCACTTTGCTTCTCTTTAATTCTCACAGCACTGCCTTGCATCTAAGGATATTTAATAACTATGTAGTAGGGCTGTGTTACTATTATACTCCCCATCTTTCCTATTGCATTCTGTTATTAGTATCTTATGATTACATTTCTTTGTTGTTTGTATGTACAGTGAGAGCTTCTGCACTGGAGACAAATTCCTTGTGTGTCCAATTACACTTGGCCAATAAAGCATTCTATTCTATTCTGTTCTGTTCTGTTTTGTTCTGTTCTGTTTTGTTCCATTTTCTCTGTATTTTGTATTTTGTATTTTCTTTTCTATTGTGTTCCATTCTTTTCTCTGTATTCTGTTCTATTCTGTTCTCTTCCATTCTCTTCTATCCTGTTCTATTTTCTCTATATTCTATATTTTTTTATTCTATTCTGTTCCATTCTTTTTTCTGTATTCTATTCGATTCTATTCTGTTTTGTTTTGTTCTGTTCCATTTTCTATATTTTGTATTCTGTTCTGTTCCATTCTTTTCTCTGTATTCTGTCCTGTCCTGTCCTATAGCACCCCATCCCATCCCATCCCACCTTACCCCATTCCATTCCAAAAAGCATTCAATTTTTTTAAATAACCAATAGTGCAAGAAGTCTTAAGCTCATCTAAATTCCGTCCCTACCATGCTTGTCAATTTGTCACCGATCACTTTCCAAAGATGAGATTCCATCAGGGGGTTTTGTCCTGGCAAAGCATGTAAACTGATCAAGGCATTAATGGGAATCGACTGTCTGTGTGAACACATTCCCTAATCAATACCCTTCTTTGTTACTTGTTTACTGATTCTCTAATCTCCTGTTACACATCCCAGTTAAACCTGGGACTGGCTGATAGCTGATGTTACAGGGCTGATCATCTGGCATCTCATCAAGCGTTGCCATCTCTTCCTTACACATTTTGGCTGTCGGAGGAATCGAAAGCTTTCATCAAAATGATGAATGTGTTACGCTGTTGTGCCATCTCTAACACACACACACACACACACACACACACACACACACACACATGTCGATGGTATGTGCGACTTCACAGCACACGAGAAACTATTTTTTTAAAAATTTGATTTATATGCCGCCCTTCTCCGGAGACTCAGGGCAGCTTACAATGTATTAAGCAAAAGCCTTCATACTTTTGTATATTTATACAAAGTCAGCTTATTGCCCCCACAAACTGGGTCCTCAATTGACCTCCCTTAGAAAGGATGGAAGGCTGAGTCAACCTCGAGCCTGGTGAGATTGAATTTACAGTAATTGCAGACAGCTGGTGTTAATCACAATGCTTTTAGTCTGCTGAGCTACCAGGCTATGAAAGAGCTCTATTGGGCTTACTCTGGATCAGGGTATTCTCAATCTTGGCAATTTTAAAATACATGAACTCCAATTCCCAGAATCCTGGGAGTTGACATCCATACATTTTCAAGTTGCCAAGGCCTGCCACATTTACTGCTGTGGGAAACTGGGAGGAGGGATTGTATGGAGCAGGGGTGATATGTAGTCATAATAACATTCCTTTCTCAGAGAGTCAAGGACATCTTGCCCTGAACCTGGACAGTTGGAACAGGGAGGCATCTCCAGTTTGGGACGGTGCATTGATTGGACCATGTGATGGACATGTGGGTGCTGGGCAGGGACTTGAACTTTCCTTTGGGTGGGGAAAACCTGGAAGCCTTCAGATTCATCTCTAATAAAGTGGAACTTTGAGGAACTTCAAGCCTCAGAGTCTTCTTTCGTTGGGGGTGTTACTTGGAACCCTGACAACTAAATTGAGAACACTCAGAATTCTTTTAAAAATGGAGGCATTTTTAAATGTAAATATAAACCTTCATGTTAGCCCATGCTAACTCACTCCTGTGTGGATTCCTGTGTGTAAACTCACCTGTACGTCACTCGTAGTCGGATTGTAATATGCCCTGCGGAAAATCTCTGTCATGTTCCTGAGTACGTCAAAAGTTGACAGCAGATCCCCACTGTAGCTGGTTCCATCCTGAGAGATCTCCACCAGGTTTTGCAAGACTTCCGAGACCCCTTCTCCAGCTAGACCCCTCTGAGCTTTTGAGAGATGCTCTCTGGTCTGGCAAGTCAAAAAGAAGAAGAAGAAATGTTATTTCATGATATTTCCTTTTAAAAAAAAAGAATACTATGTTTTTTAGCACAACCGAACAAAACAGAACGGTTGCTAGAATAGAGTACGTCTAGTGTAATGAAAAGAAGGACTAGGACTGACATGATAGCAGTCTTCCAATATTTAAGAAGTTGTCACAAAGATGAGGAGGTCAAGCTATTCTCCAAAGCACCAGAAGGTAGGAGAAGAAGCAAAGGATGGAAACTAAGCAAGGAGAGAATCAACCTAGAACTAAGGAGGAATTTCATGACCATTAGAACAATTAATCAGCTAAGAACAAACATAACAATTTCTGCTTAGTTCCAGGTTGCTTCTCTATTCATTATTTCTTGTTTTGCCATCTGATGCTTCAGAAAATAAGCTGACCCCGCCCCTTCTTTGTGGCAGCCCCTCAAATACTTGAATACTGCTATCACTAAACGCAGTTCCTGCAATCGTTCTTCGTATGGATTAGTCTCCATCACTAATTAACCGTCCTAGTTGCTCTTCTCTGCACTTTTTTCAAAGTCTCAACATCTTCTTTATATCGTGGCGACCAAAACTGAATGCAGGATTGCAGGTGTGGCCTTACTAAGGCTTTGTAAAGCAGTACTAATACGTCACATGATTTTGATGCTATGCCTCTGTTAATACAACCAAGGATTGTATTCGCTTTTTTGGCGACTGCTGCACTCGGCTGGCTCATGTTTAAGTGATAAGCTTATTCCTTTGTGTGATGTGTATTTGTTTTTCCATTTGAAATTTCTTACAGGAAGCTTGAAGAAAGATGCATGCATGAGATGATGCTGCCAATGTCCAAGATCACAACTGCTGTAGCCATTAACTAAAAAATGATAGAAGAGAATATTTGTAGCTCAGAGATGGGGTCCTTGGCACTCTCTGAGCTTAGTTGCTTGCTCACAGAAGTTTCATTACCAGACTAGGTAACATCATCAGTACACTGATGATGTTACCTGGTTTGGTAAAGAAATATTTCCAAAGAATAGAAGCATAGAAGATTGATTCAAGCCTCTATTACTTGACAAGAGTTTAGTCAACTAAATATCTATGGAGAGACACAATCACCCAGGTCATGGCTGTCCCAGAGGTGCTTTTTCATGGGACAACTGGACTTCCTTTGTTTTTCCTTGAAGATGTTTCGCTTCTCAACCAAGAGGTTTCTTTAGTTCTGAACTGAAGAAGCTTCTTGGATGAGAAGCAAAACATCTTCAAGGTAAAACGAAAGTCCAGTTGCCTCTTGAAAAAGCACCTTTGGGATGATCTTGAGATACCACCTTCAGTGGTTCAAAGCAGCTGTTTCCCATCTCATTCTGAGGGTCAGCCCCACTCACCATCATCTGGATATTCCTGTAGTCTATGGAGACACACTTGACATAGGTTGGAAGCGTCCAATAGGCGATACCATCTTCATCTAGAAGACACCGCCGTAGGATCAACCCTGATGAGAGAAGATATCAAGAAAACCATAACATGAAAAGAAGAGCTCCTCCTCCTCCTCCTCCTCCTCCTCCTCCTCCTCCTCCTCCTCCTCCTCCTCCAGCATCAAGGACCTCCACAAACAATTACAAATAACTCCACTACCCCCTGGATATGCCCAAATTAACCAAGTGTGCATAATCACTCCTCTGTTTAAGAGAACACTGATGGAGGCTGTAATATCAGTACCTTGAAAAATCAGGCAGTATTTTTCCTCTCCGTTAAAACCAAGAGGGTTGTCCATTTGGGTTTCTTTCTAAAGTTTTTCTTTCTTTTCAGGGTTTAGCTTCTAGGCTTTTTTTATTCCGGCAGCCAGCAGACCCTTTCCTGCCCGTTGGGAGACTAAGATACATCTATTTCGGCCTTATAAGGCCTCATCAGTTAGCCACACCCTCATCTCATGTATCCTCCCTGTAAAGGTACAGTATTTGTTTTCTTTCCTTTTCGTAGGCTTTATGTGTATTTCTCTTTAGCCAGGTTCTTCCTACGTAAACCAAGATTTTATACAGCCCTAGGTCAGTGAAATCACAATCCACTAGTTTCTAGGCTTTTTTTCTTCTGGCAGCCAGCATTAGTCTCCATTGGGAGACTAAGATAGATCTATTTCAACTGTATAAGGCCTCATCAGTTAGCCACACCCTCATCTCATGTATCCTCCCTGTAAAGGTACAGTATTTGTTTTCTTTCCTTTTCGTAGGCTTTATGTGTATTTCTCTTTAGCCAGGTTCTTCCTACGTAAACCAAGATTTTATACAGCCCTAGGTCAGTGAAATCACAATCCACTAGTTTCTAGGCTTTTTTTCTTCTGGCAGCCAGCATTAGTCTCCATTGGGAGACTAAGATAGATCTATTTCAACTGTATAAGGCCTCATCAGTTAGCCACACCCTCATCTCATGTATCCTCCCTGTAAAGGTACAGTATTTGTTTTCTTTCCTTTTCGTAGGCTTTATGTGTATTTCTCTTTAGCCAGGTTCTTCCTACGTAAACCAAGATTTTATACAGCCCTAGGTCAGTGAAATCACAATCCACTAGTTTCTAGGCTTTTTTTCTTCTGGCAGCCAGCATTAGTCTCCATTGGGAGACTAAGATAGATCTATTTCAACTGTATAAGGCCTCATCAGTTAGCCACACCCTCATCTCATGTATCCTCCCTGTAAAGGTACAGTATTTGTTTTCTTTCCTTTTCGTAGGCTTTATGTGTATTTCTCTTTAGCCAGGTTCTTCCTACGTAAACCAAGATTTTATACAGCCCTAGGTCAGTGAAATCACAATCCACTAGTTTCTAGGCTTTTTTTCTTCTGGCAGCCAGCATTAGTCTCCATTGGGAGACTAAGATAGATCTATTTCAACTGTATAAGGCCTCATCAGTTAGCCACACCCTCATCTCATGTATCCTCCCTGTAAAGGTACAGTATTTGTTTTCTTTCCTTTTCATAGGCTTTATGTGTATTTCTCTTTAGCCAGGTTCTTCCTACGTAAACCAAGATTTTATGCAACCCAAGGTCAGTGAAATCACAATCCACTAGCCTAGAAACTAGAAGCTGGAAACTGCCTGATTCCCACATCTTACCTGTGGCATTACGGGGACATCGGACAGCTGCTGCGTCTCCGGCCGGAGTCTCTTTCCAAACCACGGAGGCCAAGGTGTCTTCATCACAGATTTCTTGAGGTTCTATCAAGAAAGTACTTGAGAACTTGGAGAATTTGTTTGAAAGAGATTTGGCTAACATTTCATTTATAGATATTACAGATTAACAGAGTTGGAAGGGACCTTGTAGGTCATCTAGTCCAACCCCCCGCCCAAGCAGGAGACCCTACACCATTTCTGACAGATGGCAGTCCAGTCTCTTCTTGAAAGCCTCCAATGATGAAGCTCCCACAAATTCCGAAGACAACTTCTGTTCCATGGGTTGATTGTTCTCACTGTCAGAAATTCCTCCTGAATCTCTCCTTGGTCAGTTTCCATCCATGATTCCTTGTCTGGCCTATGGGTACTTTGGAAAATAGCTTGACCCCCTCTTCTCTGTTGGCAGCCCTCAAATATTGGAAGACTGCTATTCTGTCTCCCCTGGTCCTTCTCTTCACTAGACTAGCTGTGACCAGTTCCTGCAACCGTTCTTCATATATTTTAGCCTCCAGTCCCCTAATCATCTTTGTTGCTGTTCTCTGCACTTTTTCTAGAGTCTCCACATCTTTTTTATAGTGCGGTGAGCAAAACTAGATGTGGTACTCTAGGTGTGGTCTTACTAGGACTTTATAGAGTGGTATTAGTACCTCCCTTGATCTTGATTGTATCCCTCTTTAATGCAATTTAGGATTGCATTGGCTTTTTTGGCTGCCACTGCACACTGCTGGCTGATATTTAGCTGGTTGTCCACTAAGACTCCAAGATCCCTCTCACAGTTCTTGCTATTAAGCCTGGTTTCTCCCAATCTATATGTGTACTTTGAGTTTTTCTTGCCTAAGTAAGGCAAAGTAAGACTTTGCTTTTCTCTACATTGAATTTCTGTAGAATTCATGGGAGCTTCTGGCTGAGCCTTTGGCATATTAAATGTTCACTATGAGGTACTTTTAGGCAAATATGAGGGCAATGTTAAAGAATCATGGAATCATAGCACTGGAAGGGACCTTGGAGGCAGAAGTGGCCTTCGCATTGCGACAGAAGGGTCTTATACTATAAATCATATTAATCTATGTATTGTATTATTCACAGTATTATGTTGCTCTCAGAAGTGTTGACGTGGGAGTAGAAGTTTTGTTGCAAACCTCAGGAAAGTACAAGGAACAGAAATAAGGAACGTGTTAAATGTACTGATGAGCTTAATGACCTATGTTCTATATCATCCCTGTAACAAACTTATATTAAGAAACATATTACCAGAAATGTACACGGAAAGTAACAGACGGTGTACCCATATATGGAAATAGAGTCAGAAGCGTAACGCCTCTGGCGTGGCTAGAATTGCAAAATGTATAAAAGGTACACCTTGGGTGTAGCCCAGGGTTCAGAATCTGACATGTAAATGCTCCGAACCTTTGCTAGCAAATCAACCTGTGTTCTCCAACTTCAGTGCTCTTGTCTCCTGCATTTGGGAAAGTGGATTTTCCCGCTACAACATAATTTAACAACCGGTTCGCCCAGAATTGAACATGTGAGCGAGCAATGCGTGCCTTGCACACATACCTGCTGCGATTGTATAGGATGAGATACCTTTGCTCTCACGCACATCTTGCGCACATGCATGCTGCATTAAAAACATAGCAATTGTATAAGACAGGATAGCACTGGGGTAGGTGGGTAGGCCCAGAAGCTGGCTGTAACTACCAGTCTGCCTGAATCGGTCCGAATCGGCTGAATCCAACACACTGCTTGGAGGTCTTCTAATCCAATCCCATGCTCAAGGCAGCAGAGTAATGTTGCCTTGAGCATCCATAATGGCAAACCTATGGCCCACGTGCCACAGGTGGCACATGGAGCCATATCTGCGGGCATGTGAGCCTCTGCCCTAGCTCAGCTTCAGCACACATGCATATGCTGGCTAGTTGATTTTCGGTTGGCCCTGCCCATGCCACCCCTTCCCTCTTAGGAGTCCCCACGTGGCCCGTTTTGGATACCAGGTAAGTACAGGGCTCACACGAAAGCTCTGGGAGGGCATTTTCGGCGTCCGGAGGGCCTCTGGGGGGACAGGGGAGGCTGTTTTCACTCTCCCCAGGCTCCAGGAAAGCCTGGGGAGAGCGAAAAATGGGCCCACTGGAAGTCGGGAAATGGGCTTTTTCCAGCCTCTGGAGGCTTCAGGGAGGCCTGCTATGCCCATAACAGGGTGCGGGGGTAGTGAACACATGTATGGAGGGTGGGGCGCATGGGGGGCATTGAATTATGGGTGTGGGCACGCACACATGTGCACTTTTGGCACCCGAGGAAGAAAAGGTTCACCATCACTGCCTTACATCATCCTGAACAAATAGTTGTACAATCTTTTCTTTAAACCCTCCGGTGGTAGAGAACCTAAATGCCAGATGGCAAGCTGTTATACTGAATAATCATTCTCATTGTCCAGATAATTCCACCTTATTTCCAGGTTGAATCTTCCAGCCATTATTTCTTGTCAGGTGTTTTGGAAAACAGGTTGACCCTCTCTGCTCTGTGACAGCCCCTCAAGGCCAGAAGATAGCAATCATGTCACCCCTAAGCCTAGAGTCATAAGCGGTTCTCTTAACTGTTCCTCCTATGATTTATTCTGCAGACCCCTAATCATCCTAGTTCCATGATGGTACATGTGCCACAGGTAGCACGCGGAGCCGTATCTGTGGGCATGCGAGAGTTGCCCTAGCTCAGCTCCACCATGCATGCACGTGCCGGCCAGCTAATTTTGGGGGCTTCTGGGCCCACCAGAAGTTGGAAAATGGGCCGTTTCCAGCCTCCAGAGTGCCTCCATAGTGGGGGAGGCTGTTTTCGCCCTCCCCAGGCTCCAAGAAAACCTCTGGAGCCTGGGGAGGGTAAAAAACGGGCCTACCAGGCCCACCGGTAATCCTCTTGTCGTCGCATGCCAAAAGTGGGGGTCACGGGGGGGGGATTGAATTATGGGTGTGGACACACACGCACACAAATCCCCCCCCCATGCTCCCCACATTTTTTGGCATGCGAAGACAAAAAGGTTAGCCATCACTGTCCTAGTTGCTCTTCTCTGCACTCTTTCTAGGGCCTTAGGATCCAATTTTTTTTTTAATCATTGGATGACCAGAGTTGGATACACTATTCAAGTCTAAAAGGTGCTTTTTCAAGAGGCAACTGGACTTTCTGGGGGTTTTTTTGAAAACATTTTGCTTCTCATCCAAGAAGCTTCTTCAGTTCTTCACCTCAGAACTGAAGAAGCTTCTTGGTTGAGAAGTGAAACGTCTTCAAGGAAAAACAAAGGAAGTCCAGTTGTCCCTTGAAAAAGCACCTCTGGGACAGCCATGACCTGGGTGATTGAGAATCTCCATAGACATTTAGTTGACTAAATTCTTGCCAACTCATAGAGGCTCGAATCCATCTTCTATGCTTCTATTCTTTGGAAATATTTCTTTACCAGACTGTTCCTTGCAGACAAAGCTGGTCATTTGTATTCTTTTTAGAGTGTCCTTGAGGCCACTTGGAGGATTATCTGTAGTAGTAGTGCAAATGGGTTTATCCACACCCATCTGCACTATTCAGGTACCAGGAGCACCACTTAGATGACACAGACAAACCCTCCAAGTGGCCTCAACGACTCTCTCAAAGGATGCAAATGACCAGCTGTCTGCAAGGAATATCAATCCTTCCATTCCCCACCATCCAGTCAGAGCCAAAGAAGCTTCTTGGATGAGAAGCGAAATGTCTTCAAAAGAAAAACCAGAAAGTCCAGTTGCCTCTTGAAAAAGCACCTTTTGGACAGACATGACCTGGAGGATTGAGCATCTCCATAGACACTATTCCATGTGTGGCTTCATGAGTCAAGCGTGATTCCCTGATATGTCTGTAGAAAGGAACACCAACTGTAGAAAGGAACACCAACTGTTTGAACCTTAGCTCCAATACTATAATAATTTTTTGTGGGGTGGGCATCATTCCAAGAAGAACATTAGTTGGTTGAGACTCTAGAAAGAGTGCAGAGAAGAGCAACAAAGATGATTAGGGGCCTGGAAGCTAAAACATATAAAGAATGGTTGCAGGAACTGGGCATGGCTATTTTAATGAAAAGAAGGACTAGGGGTAACAGGATAGCTGTCAGGTTTTGAGGTCGTCTCAAATAAATTGCATTTCAAACAGAATCTTTGATGAAAATCTTTCATTTATTGACCACGACATTCTACCTCCAACTCTTCTCGCAGCCGACACTGACTTCCCGGTGCGAACCCCTCCCTTCCTGTCTCCACTCCTCTGGTCTCATTGGCCATCTTCCAAACCACTCTTTCCCTAATCTACCGCTCCAGCTCAAAGGAATTTCCCCCCTCCCATCCCAACTCCTAGGGGATATTATCTCCAGGGAAAACAAGTAGGTGAAGAGTCAAAACATCTCTTTCCAGATGCCCTTCTTCTCCTTCTTATGTCAGCACTAGAGTGAATGTGGCTTGGAGTGTTCCAATATCTCACTGGCTGCCACTGAGTATTAGTATTATTAGTACCGCTTTATAAAGGCTTAGTAAGGATTCCTAAGACACCTGGAATCCTGCATCCAGTTTTGGTCACCAGACTACAAAAAAGATGTTGAGACTTTGGAAAAAGTGCAGAGAAGAGCAACTAAGATGATCAAAGGCCTGGAGCCTAAACATATGAAGAACGGCTGCAGGATTTGGGTGTGGCTACTCTAAAGAAAAGAAGGACTAGGGGTGACATGATAGCTGTATTCCAGTAGTTGAGGGACTGCCAAAAAAAAAAAAAAAGAGGGAGTCAAGCTATTCTCAGCACCAAAAGGCAGGACAAGAAGCAATGGGTGGAAACTAATCAAGGAGAGAAGCAACCTAGAACTAAGGAGAAATTTCTTGACAGTTAGAACAATTAATCAGTGGAACGACTTGCCTCCAGAAGTTGTGAATGCTCCAACACTGGACGTTTTTAAGAAGATGTTGGATAGCCATTTGTCTGAAGTGGTGTAGGGTTTCCTGCCTAAGCAGGGGGTTGGACTAGAAGACCTCCAAGGTCCCTTCCAACTCTGTTATTCTATTCTATTTCTTAATGGTCAGACTTTGTATTCAAAACCAGGTCTAACCGACTATGGTATTCCCTCTCTCACGGCAGCCCAGGAGGGTAGCAGACAAACCAAGTCTAAAACTTGCCGATATTTATATGCAGGAACAATAGAATACGTTATAGCCATAAAGGCATTTCATGAAAATTCCCATAAATATTCTACGCTTCTGGAAAAGGAGAGGTAGAGTTTGCAGCCTGCAAGATTGAAGAATGAATCCCACTTCTGCCTCAATAATGCCAGACTTTATGCGTTGAAGTTATTTACGAGACATAAACCAGGGGGAAACTGTCAACGGAATATTAAAGCTATTTCTCAACTCCGGAGCAGGGAAGATAGGAGGGAGTAGAGATTTTTCAAGTTCCAATTATATTTCTTTCCTTCCTGAGTGTGTAAAGCAACTTGTAAACAGAGTGGACACATACGTGGCCCAGAAAGACTAAAAGAGTATTAGCAAAGTAAGACTGACCATAGACATACCTAGAACCATAGGCATGCCTAGATCTCAAAACAGCCTTGCCTTACCTCGGTGTTTCTCAACCTTGTTGAGAAAGGAGGGAAGGGAGAACAATCAGTCAGAGGAATGGCTTGCTTTCAGAAGTTGTGGGTGCATCACTGAAGGTTTGTCAAGAGGAGATGGGACAACCATTTATCTGAAATGGTGTAGGGTTTCTTGCTTGAGCAAAGGCTTGGATTAGAAGACCTCCAAGGTCTCTTCCGTTATTCTGCTACTCTTTACTTAATCATTGGACCAGCTTGCCTACAGAAGTGAGTGTTCCATCATTGGAGGTTGTCAAGAGATTGGACAGCCATTTGATACAGTATACATTGTACACATGTTGTGCGTTGACAATAAAGGTTTGATTAATCGATTGATATAGGATCTCTGGATTGAGCAGGGCGTTGAACTAGATCTCCTGATACATGAAGCATGTGAGATTCCTCTTCCCCCTTTTATTTTATGGCTCCAGCCTTCTCCTGGTTGGTCTGGATGGTAGATCCCTTCATCCAATCTAGATCAGCTGGAGTTCATGGGCACCACCTCCAACATAGTTGGAAAAGGCTAATGATCCTTTTGCTCTTGGCCCAGGCAATTTGTAGTCCAGGCAATTAGAAAGCTGTTGTGTGATGAACACAACATGAGGAGGAGGAGGAGAAGGAGAAGGAGGAGGGTCATTCCTGGCAGGCCATCTGCTCCACCATCTGCCCTTCCTCAGTTATCAGAGTTTTGGAAGAAATTTCCCTGGTTCGTTCCCAGCTGGGAAGCAGTCACCGATGCTGAGAAGAAATAGACATGGAAGCAGCTGCCAGAAAAGGGATCCTTTAATTCAGGAAGGCAAGAAGAATAGTAGCACAGCTGGAGAGTTCCTGGGTTGCAAAGCAAAATGGCCTGATAAGTGTATGGATTTTTATACCCATCTTCCCTTTGAAGTTGGTGTGATTTAATGAGATTTTGTATGTGCCTTTAGTTACAGTGATTGCTCTGAATTTTATCTTCCTGCCTTAATGGTTTAATCCTTTCCTGGGGCTTTGTCTTTCCTATCCTGGGGGTTAATTCTGCCAGGAAAGGGGAGTTCCAGGTGAGTTATTTTTAGCCTGATCCCCCCTTATCTTAATGGCTCTACTTAAGTATTTCTATTGTCAGCTCTGTTAGCAGAGCTGCTTTGTAGTTTTCTTTCAGCTGCTGCTTCTTGGTTTTCTTAAAGGGGAAAGGGTTAAGGTTGAGTCTCTTGGCATGTTTTCTGAGGCTTTTGGTACTATGAGGTCCCTGGCACTGTCCCCTTGGGGTACACTTTCCACAAGAGATTGGAGGAACTACTCAAGGTACAGTTTCCTTCTCTGATTTTGCAAGCTGCACTGAATGATATCTCTGGTAATGAAGCTTGATGCTCTGGATTAGAGATGGTTGCTAGAAGAGTACATAGAATCATAAGACTGAAAGGGACATTAGAAGTCTTCTGGTCCAATCTCCTACTCAAGGAGGATCCTCATGGCATGCCAGGCAAATGGTTGCCGAAAATCTCTAGTGGTGGAGAATAACAGAATAACAGAGTTGGAAGGGACCTTTGAGGTCTTCTAGTCCATTCCCCTGCTCAAGCAGGAAATCCTACACCATTTCAGACAAGTGACTGTCCAGTCTCTTCTTCAAAACTTCCAGTGTTGGAGCATTCACAACTCCTGGAGGCAAGTTGTTCCACTGATTAATTGTCCTAACTGTCAGGAAATTTCTCCTTGGTTCTAAGTTGGTTCTCTCTTTGAGTAGCTTCCATTCATTGCTTCTTGTCCTACCCTCAGGTGCTTTGGAGAATAATCAGAATCAGAATAGAGCTGGAAGGGACTTTGGAGTTCTTCTAGTCCAGCCCCCTGCTTAAGTGGGAGGGAGGGAGGGAGAGAGAAAGAGAGAAAGAGAGAGAAAGAGAGAGAGACATAGAGACAGAGACAGATAGAAAGATAGAAAGTTTAACAGAGTTGGAAGGGAACTTGTATGTCATCTACTTCAAGTCCTTGCCCAAGTAGGACAACTTCATTTCGGACAAATGGCAATCCAGTCTCTTCTTGAAAGCCTCCAGTGATGAAGCTCCCACAACTTCCGAAGTCAACTTCTGTTCCATGGGTTGATTGCTCTCACTGTCAGAAAATTTCTCCTTATTTCCAGGTTGAATCTCTCCTTGTTCAGTTTCCATACATTATTCCTTGTCTGGCCTTCGGGTGCTTTGGAAAATAGCTTGACCCATTCTTCTCTGTAGCAGCCCCTCAAATATTGGAAGACTGCTATCCTGTCTCCCCGGTCCTTCTCCTATACTATTTCAGATAAGTGACTGTCCAGTCTCTTCTTAAAAACCTCCAGTGATCCAGTCGACTAGAAGCAATTTTCTCCTGGTGATTGACCCAAACTCACCCAGTAATCCAGAGGGTCTGCAAGGTTAAATACTCAAAGAGCCACTTGGACCCGTTTCCCACAGAAAAGAAAACACCGGGAGCCACAAAACCCTTCCCATGCCTGACTATTTCTTGAGCGGCCACAAAACTAGGATAGGTAGTTGAACTAAATGCTCGATTTTCTTCTGAAACTTTTTTTCCCTTGGATTTATCCATGGTTGGCCTATCGAGGGTTGAAAAACTCAATAAATCACATGCTGGTGGGTGTCGCACATTGGTGGTTGTGACACATATTTTGAGTGATGGGAGCCACAGTAGAGAGGTGAAAGAGCCACAGGTTGTTGACCCCTACACTAGTAATTCGACCATCGAGAGAAGGATCTGTGGACAGCACGGGGCAACTGTGGCTTTGCGGAGATCTGCCGTGGGTACCAACCGTGCCTGTTCTTAGTCCAGGAGACCTTCTTCTTGGTGACTCATGCTTTAGTCATTTTCTGTTTGGATTACCATAAAGCGCTCTGCATGCTGTTAATCTTCAAGATCGTTTGGAAGCTCTAGCTGGACCAGAACGCAGCACTGCAGATATTTTTTAAGCATTTCTTTTTATTACAGCCATATAACACCGGCGCTCAGAGAGCTGCAATGGCTCTCCGTGAGCATCTTATTGTAATCCAAGATGTTGGTTATTCAAGCCTTACTTGTCTCTGTTATCCCTGCTTGTCCCTCCAGATCAAGCAAGGAGGACATACTCCAACTCCTTTCCATCAAACAATGTCATCTCATTGGAGCCAGGAGTTTCTGTATATACATACTTCTGTGTATATATACTTTCTGTATGTCAGGCCCAAAACTAAGAATGATTAAATGGTTGAGTCTTCCAAGCTGAGTTTTTTCTTGTTTCAAACCTAAACACAGAATCTTTTGTGGTCCGCTAGCAGCCCGCAGAGCTAGTGTCAGCATTTCACGCTGCACTTACCCCAATGCTGACATAAGAAGAAGAAGCGGAGGCATCTGGAAAGAGACATTTGACACTTCACCTACTTATTTTCCCTGGAGAGAATATCACCTAGGAGATGTGATGGGAGGGGGGAAATTCCTTTGAGTGGGAGCAGTAGATTAAGGACAGAGTGACGGGAAGATGGCCAATGAGCGCAGAAGAGGGGGAGAGGAAAAGGAGGGTTTTGCCTGAGGAAACCAGAGTCGGATGCAATGAGTCAGAACTAGAATGCTCGTGCTTAATAAATTAGAGGGTTTTTTTTTTCAAAGACTTTGTTTGAAATGCAATTTATTTAAGACGACTTCGAAACTTGACAACTAGCAGCGGAATTGGACAGTAAGTAGGCTGGGGAGGAACATGGGCCAGTTCTGGAGTCTGGGGAAGGCCTGGATGAGGGCTCTGCCTCAGAGGCAGAGATGGGGCCAGGGCCATCTGGGAGTGATGCACGGACTCCGGAGCCCCCAGAGGCTGACAGCAGAGAGGCAGAGGAACAGGAGGAGCCTGTTCCTAGTGCATGCAGGCGAAGAGCTGCCAGAAGGAAAGAACAGCTGAAGCAAAAAGGACGACTCGGGAGTAAGGCCAGGAGATGATTGGCCCCTCCCATAAGGCTTAAAAGAGCAGCAAAGGCTCTTGGGCTCTTTGTAGGAAAGCAACGTTGCTAAATCTGTTTTCCAGGCAGTGTCTCTTGTTTCTGAACTTTGTGGGGCTTTGCCGAGAAAGGCCTTTGGCAGGGTGCCAAAGAAGATAAAGGTTTTTGATAAGCCCGAAGGACTTTTTCTGAAGGACTTGTTTTGGGATGAATTTGGACTAAACTGGGAATGAAGTAATTCCCAGATGTTATAATTGAATAGTTTTGTTTGAGACTAATTGTGTCCTGTAATGACTAAGTGAGCCTAGGTCACAACAGAATCTTGCCAAGTGGTACACTTTGCTATCTGCATATACAATATACTCTTGGAACTATTAAGGAGTGGATGTCTTCACCCTCCTTCTCTCGCACATGATATCTGAGCTGAGTTGCTTCTTATGCCTCTGGAATTCACCTGCCTGGGAATCCATCTCCTTACTACATTCCATCATACATTTTCTGCTCTGGGGGACCGCATTACCCTTGAGATCAGGTTTGACCCTAACTTTGTTAAGCTTTTTGCAAAGTGGTGAAGACTCACCAGCTTCCCAAAACATTTGGGCCAGGAAGTTAGGCAAATTCTGCTCATTAATGATTTGTTTGGGGTTGGTTGGGGTTATAGTTTTGACCAGGTTCACTTTTTTTTCATTAGCCATTGTTGTTGTTAAGTGCAAAGTCATGTCCGATCCATCGTGACCCCATGGACAACATTCCTCCAGGCCTTCCTGTCCTTTACCATCCTCTGGAGTCCATTGAAGCTCACGCCGGCTGCTTCGGTGACTCCATCCAGCCACCTCATTCTCTGCCATCCTATTCTTCTTTTGCCCTCAATCGTTCCCAGCATTAGGCTCTTCTCCAGGGAGTCCTTCCTTCTCATTAGGTAGCCGAAATATTTGAGTTTCATCTTCAGGATCTGGCCTTCTAAGGAGCAGTCAGGGTTGATCTCCTCTAGGAGTGACCAGTTTGATTGCCTTGCAGTCCAAGGGACTCGCAGGAGTCTTCTCCAGCACCAGAGTTCAAAGGCCTCCATTCTTTGGCACTCGGCCTTCCTTATGGTCCAACTTTCACAGGCATCCATTGCAATTGGGAACACCATAGCCTTGACTATATGCATTTTTGTTGGCAGGGTGATGTCTCTGCTTTTTAATATGCTGTCTAGATTTGCCATAGCTTTCCTCCCCAGGAACAAGCATCTTTTAATTTCTTGGCTGTAGTCCCCACCTGTGGTGATCTTGGAGCCCAGGAAAATAAAATCTTTCACTACCTCCATTAGCCCATAATGGCATTCATTTTCAAATAACGAAAGATGTGCCTCATTTTTCAAAGCACTACATGGATTCTGTTTGGAAAGCAAGTGTAATCAAAGTTCTTTCTGGATGGAAACCATAGCAGGGATCTCAAAAAGTTATAGGTAGTTTGAGAAGAGGAGAGAGAGAAGAAGAGAGAGAGAAATAAAAAGAGAGAAAGAGACAGAATGAGAGAAAGAGAAAAGGAGGAAGGAAGGGAAAATGGAAGAGAAACAGAGGGAAAAGAGAAAGAGAAGAAAGCAATAGAGAGAATAGAACAGAGAGAAAAAGAATGAGAAAGATAGAAAAGAGAGAGAGAGAGGGAAAGAAAGAGATAGGGAAAGAGAAAGAAAGAAAGAGAAATTGAGACAGAAGAAGAAGAGAGAAAAGTGAAGGGGAAAAAGAAGAGAGAGAAGAGAGAGAGAATGAGAGAGAAAGAAAAAGAGAAAAATGAAAGAGAAAGAGGGAGAAAAGAGAAAGACAAGAAAGTGAAAGAATGGAAGAGAGAAAAGAAGAGAATAAGAAAAGAGGAGAGAGGAAGACAGAGGGAGAGGGAAAGAAAGGGAGAGAAAATGATAGACAGAGAGAAGGGGAAAGAGAAAAGAAAGAGAATGAAAGAGAGATAATGAAAGAGAGAGAGAGAATGAAAGAAAGAGGAAGAGAGAATGAAAGAGAGACAGACAGAGAGAATGAATATATATATTCTAAGTGTGGTGAAACTAAGACAGGCCTGAGTAGCTTCCAGGAAGACAAATTTATTTTTTTTTTTTTTCCTTCCCAGAAGACTCTAAAATATATCCTTTGGAGGCTGGTGCCAAAAAGTCAATATTTAGAATTTAATTGTTATTATAAATTCAGACTCCCCAACAGACACTTATCAGAACTTGCAATATTTCACTGTGCAACCTCCATCAGTCCACTTTGTGTCTATTTCAGCAATGCCATTTAAGAGGAGTATCTTCCTTTTGGCTCCTGAAGGTGGAAGTGTCTACCTGGATCTCAAAATCTATTCCCTGCTCAGTAAAGGAATCTCAATTGAAGCATCCTCACCCGCATCAAACAGGATATAGAATAAATGGGCTGGAAGGGATCTTGGAGATCTTTTAGTCCAACCTATACCTATACCATTCTATGGTTGTCCAATCTCTTCTTAAACACCTCCAGGGATGAAGCACCCACAACTTCTGAAGACTAGCTGTTCCTCTGGTTGTATTGCTCTCACCATTAGGAAATTCCTCTTTAGTTCCGGGTTGCTTCTCTCCTTGATTGGTTTCCACCCATTGCTTCTCTCTTCTCTCTAACCATCTGTTGTGACCCAGGGCTCAAGTAGTTAGTATTAAATACAAACACTTCCAAAACAAACAGACTTTATTAGAACAGCTGAGAATTAACTCATTCTTAGAGTAGTCCAAACTAAATTAAAGCAAATTCTTCAAAACACCATTCCTCAGTTTATCACCGACCTTGGGATAATTAGGCAAGCTGCCAAAGGCTTTTCTTGGCAAAAGTTCAGAAGCAGAAGACGCCGACAAGAAATGAATACAGTGAAACAAGAAGCAATTCTCTCAGCTTTGTTTTCTGGCAAAGAGGCCAAGGGCCACTGCTGGTCTTTTAAGCCTTATGGGAGGGGCCAATCATCTCTTGGCCCTACTCCCAAATCACCTTCTCTGCTTTATCTGCTCCTGCCTTGTGGCAGTTCTTCTCATACGTGCACTAGGAACAGGCTCCTCCTGTTCCTCTGCCTCTCTACTGTCAGCCTCTGGAGGCTCCAAAATCCGCACATCATTCCCCGATGGCCCTGGCCCCATCTCTGCCTCCATCACAGAGCCCTCCTCTGGGCCTTCCCCAGCCTCCAGGACTGGCCCATGTTCTTCCTCAGCCTCATCACTGTCCGACTCAGCTGCCAGCTCCACAGGCTGCTGGCGGACCACAACAGAAAGTGGGGAGGTGGGAGGGGAGTAATTGGAATTTTTGGGGGAGCTGGGAAGGAATTGAGGGATTGAGGAGGACCATCTGTGGCCTGAGAAAATTTCTATGCCTCAAGTTCAAATGGTGGGAAACCTCTAAAAGGCACAGACTATTCCCAAAACAAACTGACTCCATATGATAGGTGGACAATGGACAGTGGGTGGCCCAGGAGAGAAAAAAGGGACTGCTACCTAAGCTGCTTTTTGTGTGAAAACTTCAGAACTGGCTTTGCTTCTTCTGTATCTATGTGGCACCTTTATCAGTAAAGCTATATTCTTGGAAAAATGATACCCCAGATGCAGGGGAGAAATCTGACAGGTTCTGACAGGTTCTGGAGAACTAGTAGCGGAAATTTTGAACAGTTCGGAGAACTGGCAAATGCCACCTCTGGCTGGCCCCAGAGTGGGGTGGGAATGGGGATTTTGCAATATCCTTCCCCAGGACTAGGGAGGGAATGGGGATTTTGCAGTATCCTTGCCCTGGAGTCGGGTGGGAATGGAAATTTTGCAGTATCCTTCCCCTGCCACGCCTACCAAGCCATGCCCACCAATCCACACCATACCCACCAAGCCATGCCCACACAACCGGTAGTAAAAAAAAAAATTGGATTTCACCACTGCCCAGAAGTTTCTTTTGCTGCATGTGCCAACGGGACAGTACTAGTCCATGGATCAGGGGTTGGAGACCCCTCCTCTAACTCATAGATTTCAGCATCGAACTGTCTGTATTGCAAGAAATATTTTACCTAAACTTATGTGGGTTCTACCTTATTCTAATTTCCACATCCTGAACTCCAGAACTGATCCAGAGTGGTTAAATAATTGGGAGTCACCCCCCACCCCCAAAATCTCAGAAATCACCAGCAACTTTTTCAGTCCGTCCAGGTGCAGGACCCCCACTGTTATTTTCCACTAGCTGGTTCTTGAGTGTAAATTCTTTTCCCACAACAGCTGGAGTGATTTTGCACAGCACAACTCTCTCTCTCTTCTGTAATTCATATTCCGCACTTAGAAATTAATTAAATTAATTTTTGAGAAGGAGCTGAGGTGGCACGCGTGCAAAATGTTAATAATTAGTATAATCAAAGGAGGAAATTTTCAAGGAACTACTGCTGAATTTGAAATACATCTTCTCTTCTTGGTCTAGAGCAGGGAGCTCCGAACTTGGCAACTTTTTAAAGACTGGTGGATTTCAGCTCCCAGAATTCCTCAGCCAACATGGGCGGTTAAGGAATTCTGGGCATTGAAGTCCACAAGTCTTCGTGCGAAATTTGGAGAGCCCTTGGTCTACAGCAATATTTGTCAACCTTGGAGATTTGAGGATTTCAACTTTGAAACATCTGTGGACTTCAACAACCTTGAAACATCTGTGGACTTTAAAGCCCAGAAATTCTATCCAAGCATGGTCTTCTGGGCATTGAAATCCACATATGTTTAAGTCTCCAAGATTGATCCTTGGAGACTTAAACATATATGGGCTTCAATGCCCAGAATTTCCATCCAAGCCTGGTCTTGGGAGTTGAAATCCATACATTTAAATATTGACATGATTCCTCTATTGGAGATACAATTATCACCTTGTATAAGCCATTTCTTATTTTGGCCATATCCTACGGAAGAAAGCAATTTCACATTCTGATCAGAGAGAAGTTCCCCAAGGAAGGGCTCCAGCACGACTTGGAAGGCTTGGAAGACTAAACCTCTGGTCCCAATGACTGATCCAGATGTGATCCAGAAAAACAAGTATGCTTGGAAGAGTTAGCCATAAAAGGAAGCCAGATCTCCTAAGAACATGGTGGCTGGACACCATCAAAGCTATGGCACCAGCCAGAGCATCGAACAGCTCAAAGAAGTAGTGCAAGATCAGAAGATGTGGAGAGACCTGGCCCATGGAATCACCAAGGGTTGGACACTACTGAAAGGATCACATCATCATCATCATCATCATCATCATCATAGATTCAACCTAGAAATGAGGAGGAACTTTCTGACAGTGAGAACAATCAACCCATGGAACAGAAGTTGCCTTCGGAAGTTGTGGGAGCTTCATCACTGGAGGCTTTCAAGAAGAGGTTGGACTGCCATCTGTCAGAAATGGCATAGGCCCACAATGGCAAACCTATGGCACATGTGCCATAGATGATACACAGAGCCCTCTCAGATGGCATGTGAGCCATCACCCTAGTTCATCTCTGCTGCACATGCGTGTGTACCTCCCACTGGCCAACTAGGCTTTGGGTCTCCGCTGTGCATGTGCAGGGGGCAGGGCACCTGGAGGGGGTGGGGCACATGTGTGTGGGGGTGCATGCATGCATGGGGGAGTGGGGTGCATACAGGGGCTATGCACACATACAGGGGGTCGTGCATGTATTGAATTTTGGGGGTTTTGGACGTGTGTGCACGCATTTGTATGTGTATGCGCTTTGGGCACTCGGTCGAGAAAAGATTAGCCATCACTGGTGTAGAGTCTCCTGCTTGAGTGGGGGGGTTGGACTAGATCCGTGATGGCAAACCTATATTAGGTTATTAGAGCCATATTAGTGGGACGCGAGCTCAGCTCCAGTGTGCATGTGTTCGCCGGCCAACTGATTTTTGGGCCTTCCGGTCCCACCGGAAGTCGGCAAATGGGCCATTTCTGGCCTTTGGAGCAGGTGGGGAAGGCCGTTTATGCCCTCCCCAGGCTCCTAGAAAGCCTCTGGAGCCTGGGGAAGGCAAAAAAACGGGCCTACTCGGCCCACCTGGCCATCACGTGGCAAAAATGAGGGGAGCACGGGGGTGTCGTGCACGCATGCACTGGGGGGGCGCATGGAATTATGGGTGTGGGCACATGTACGCATGAGTCCCCCGTGCTCCCCCTGCTTTTGGCATGTAAAGGCAAAAAGGTTAGCCATCACTGGACTTGATGATCTATAAGGTCCCTTCCAACTCTATTAATCTGTTATATTAAATCATTATCATCAACATCAACATCATCCACTTACCTGGACATCTCCGTTCATTGCATTGCTTGAACTCCTCCTTGGGACCTTGACACGGTTCTCCTCCAAAGAAAGGACCATAGCACACACGGTCCCGTTTCTGGGTTCCCCCTCCACAGGTGGCAGTGCAGCTACCCCAGGGACCCCAGACCTGCCATTTTCCATCCACTGCAGCAGAAGGACAAAAATGACAAGAAGCGTGTTGGAAGACTCCTGCGGAAGAGGAAGGCTTCAGAAAGAACACCTGGCCTGCAACGCCATACATGCAAGTGATAGCCAGGGGTGAAATTCTCTGGAGTCTGCTACCGGTTCTGTGAGTATGCTACCGAGCGCGCACTTCACACGCATGTGCACCTGAGGCGGGCACACGCAGCGGGGGTAAAAGAGGAACATATTGAAGCCTTCCGAGTCCGCAAAGGTAAATAGAACAGTGAAAAGGGGGGAATCCGCTGTGCCACGCGATTTAGATTAGCTAGAAAGCAGGAAATCTGACGATTCTAGCTAATATCAATTGCGCGTCACAGCTGATCGTCGCCCAGCTGATCTTTGGAAATACCAGTTCGCCCGAACTGGTAGAATTTTTTACTACCGGTTCTCCTGAACCGGTCTGAACCAGGGGTGAAATCCAGCAGGTTCTGACAGGTTCTGGAGAAACGGTAGCGGAAATTTTGAGTAGTTCGGAGAACCGGCAAATACCACCTCTGGCTGGCCCCAGAGTGGGGAGGGAATGGGGATTTTGCAGTATCCTTCCCCTGGAGTGGGGAGGGAATGGGGATTTTACAGTATCCTTCCCCTGGAGTGGGTTGGGAATGGAGATTTTGCAGTATCTTTCCCCTGCCACGTCCACCAAGCCACACCACACCCAACAAGCCACTCCCACAGAACTGGTAGTAAAAAAATTTGGATTTCACTACTGATCCAAACCGGTAGCATTTCACCCCGGGTTATAGTAGGCTTCAAGTGAATCTGAAATGTGCTTTTTTAAAAAAAAATTAAAAAAGAAAAGAACTGAAGAAGCTTCTTGAATGAGAAGCGAAACGTTTTCAAAGGAGAAAAATCAAGGAAGTCCTCAGGATCCCCTGAGTAGTGGAACTGGTGGAACTGTTGAAAGGATTGTGTTGTAGACTGGAGATAGGTGAGGTTTCCTCCTCTATTGAGAGAGGGCTGTTCCATTTTGACCAAGGCAATTTTGCGCTATTCAGGTGAGCCCCGAGGACACAGATAAACCTCCAAGTAGCCTCAACGACTCTCTAAAAAGAATGCAAATGACAAGCTTTGACTGCAAGGAGTTATCCATCCTTCCATTCCCCCACCATTGAATCAGAGTTGAAGAAGCTTCTTGGATGAGAAGCAAAACATCTTCAAAGAAAAAAACATAAAGTCTAGTTTCCACTTAAAAAAAAAGATGTTTTGGATGTCTGTTTATTAAATCTCAAAACATTTTTGTTCCAACAGGCTGGCCTGGGCTAATTCTCCCTTTTAAACTTTTTAAATTGCTTTTAATTTGTCTTATAAATTGGGTGTTTCTAATTTGTCTTTGGGCCAAAACATGTAATTATTTCAATGGGTTTTTAACGTTTGTATTGTTTGTATTTTATTTTGGCTGTTCACTGCCCTGAGTCCTTCAGGAGTAGGGCGGTATATAAATTTGAATAATAAATAAATAAATAAATAAATAAATAAATAAATGAATGAATGAATGAATGAATGAATGAATGAATGAATAAATAAATCTGTCGTCCCATCTGGTAGTTCGAGGCAATTCCTTGAACCAACAGCCTTTTTTTTTTATTTCTATGCCGCCCTTCTCCGGAGACTCAGGGCGGCTTACAATGCGTTAAGCAATAGCCTTCATACTTTTGTATATTTATATTTATACAAAGTCAGCTTATTGCCCCCAACAAACTGGGTCCTCAATTTACCCACCTTGTAAAGCCTGGCTGGGATTGAACTCGCAAGTAATTGCAGCAGCTGGATCTTAAATGCTGCCTTTGTAGGAGGCATTACTCCCCTACGCTACTCAGGCTCCTACGCTACTCAGGCTTGCTGGCGCAGCAGACTAAAGTGCTGTTAAGTAACACCAGCTGTCTGCAATTACTGCAAGTTCGAATCTCACCAGGCTCAAGGTTGACTCAGCCTTCCATCCTTCCAAGGTAGGCAAAATGAGGACCAGATTGTGGGGGTAATAAGCTGACTTTGTATAAAAAAGAACACCACTGGCGGGGGGGGGGCAAAAGCCCTACTAAGCAGGTATATACAAAAGTATGAAGGCTATTGCTTAACGCATTGTAAGCTGCCCTGAGTCTCCGGAGAAGGGCGGCATATAAACTGAACCAATAAATAAATAAATAAATAAATATCCATCTGGAGAAAAAGTTTGGGCCAAATTTTAGAAATCATAATTTTTTTTCTCCTAAGAAGTATGGGATTTCTGCTTTTAGAGACAATATATTATGGGAAAGGGAGACTTTCAAAGCAATGTGCTTTTCTATAGTTTTCCCAAATGCCAAAACACGGTGTCATTAATATGATTTAGACACCAGGTGGCGCTAGACTTAGTGGCATCTGAGTGGGATGAAGACTTTTCCAAGATTATAGCTCAATTAACGTTTGAAAGACACAACAAACCAACATAAATGTTGGTTTCCTAATCATTGAGTCCTCCAATTTTTCCATGTCATTATAGCCATCTTTCTATGTTTAACAAAAGCAGAAGGTATAACTGGCCTCAATGAGAATGTGTACCTAAGTCTAATATGGGTAGTTTCAACTTATGACCATCATTCCACCCAGAGTTATGACCATTAGTCCTTGCGGTCATAAGTCTAGGCATCACGGGACTGAAGCTGGGTTTTTTTTTTTTTTTTTTTGACATTTTTCTGGCAATGATGCCGTGATGATTAAGCAAATCCATTTCACCCAATGGAATGTTTGGTAAATGCCAGAAACAGATAAAAAATGACAAAAATTGAGATCCCGTGACCACGGGATGCTACAAACGGACATAAAGGAGAGCAGGTTGTCAAATGTCCCACATGCAATCATGTGACAGCATTGTGTGTATGTGTTTGTGGGTGTGGGTGTGTGTGTGAAAGAGAGAAAGAGAGAGACTGTCGTAACTTTGAAATGGGTCATAAGTAAACGTCAAACTTCAAATGGTCATGAAAGTCATAAGTCAAGGACTACCTACGCAATAGGAATAGTGACACATTTTGTGTAATCTCCATTGAGACAGTATGTGGTGTCTGTGAATCTCTCTCTCTCTCATCTCACTATCTCTCTATATGTCTCTCTTTCTCTCCTTCTCTCTTTCTTTCTGTATCTACCGTATCTTAATATCTTTCTTTCTTTCTCTCCCGTCTTGCTATCTCTCTCTCTCTCTCTCTCTCTCTCTCTCTCTCTCTCTCTCTCTCTCTCTCTCATCTATCTGCCTGTCTATCTAATCTCTCTTCCTGTCTTTCTATCATCTCACTATCTTCTATGTATCTCTCTATTTTGCTTTCTCTCTCTCTTTCTATATTCTATCTCTGTATCTCCATCTCCATCTTTGTCTGTCTGTCTGTGTCTGTCTGTCCGTCTGTCTTTTTATCTCTGTATACACACACACACACATAATGTCTATATCTCTAGCTATCTCTATCTATTTCTATCTATCTATCTATCTATCTATCTATCTATCTATCTATCTATCTATCTATTAACTATCTTTCTATCATCTCTCTCTCTCTCTATCATCTATCTAATCTCTCTGTATCTCTCTCTAACTGTATCTTTCTCTCTTTGTATCTCTCTCTCTCTCTCTCTCATCTATCCATCATCATCATCATCATCATCATCATCAACATCATCTCTCTCTCTCTCTCTCTCTCTCACTCTCTCTCTCTCATCTAATCTCTCTGTATCTCTCTCTCTCATCTATTTATCTATCCATCATAATCATCATCTCTCTCTCTTTCTCTCTCTCTCTCTCTCTGTCTATCTATCTATCTATCTATCTATCTATCTATCTATCTATCTATCTATCTATCTATCATCTAATCTCTCTTTCTCTCTCTCTCTCTCATCTATCTATCCATCATAATCATCATCTCTCTCTCTCTTTCTCTCTCTCTCTCTCAATCTATCAAATGTTTTGCCCCTCCCCCCATCATACCGCATAACCCTTCCATTCCACCCCTGGTCTTCAGAGATCTCGATATGGGAGGGGTTCCCCATGCAACCCACCTGGACACTGCCGAAGGAAACAGTCTCGGGACTCGACCCAGGGCCCCTGGCATTCTGCTCCTCCGTACGAAGGTCCGTTGCACTCCCGTGTCCGCTGCTGGGTGCCATTGGAGCAGGAGGTGGAACAGGAGCTCCAGCTGGACCAGGCATTCCAGTTGCCGTCCACTGAGTGGCCCAAAGGAAGAAAAGACAGGAGACAGAATGTGAAAACCGCTTTTGCACAGGGTGGTGTCCACATACCGGCATTCTGTTTCAGCAGGGATTGTACCGATGGAAGAGAAGATTCGTAGTTAAGGGTTAGAGTCCTTGGTGCTCTCTGAGCTTGGTGCTTTTCTTGAAGACATTTCCTTACCCAACTAGGGAACATCATTAGTGCTAAAAGGGCGCAGTGGTTAGAGCGCTGTACTGCAGCTACTTCAGCTGACTGCTAGTTCAGCAGATCAGCGGATCAAATCTCACCGGCTCAAGGTTGACTCAGCCTTCCATCCTTCCGAGGTGGGTAAAATGAGGACCCAGATTGTTGGGGGTAATATGCTATTTAGTATACTGTCGATTGGTGTAAGCTGCCCAGAGTCCTCGGAAAGTGAGCGGCATAGAAATATGACTAATAAAACAAATAAAATAAAAGGTTAGTGGAGAAGAGGAGGAGGAGGAGGAGGAGGAGGAGGACTGTGAGGTCCTTGGTGCTCCCTGAACTTGGTGGTTTTTTTTGAAGACAATTTCATTACCTAACTAGGGAACATCACCAGTGCTAGAAGGCACAAACATCACTCCCGTCAGCACTGAAGGTATTACCTAGTTGGGTAATGCAATATCTTCAAGAAAACCACCAAGCTCAGAGAGCACCAAGGACTCACAGTTCCCCTCTTCCTCTTCCCTCTTCCTCTCTTTCTCCTCCCTTCCACCTCCTCCCCTCCTCTTCCTCCTCCTCCTCCTCTCCACCAATCCTATCTCCTATAGCACTGTTGATGTTTCCTACTTGGATGATTAGATGTCTGCAAGAAAACCACAAGGTCAGATACTTCCTTCCTTCCTTCCTTCCTTCCTTCCTTCCTTCCTTCCTTCCTTCCTTCCTTCCTTCCTTCCTTCCATCTTTCCTTCCCTCTTTCCTTCCCTCTTTCCTTCCTTCCTTCCTTCCTTCCTTCCTTCCTTTCTTCTTTCCTTCTTTCCTTCCTTCCTTCCCTCCCTCCCTCCTTCCTTCCTTCCTTCCTTCCTTCCTTCCTTCCTTCCTTCCTTCCTTCCTTCCTTCCTTCCTGGGGAGGTCGAAAATGGCCTCCCCCCACCCACAGAGGCCCTCCAGAGGGCAGAAACGGCCCATTTCCTGACTTCCAGTCCCATCATGCCATCACGTGCCAAAATGATGGGGAAGTCGTGCGTTCATGCGTAGGGAGGGGGGGGAAGTGCATAGAATTATGGGTGTGGGCACGTGTGCCCGTGATTCCCCCGCACTCCCTTGCTTTTGCCACATGATGGCAAAAGGTTTGCCATCCCATGCTTGAGCAGGGGTTGGACTAGAAGATCTCCAAGGCCCCTCCCAGCTCTATTCCAATTCTGATTTTCTAATTCAAGGAGACAGCCGATAACCTTTGAGTGAATTCCTTGAGCGGTTTTCCTGCCGAAGCAAGAGAAGGAAACGTATTTATGGAATCCTTGAGGGCTGTTATTGCTTTTTAATATCAGCTGTCTCGGTTTTGATAAGACATTTTTCTCTTTTGACAGTCTAGCCGGCTCCCTTCTATAATCTGTAAATAACTTATTGATGATTTGGTTTGCCAGGCTGAATATCCTAACTGCAAACAGGAATTTGGGATGGTAAAGCAAATACAAATTATTTCAAAAAAAAAAAAAAATTAAAATAAAATAAGGATTTTTAAGCCCACATCCTCATTTGCGCTCTTGTAAGCTTCCAAGTTTCTCCAAGATTCTGAATCCCCCTCCCTCTTTGCACAATGTCATTAGCTCAAAACACACCACATACACAAAGACACACACAGCCTGAAACACAAACCATAATTTATCATCTAACCGGCGACACCTCCTTCTGCAATGGGCAATTTTAGGAATGAAATATGAGTAATTTTTATTGGAGCCGTATATCAGGCAATGTGGCTTGACATGACGGACTCGATCTAATTATCTCAGCACTTGTATCGCTAAAATAGGGAGGCCAAAGATTAATACCCACCCCCCGACAAATAGATGAAGTTGGAAGGATCTGTGAATTGGAGGATTCACTGTAGAACTTCAGATGTCCTCAAAGTTCACAAACCAACTTGGGCCAATCTAGACAACATTGGATCACCCAACTCTAGGTAAGCAGAGTTTGTTCCCATCGCAAGACCCATCAGAAGACGTATCAGAAGAACCTCACTTGATACAGCCCATCATCTGATCCGACCCATCACAAGACTCTCACTTGACATATACACACTTGACCCATCACAAGACCAATCACAAGACTCTCACCTGACATGATTTCCCCATCATAAGAACCTCAACAGACGTTATCCACACCTAACCTAATGCAAGACTCATACAAGATCCTCCCTTGATGCAACTCACACCTGATCCATCACTAGACCCATCACAAGATCCTCACCTGATGTGTCCCTCACCTGATCCATCACAAGACCCTCACCTGATGTTACCCATACCTGACCCATCACAAGAACTTCACTTGATGCAACTCACACCTGATCCATCACTAGACCCATCACAAGATCCTCACCTGATGTGTCCCTCACCTGATCCATCACAAGACCCTCACTTGATGCAACTCACACCTGACCCATCACAAGACCCTCACCTGATGTTACCCACACCTGACCCATCACAAGAACCTCACTTGATGTTACTCACACCTGATCCATCACTAGACTCATCTGATGTGTCCCTCACCTGATCCATCACAAGAACCTCACTTGATGCAACTCACACCTGACCCATTACTAGACCCTCACTTGATGTTTCCCTCAACTGATGTGACCTCCTCATCATAAAACCTACTGACCACACCAAATGCTTATAAACAGAAGAACGCTGACACTACACACAAACATCCTCCCTTCAACTGAATCATGGGAAAATCCTTTGAGACTTCTGCTAATATAATTCACTTTTTGCCACCCGCTGCCATTTTCAGAAGAAAGGTTGGTCTTTGGATAGTGGGGAAAATGGCCAATTCCTCATATTTGTTTTTGGTCATACTCCCATTACGTAATATGCATAATCCTTGACTTACAGCCATTTGTTTAGTGACTGTTCAAAGTTACAATGGCCCTGAGAAAAGTGACTTGTGACCAGTTTTCACAGTTACGACATTGTGGCCTCCCCATAGTCACGTGATCAAAATTCAGATGCTTGGCAACTGGCATGGACTTATGACAGTTGCAGAGTCCCGGGCTTACATTATCCCCTTTTGTGACCTTCTGACAAGCCAAGTTAATGAGGAAGGCCGATTCCCTTAACAACCGGGTTATTAGTGACTGCAATGATTCACTTAACGGCGTAACGGCAGCAAGAGAGGTTGTAAAATGGGGCAAAACCCACCAGATTTAACCTTCCCCACCGGTTTCTGAGATGCAGACTCAATGGGAGAAAGCTGTTCTGCCCCAGCTACGGACCCCAAAGAATGCAGCACACACGAAGTCCGTTCAAACCTTAGTTTACTGAATAAACCAGTCTTTTACAACAATGGCTGTTAATTAACTGCATTAACAGCTGCCAAGAATTCAAAGAATGATAACTGAAAGCTTACTAGGGTTGGCAGAATGCCCAGAAGCGATTTGCAGGAAGCTGATAAGATAAGCAAGACAAGACACGAAGGTATGTGAACGAAGTTGTTCCCTGCAAATTGCTTCAGTCAGCGTTCCTCCTTAAATAGGCTAAGGGAGCGGCCACTTAGCCCCAAGCCTTACTCTCGAGGAGACCTCCTCCTGAGGAGCCACTCCTGCCTTTTGGCAGCTCTGCGCGCCCGTGCATCAAGAAGAGGCTCCTCCTTTTCGTCCTCTTCACTTACGGGAGCTTCTGGAGCTTCTGAAGGCCCTGGCTGAATCCCCACCTCTGGCACCACATCTTTTCCAGCCTCCTCATTGTCTGACTCGAGTGCCAGCTGCACAGACTGCTAGCACAGCACCACACCAGCCTCCTCATTGTCGGAACAGCTACTAGCTGCACAGGCTGCGTACGGGCCACAACAGAAGCCAGATTTGCTGAATGGCTTGCATGACTCACTGAACGACGGTGGCAAACAAAGTCGCAAAATGGAGCAATGCTCAGAAGAACTGCCTTGCTAACCAATGGCAGTTTTGAGCTCAAACATGGTCGTAAATCAAGGACTACTTGTATATTTATGGCATGGCCCAACTCTGTGCATGAGGTTTAAAATTAGGGTTTAATTTACAACCCAGAGAGCATGACTAGCATTCCCTTGTACAGGTAGTCCTCGGCTTACGATCACAATTGAGCCCAAAATTTCTGGGCCTTTTGCCCCATTTTACAACATTTCTTGGAATAGTTGTTAAGTGAATCACTCAGGCTGTTAAATTAGCCACATGGTAGTTATGTGAATCTGGCTTCCCCATTGACTTGGCTTGTCAGAAAGTCTCAATTTATGACTGCCACTGTCATAAATATGGGTCAGTTTGCCAAGCGTCTGAATTTTAATCACCTGACCGTGGGGATCTTTGCAACAGATGTAGATGTGAAAAAATGGCCATAGGTTACTTTTTTCCAGGGCCGTTGTAACTTTGAATGGTCACTAAACAAACTGTGGTAAGTCGAGGACCAAATGCATTGGAACTTGAAGTGTCCAAATTGACTGTTTTGATCAAAGAAAAAAAAAGTTATAAATACTTTTATTTCTGCTTGGAAACCACTTCTGGACTTTGTGCTTGGGATGGAAAAATACAAACACTTTTATTTCTGCTTGGAAACCACTTCTGGACTTGGTACTTGAGGTGGGAAAGAAATGAAACTTTGATTTTGGATGTTACTGATTAGACTGGTTTGTTTTTTATAGAAATGGCTACTTTATACTATTATGTAAAAGTAAAAAGTTGAGGTTTAATGCAGGGGTGAAATGCTCCCGGTTCAGACCAGATCGCCCGATCCGGTAGCGATGGCGACGGGTGGTTCGGAGAACCGGTAACAAAAATCCCTGTGCCCCGCCCCGATGCCCAGCTGAGCAGCGCAATCATCAGAAGCTTTTTAAAATTATTTTTAAAAGCATTTTTCTACAACCTCTTCAGCCGAAAAAAATGCTTTTAAAAGTTTTTTTTTAAAAAAAAGCCTCTGATGATCCCGCAGCTCAGCTGGGATTGTCAGAGGCTTTTAAAAGCATTTTTTCTACAACCTCTTCCGCCAAAAAAATGCTTTTAAAAGTTTTTTAAAAAGCCTCTGATGTTCGCACGGCTCAGCTGGGATCGTTAAGAGGCTTTTAAAAGCATTTTTTAACAACCTCTTCAGCTGATCCACACCCATCCAGTCACATTACCCCCCACCAAGCCACGCCCACAGAACCAGTAGTAACAAATTTTACGGTTCACCACTGGTTTAATGTTATCTTATTCTACTGCCCCAAAGGGAGTTGGAAGAGCCTTGGTTGCACAGCAGCTTAAAGTGGTGTTAAAGTGACACCAGCTGCCTGCAATTACTGCAAGTTTGAATCTCACCAGGCTCAAGGTTGACTCAGCCTTCCATCCTTCCAAGGTAGGTAAAATGAGGACCCGGATTGTGGGGGCAATAAGCTGACTTTGTATAAAAAAGAACACTGCTTGGGGGGGGGGGGGGGGCGAAAGCCCTACTAAGCAAGTATATACAAAAGTAAGAAAGCTATTGCTTAACGCATTGTAAGCCACCCTGAGTCTCTGGAGAAGGGCGGCATATAAATTAAACTTTAAAAAAAATCAATGCCTTTTCTTTCTTTTCCCCTTTTCTTTTCCTTCACTTTTCCCTTCCCTATTTTCCCTACCATTTCCTTTTGCATTTCCTTTGTATGCTATATTATAAACAAATAAAAACTGGGGGGGGGGTGTTAAACAGTATTTTTAGGGAATACTCTGGACATTGCACCCCCCAACAACTCAGCTTACTCCAGTAAAAACCCCACTGTCCATAAGGTGGGTGGGTGGGTGGGTGGAGGTGAGATATATATTTTTTTCCAATTCTCGCTGCGTTCTGACCTTTCTCGAAGCACAAACCATCTCCGTTAAATGTCTGGCATTTCTCTCTTTAATTAACATCCGTGTGTGTGTGTGTGTTTGTGTGAGTGTGTGTGATAAAACTCTAAAAGCAGTGCCCAGTTATTTGCCAAGATTTTAACTCTGAAGATCCAGCAGTTTAATTATCGGCGACTCACTGCACCAAATCAAATCGCCGCCAGCCAGCCAGAATTTAAGCAGAGTTCCTGCTGCAATTAAGCAATATTTTGCAAGCTTCCCTTCCTTTTCTTTTCCCCAAAAGCCAGTCCGTCTCTCTCTTGTCCAGCTGCAAATAAATGCCGCATTGTTCCTGCATCAGAGAATTGGCATTGTTTGGGGGTAATTAAATGAGACATCACCAATTCCAGCAACCGTTCTATACATGTTTTAGCCTCCAGCCCCCTAATCATCTTGGTTGCTTTTCTCTGGACTCTTTCCAGAGTCTCAACCAGGGGTGAAATGCTCCTGGTTGGACTAGATTGCCCGATCCGGTAGCGATGGTGGTGGGGGTTCAGAGAACCGGTAGCAAAAATCCCTGTGCGCTCCCACCCCCATTCCCAGCTGAGCCGCACGATCATCAGAGGCTTTTTTTTTTTTTACTTTTAAAAGCATTTTTTCTACAACCTCTTCCGATGAAAAAATGTTTTTAAAAGTAAAAAAAAAAAACCCTCTGAAGGTCGTGCGACTCAGCTGGGATTGTCAGAGGCTTTTCAAAGCAATTTTTTTCTGCGACCTCTTGGCCGAAGAGGTGGTAAAAAAAATGCTTTGAAAAGTCTCTGATGATCCCAGCTGAGTTGCCTGATCTGCAGAGAGGCATTTTTTAAAGAACGTCTCTGACGATCCCAGCTGAGTTGCCTGATCACCAGAGGCTTTTCAAAGCATTAGAAAAAATGCTTTGAAAAGTTTTTTTAAAAAAAGTTGGCCATGCCCACCCAGTCACATTATCCCCTCTCCAAGCCATGCCCATAGAACCGGTAGTAACACAATTTACATTTCACCCCTCGTCTCAGCATCTAGGAGGAGTGAAGGAGATATTTTTGAAGAATAGTTACTGACTTTGAAATGTTCTTAAGAGAGGAATGAAATACTTTATGGTGATTATTAGATGTGAGTTAAAAGAAACATTGACTTGACTTGGGTCTTTGAAGTAAGGGAAATATATGAAATACTGATGGTTAAAATGATAAATGAATATTATAAAGAGCTGTTTAGATTTGAAGTTTAAGATTTAGGGTGATTGCATAATAAAATATTAAATGTTAGAATAAGATGTTAGATTGAATGATAAAAATTGGGATTAGATTTGTCCTTTTTTCTTTTCTTTTCTTTTTTTCTTTAAGATGTTAACTGATGAAATTTGGAATTTATACTTATATTATACCGGATCAAACCCTTGCTCTAAAAAGATGCTGTTTTATGTTTAAAAAAAGAAAAAATTCAAAAAAAAATATGTTTTTTTTATAATAGGGTGACCAAAACTGGATGCGGTATTCCAAGTGTGGCCTTACCAAAGCCTTATAAAGCAGTATTAACACTTCATGTGATCTTGATTCTATCCCTCTGTTAATGCAGCCTAGAACTGTGTTGGTGTTTTTGCCAGCTGAAGCACACGGCTGGCTCAGATTTAAGTGATTGTCCATTAGTTCCCGGGCACGGAGAGGGCGTAGGTGGTGGTGGCGGCAGCGGCCCCTCACATTGCTGGGGAGTGAAGTCATTGTGGCCATTGTCTGCCCTCAGATGAACTGAGAGGGGGGACCAGCCGTGAACCGGGGGGGGGGCGCCTTGTTTGCTGAAGCCGTCGGGCAAATTCCCCTGCCCCCCAGACCGTCCTGAAGAGGTTTGTTCCTCAGGATGTGCCCCAACCCAGATCCCCGCTGCCTGGAACTGCCCAAAAATGTCCAAAGGATGGGGGCCGGCGGGTGGACGGGGCTACATTCAGACTATAAGACGCACCCGTCTTTTTTGAGGTAAAAAGGTGTGTCTTATACTCCGAAAAATATGGTAAGGGATTGTCCACTAGGATTCCAAGGTCCCTCTCAGAGTTACTGTTCTTGAGCCAGTTACCACCTATACCTCTGATGACGAACCTATGGCAACCGTGCCAGAAGTAGCACGCAGAGCCATGTCTCCAAACACGCCAGTCGTCATCCGTTGCTCTTTCAGGTTCCAGTACGCACATGCGTGGTGCAGGGGTGGGTTCTACTTACCTTTACTACCAGTTTGCACGCTCGCTTTGCTCACGCAGAAGCTTCTGCACATGCGCAGAAGCGTTCTGATGACATCGGGGTTGGTGGGCGGAGCCTCTCACCGGTTTTACTACCGGTTCTATAGAACCGGTGCGAACCGGGGACAACCCACCACTGGCGTGGCGGCCAGCTGGTCTTTGCATGCGCATGCCTGCCAGAAAGCGGAAGACCAGGTAACCGGTGCACATGTCGCACACTGGAAAACAGAAACTCAGCTTCCAGGCGCATGCATGCGCGCTTGGGAACTTCTCTTCCAGTTTCCGGAGCTCCTGCGCATGTGCACCAGTCACCTGGCCTCTTGGTTTCCCCCATGTGCTCCCCCACATGCTCTCATTTCGGCACTCGGTGCCGAAAAAATTTGCCAACACGGACTTATACTATACCGGTGCAAAATTGATCATGCCTTGGTAAAACCACACTTGGAATATTGCATCCAGTTTTGGTCACTATACCATGAAAGAGATGGTGTATTAAAATGGTATTAACACCACGTGATCTTGATTCTATCCCTCGAGTCATGCAGCCTAGGATTGTGTTGGCTTTTTTGACTGCTGCTGCACACGGCTGGATCATATTTAAGGGATTGTCCATTAGATCCCTCTCACAGTTACTACTATCAAGCCAGGTATCACCTATACCTGTGATGGCAAACCTATGGTACACGTGCCACAGATGACACGCATAGCCATATTAGTGGGCAAGTGAGCTCAGCTCCGGTACACGTGCGTGCACCAGCCAGCTGATTTTCAGGCCTTCTGGGCCTACCAGAAGCAGGGAAACAGGCTGTTTCCTGCCTCCGGAGGGCCTGGGGGGTGTGGGGAAGGCCCGTTTTTCTCACTGGCTCCAGAGTCTCTCTATGAGTCTAGAGAGGGCAAAAACAGCCTTCCCTACCCTCTCGGAGACCCTCAGGAGGCCAGAAACGGCCTATTTCCCAACTTCCGGTTGGACAGGAAGTGACTTTTTTTGCTGTCCACAGCCTCCAGAGACTCCTAAAAGAGATGCCCAATGTTACAATATACCTATACATAGCTATTAAATGAATCTTACGGTTGTTAAGCAAATCTGAATTTCCCCATTGGCTTTGCTGGTCACAAGCCAGCTGGGAAGGTCACAAATTGTGGTCACAGGACACACACACACACACACACACACACACACACACACACACACTCCAGGACATTCCAACCTTCATAAATACGAGCCAAGTTGTCAATTGTCCGAAGTCCCAAAGGCGCTTTTTTCCAAGAGGCAACTGGGCTTTCTGGTTTTTCTTGAAAGACATTTCGCTTCTCATCCCAGAAGCTTCTTCCGCTCAAACTGAAGAAGCTTCTGGGATGAGAAGCGGAATATGTTCAAAGAAAGAAAGAAAAAAAAAATAGAAAATCCAGAGCATCTCCATAGACAATTGTCTGAAGGTTGATCATGGGGATGCTGCAATGGTCATAAGTCACTTTTTCCAGTGCCGTCGTAACTTTGAATGGTCACTAAATGAATGCTTGCAAGTCAAAGTCTCCCTGTACAGTAGTGGCCAAAATTGTGGGAACCTTTTGGGAAAAGTGTATTTTGGAGGTTTGATGGCTAATAACACCACTTTCTTTTTTGGAGTTTCAAGATAATCCTATTCCACTGCTGGAATGGCCTGGGAATAGCCCAGACCTTCTTAACCCAATGGAAAATCGATGGAGCCGATTAAAGAAACTTGTTAGTCAGAAGCGACCCAGCAATAAAACTCAGTTCATAGAAGCCATCATTCAATCTTGGTTTCCCATGATAACAGCTGCAGAACTAAAAGACTTGGTTCACTCCATGGGAAGATGTTGTAAGGCTGTCATTCATGCTAAAAGTTACCCAACTAACTATTAAATGACATGATAATATTTGTATATCACATTTTTTTCTATGGTGATCATTTTTGTACATCTTGTTTTTTTCTACGTGATTCACTTTTCTTCTTTATACTGTCACTGCTATTCTGACAGCAAATCCTTACTAAAATTATTGCATTACATTCTTGATTAAATTATTTCCATTGATATATAATTTTATGGTATTACTCCCCCCCCCCAAAAAAGTGATGTTATTAGCTAGTTTTAGAAAACACACTTTTCCCAAAAAGGTTTCCACAATTTTGGCCACCACTATATGTGCTATCCTATATGACTACATTTTTTGGGCAGTATAATTCCCCTTCACTTCCCATTATCCTTTCTCCCATCTCCAGAAATGAAATAAACCCACCAATTAAAGAAAGAAAGAAATGCCCAGCCTCTTTTCGAAAACACGACACCAAATCCGGAGGGATCTCTGGAGATGAAGAAAATTGTGGATCTTTTTTTTTTTTTTAATTTGATTTATATGCCGCCCTTCTCCGGAGACTCAGGGCGGCTTACAATGTGTTAAGCAATAGCCTTCATACTTTTGTATATTTATACAAAGTCGGCTTATTGCCCCCACAAACTGGGTCCTCAATTGACCTACCTTAGAAAGGATGGAAGGCTGAGTCAACCTTGAGCCTGGTGAGATTCGAACTTACAGTAATTGCAGACAGCTGATGTTAATCACAATGCTTTAGTCTGCTGAGCCACCAGGCCCTTGCCTTTTCATTGTCTGATTCAAGGCCATCCTCTTAACAGCGAAATATCACATTTCCCCACAGGTCACCAGTGGAGGGAAAGTCTCTTTAGCAAATTACCTGGGCAAAGGGCGATATTGCAGAATTTGGTTTGCTTCTCGGGACCTTCGCAGGGGCTTCCTCCGAACTGGGGAGGTTTGCATATCCGGGTGCGATCTCGGTATCCCCGTCCGCACGTTGACGAGCAGAGACTCCATGGTGACCATTCATCCCAAGTGCCGTGGACTGTAATGAAAGGGAAAAGCTCAGCGCAAGGAAGCCTTCTCAGCTCTATATCAGCTCACTCTTGATGATATATTGATTAATTCTTTATTTCTTGGATATTCATCCCCGCCTTTCTTGTTCTTTATCAGTATCTCAAGGTAGTGAACACATCTAAGACTTCTTTTTGCTTCCTATTTAACTTGTAACAACAATCTTGTGAGGTGGGTTGAGCTGAGAGAGAAGGACTGGCTCAAAGTCACCACTCAGCTTTCATGCCTAATGCGGGACTAGAACTCACAGTCTCCTGGTGATTGGCCCAAAGTCACCTAGATAGCTTTCATACTGGGCATGAACTAGAACTCACCATCTCCCAGTCATGTCATTAGCCAGCTTTCCTGTCTAATGAGGGACTAGAAGTCACAGTCTCCTGGTTATTGGCCCAAAGCCACCTAGATGGTTTTCATGCCCAAGGTAAACTAGAACTCATCATCTCCTGGTGATTGGCACAAAGTCACTGAGATGGCTTTTATGCTTAAGGAAGGACTAGAACTCTCCCTCTCCTGGTGATTGGCCCAAAGTCACCTAGATAGTTTTCGTACTGGGCATGAACTAGAACTCCCCATCTCCTAGTCATGTCATTAGCCAGCTTTCCTGTCTAATGAAGGACTAGAAGTCATAGTCTCCTGGTTATTGGCCCAAAGCCACCTAGATGGTTTTTATGCCCAAGGTGAACTAGAACTCACCATCTCCTGGTGATTGGTCCAAAGTACCCAGCCAGCTTTCCTGCCTATGAAGGACTAGAAGTCACAGTCTCCTGGTGATTGGCCCAAAGCCACCTAGATGGTTTTCATGCCCACGGTGAACTAGAACTCACCATCTCCTTGTCATTGGTCCAAAGTCACCCAGATAGCTTTCCTGTCTAAGGCAAGACTAGAACTCCCAGTCTCCTGGTTCCTAGTCCAGCACCTAAACCAAACCGGTTGTCTTTTTATAGCCTCTTTGTTCTGTGTTCCACCTTCCCCATTTATTCTGTGCAAATTAAACAGCTGGAGACCATTTTTTTAGGTCTGCGTAGATCAACGTGTTGTAGTGACAATCACAGGGGTGGGAGACATAGCAAATCCTGATTAGATCCTGATTGCCACTGGACTCTCCAGAGAAAGTGGGGGGAAAGCCTCTATTTTCCACTTATAAGCTCCTAGTAAATTGCAGCTTCGTTTTTAGCAGAAACCAATTTGTTCTTTTCTGACTGCAGGATAAGCAAATCTGTACACTTGCCGTCCAAGACCTTCATATTATTCATATTCAGCGAACATTTTTAACCGTAATTTCTGCCTTCATTTGCAAATCTAAGGACTCCCCCACGAGTTCGTTTCAAATTCAAATAAAAGTAATACTTTTTCACCCGTAATTTTGGCATCGATTTGCAATTCTAAGAACGTTCCTTAAAGCCCCTTTTTGATTCCGCTAAAGCTCGCGCTTTCCTTACAAGTCGTATTTAAATATGTATTTTGAGGAGGTTCGGCTCCTGAAATTTGTATTCAAACATTATTAGCAGTAGCCCCGCTTATTTTTATTTAATCTGCACAAGAGTTCGCTTTGCAAAGAGCCTAAGAAAAGGAATGCCAATTAAAACACCAAAGCATCCATTATAAAATATGTAAACATGTCAAGTCACCGCTGCAGATATAATAAGGAGACTATTTTCCGTGGCACATTTGAAGGCATTCACTCTCTTTTTCAATTCGCCTTTCAAAATCTGGTTTCAAACTGGAAGATTCCCAAGAGGGGATCAAATTATTCTCCCAAACACCAGAGGGTAAGACAAGAAACAACGGCTGGAAACTAATCAAAAGAAAGAAGCAACCTGGAATTAAGGAGAATTTTCCTAATAGTGAGGACAATTAACCAGCGGAACAGCTTGCCACCAGAAGTTATGGGTGCTCCATCACTGGAGGCTTTTAAGGAGAGACTGGAAAGCCACTTGTCTGAAGTAGTATACGTTCTCCTGCTTCAGCAGGGGTTGGACTAGAAGACCTCCAAGGTCCCTTTCAGCTCTATTCTATTCTAAAACATTCCATCATGGACACTCAAGCTCCAAAGAGGCCATTCAGATGTTCCAGCCATTGTCCAAGCTTAATTCCCGAATTCTTACGATCGAAAAGTGAACCCCAAATTTCCACCGCTAAGTGAGACAGTTGCTAAGTGAATTTTGCCCCATTTTACAACCTTCCTGCCAGAGTGGTGAAGCAAATTGCGGCAGTCATTTCAGTTAGTAACGTGGCTGTTAAGTGAATCTGGCTCCCTCCCCCCCCCCGTGGACTTCGCTTGTCGGAAGGTCGCAAAAAGGGATGACATGACACACACACACACACCCCGGGATACCTCAACCGTCATAAATATGAGTCAGTTGCTAAGAGCTTCAATTTTGATGAGTTGACCATGGGGATGCTATACCGGTGGTGTGAAATACGGTGTTGTAAATTTGCATGGTCACTAAGTGAATCAAGGTTGTCAATCAAGGACTACCTGAAGTTCAAAACAGGCTCTTTGGGATCCAATGCATCGGCTGTGTCAACTGCTTGCCTCTGCAGATAATTGATTAGTTAATTGATTAATTACAATTCATTCTATAAATCATTGCATTCGAAGTTGCTCATGCTGGGATGTGATGTTGAAAATTAGGACTTGGTAGACTACCAGTTGATCTGGTAGTTCTAGGAGAATATTTGTGGCTCAAGGTTGTGGCTCAAGGTTGAATATTTGTGGCTCAAGGTTGAACTGTTGGGGTCCTGGGTGGTCTCTGATCTTGGTGGGGTTTTTTTGCAGACGTTTCAAGACCCAACAAGGTAACATCATCAGTGCTTAAAGGGAGTGGGGTTTGTCTCTGTTTTTTATATATATATATATAAGTGGTTTGCTCTGTCACATCAAGAACACTCCCTTCAATACTGACAGGGTAAACCACCAGTATATAAATGGAGAGCAAACCCCAGCTCTCCTCCTCCTCCTCCTCCTCCTCCTCCTCCTCCTCCTCCTCCTCCTCCTCCTCCTCCTCCTCCTCCTCCATTCTACCACTGATGATGTTACCTAGTTGGATCATGAAACACCTAGAGGAAAACCACTAAGCTCAGAGAGCACCAGAGACTCCACAGTCCTCCTCCTCCTCCTCCTCCTCCTCCTCCATTCTAGCACTGATGATTTTACTAGTTGGATCATGAAACATCTACAGGAAAACCACAAAACACAGAGAGCACCAGGGACCACACAGCTCTCCTCCTCCTCCTCCTCCTCCTCCTCCTCCTCCTCTTTGCATGTCCCACTCCCTTCTAGCATTGATGATGCTTCCTAGTTGGGTCATGAAACAGGAAAACAACCGAGCTTAGAGACCAATTTAAGGATCCCACAGTTCTCCTCCTCCTTCTCCTCCTGCTCCTCCTCTCCACAAACCCCACTCCCTTCTAGCACTGATGAAGTTGCCTGGTTGGGTCATGAAACATCTACAAGAAAATAACCAAGCCTAGAGACCACCAAGGATCCCACAGATCTGATGGTTCTTAAACTTCCGAAGTCTTCTCTACCATACAGCCGGAATTTTATCTCAAGAGTTGAAAGGGATTCACTCTTAGGCGTGAGCCCAAATGTCACTACGTAATTCTTGATGTCACCACACAGATGATGTACAACTTGCACTAGCCGTATCATTTGCCCAAGAACCGCAGAGGACACAGGACATCTTTGTGGCTTGTTAAGGATATATAATGCTTTTAAAGAATTGTTGATAAGGCCCAATTCCAAGTTTCCACAGATATACAGTATACTCTTGGAGATGAGAATCCATCGGGTATTTTAATGAGAACACAAAACAAATTATCCCTCTAACATCCCACTGCAACCATCTTACTGGTTTGCCCTTTTCAAGAGCACACATTGAATTATTTTTACAACGGAAAACATATGCTTGTGGGTGAAATTTCTCAGGCAGGCAGGAACCAGGAGGTGTTTTATATATATATACATATATATATATATTTCCATTGCGACTTGGAACGGAATCCAAGTTCCTTGTAATCCTTTCAGAAATAACACAAGTGGGGGGAAACTATCCAATAAATAAATAAATAAATAAAAGAACACCTGTACCTAAGAGTTGAATCGTGGCTTTCTTGGCTCTTTCTGAACTTATCTGTTGATTTGAAGTTGTTTCATCACCCGACTAGATAACATCATCAGTCCAACTGTCTTCCTCAGAAAATGGTATGAAGAACGGCTGTGGGAAATTGGAATGCCTAGCCCCGTGATGGTAAACCTATGGCTCGCGTGCCACAGGTGGCACGGGGACTCATATCCACGTGCCACCTGCTACACAGGCTCATAGGAGCCTGTGTAGCGTGGGGGGCTAATGCCTCCTACTAAAGGCAGCAATTAACACCAGCTGCCTGTAATTTCTCTGAGTTCAATCCTAGCCAGGCCCAAGGTCGACTCAGCCTTCCATCCTTTCTAAGGTGGGTCAATTGAGGACCCAGTTTGTGGGGGCAATAAGCTGACTTTGTATAAATATACAAAAGTATGGAGGCTATTGCTTAACGCATTGTAAGCCGCCCTGAGTCTCCGGAGAAGGGCGGCATATAAATCAAATTAAAATAATAATAATAATAATAATAATAATAATAATAATAATAAAAATAAAAAAAAATATCAGTGGGCACACAAGTGTTGCCCTAGCTCGGCTTCAGCATGTATGCACGTCCAGCCAGCTAATTTTCAGGCCTTCCGGGTCCACCGGAAGTTGGGAAATAGGCTGGTTCCGGCCTCCAGGGGCGTGGGAAGGCCATTTTCGTCCTCCCCAGGCTCCAAGAAAGCCTCTGGAGCCTGAGGAGGGTGAAAAACAGGCCTACTGAGCCCACTGGGCCAATACATGCCAAAACTGGGGGGAGTGCGGAGGGGGTCACGTGTGTGGGGGCGGAGTGCATTGAATTATGGGTGTGGGCACTTACGTGTGCAACCCCTCCATGCTCCCCCCGTTTTTGGCACGTGACGGCAAGAAGGTTAGCCATCACTGGTCTAGTCTAATGAAGAGAAGGACTAGGAGTGACGTGGTAGCAATCTTGTGATAGTCCCAGAGAGGAGGTGGTCAATCTGTTTTCCAGAGAATCTCAGAGCAAGACAAGAAGTAACAGGTGGAAGCTTAATGGGAGATTAAACCTGCAGTAGTGGCCCAAATTGTGGAAACCTTTTGGGAAAAGTGTATTTTCTAAAACTAACTAATAACACCACCTTTTTTTTTTTTTTTTTTGAGAAACCTGTTTCCCCGAAAATAAGACATCTCCTGATAAGAAGCCCAATCGGGCTTTTGAACGCATGCACTAAAATAAGCCTCCCCCCTGAAAATATTTAAACACAGAGCTGGAAATCAGGTAAGACGGCAAAAGGAGCCCCATCTTGCTCCATGCACCCTCAAAATAATAAGACCTCCCCAAAAATAAGGCCGAGTGCTTATTTCAGGGCTCAAAAAAAATATAAGACAGGGTCTTATTTTCGGGGAAACATGGTAGTACCATAAAATTATATATCAATGGAAAGATAATTTAATCAAGAATGTAATGCAGTCACTTTTAGGAAGGATTTGCTATTAGAATAGCCATTACAGTATAAACAAAAAAAAAAGTGAAAAACATAGAAAAAATGAGATATACAAAAATGATCACCATGGAAAAAATGAGATATACAAAAATGATCACCACGTCAGTTAATCCTTAGTTGGGTAATCTTTAGCATGAATTAGGGCCTTACAATGTCTTCCCATGGAGTGAACCAAGTCTTTTAGTTCTGCAGCTCTTCTAATGGGAAGCCAAGATTTATTTATTATTATTTATTAATTAGACTTATATACCGCCCTTCTCCTTACGGACTCAGGGCGGTGAACAGCCGAATAAAAAAACAGTACATAAAAGTTAAAATAATTCTAAAAACAAATATAAATTTGGCTGAAAATTTAAAACAGATAAATATTAAAATAGATCAATCTAAACTCTAAAAAGATTTTAAAAATTAGAAGGGATCAGGCTAGTCCGGCAAGTTGGAAAAGATAAGTTTTCAAAGCCCGACGAAAAGTCCGGAGGTCGGCGATCGTTCTCAGTTCTGGAGGAAGATCGTTCCAGAGGGTGGGGGCTGCCACAGAGAAGGCTCTCCCCCTGGGGGTCGCCAGCCGGCATTGTCTGGCTGACGGCACCCTGAGGAGGCCCTCTCTGTGGGAGTGAACCGGCCGGTGGGAGGCAATTGGTGGCAGAAGGCGGTCCCGTAAGTACCCTGGTCCTAAGCCATGGAGCGCTTTAAAGGTGATTACTAACACCAACACCAACAAGATTGAAGGATGGCTTCTGTTAACTGGGTTTTATTGCTGGTCACTTCTGACTAACAAGTTTCTTTAGTCAGCTCCATTGATTTTCCATTGGGTTAAGAAGGTCTGGGCTATTCCCAGGCCATTCCAGCAGTGGAATAGGATTATCTTGAAACTCCAAAAAAGAAAGTGGTGTTATTAGCCATCAAACCTCAAAAATGCAGTTTTCCCAAAAGGTTTCCACAATTTTGGCCACTACTGTAGATGTAAAGACACATTTCTTAATAGAAAAATTCATCAGTGGAACAGATTTCCTCCAGAAGTTGAGGGTGCTCCATCACTGGAGGTTTTGAAGAAGAGATTGGTTAGCCATTGATCTGGAGCGACTTAAGGTCTCCTGCTTGAGCAAGGATTTGGTCTGGAAGACCTCCAAGGTCCCTTGCAACTCTGTTATTCTGTATTCTCCAACTAGTTGGATAACAGTTGCACAGGTGATGTTACCTAGTTGGGTAATGAAACATCTTCATGCAATAAAGAAGCTTAAAGCACCCCAAGATCTCTGCAGGCCAAACTATTCTAGAATGGTTGTGCTTAGTGTGCATTATTTATACAGATTGCAGAATTCTGCAGTTTCCCACCAGATTTGGTTCTGAAGCTCTCGTGTCTGGAAGAGAGAAGGGGGAATGAGGGGGGGGGAGGGTGAAGGTCATCACCTGGACAGACAGCAGAATTGTTGCATTGCCGTTGTTCGCGGAGGGGCCCGCTGCATTGGGTGCTGTACGAATACGACACACAGAACCGAGTCCTACTTTGCCAGCCCTCCCCACAGGTGGTCGAACAGACGCTCCAGGGCGACCACTCTTCCGCCGCTGGATCACCTGTCAAGGTGCAGAACACAGGAGACTTCCTTATCCTTGACCATCCACTGGTCGACATTTTTTTTTTAATTTTTTGCGTTAGAGAGATGTAGAGACGGGTCAAGAGAGACGTGGCATGGATTCTCTAGGTCCGTGTTGGCGAATCTATGGAACGTGTGCTGGAAGTGACACGCAGAACCATCCCATGCGGGATGCGTGGCCTCGCTGGCTCCTCTTCCACGTTCCTGTGCACACGTGTGTGCCCGTCAGCTGGCCTGTGCGCATGTGGAAGGGCCAAAACCTGGAAGAGCAGTGTTCCACCATGCATGCGTGTGTCAGCACCCAAACTTCTGTGTTTCCATTGTACACATGCACAACAGCCAGCTATTCGTTGGGCGCGCCTCTGTACTGAAAACTGGAAGTTCGAGTTCCAGCACACGCATGCGGGATGAAATGCTCCCCTTCTGGGTTTTGGTGCTCCGATGTGTGTGAAGGCCAGCAAAGCCACTTGGTCCAGGTGGGATGGCTTTGTGTGCCATTTCCGGCACGCAGGTCAGCATACGGTGATGTAAAAGGTTAGCCTTCACTGCTCTAGGTTGTGATCTCTCTTGGGGAGCTAAAGTTTCTTCTTTGACCTTATGTGGGACAATGGGAACAGGGGGCATTTCCTTCTCTGAGATGTCAAGGTCAAAACTAGGCAATTATACAAGCTATATAAATAATGCAGGTAGCAAATGGGGATGTATTAAGGAAGAATTCCATTACAGGCAGTCCTTAAGAAATGACTGCATTGGGATCTCCCCATTGCAGTCGTATGTCATAATAGCAACTTGTCGCCTGAATGACCTGTTTTTACGACCTTTTTTGCAGTGTTGTTAAGTAAATCCACTGTTATTAAGTGAACCAATGATTTGTTATCAACACAGTATTGCCAAATACTGTGTTGATAACACAATATTTGACCTGAAATAAGTGTTGGTTTTCAGCAAAATAAATAAATAAATAAATAAATCATAAAATGTGGTCATAGGACCAGGGGAGACTGCAATTGTGCATAAATACAGCCATGTCACTGAACAAGTTTTGCTTCTCCTCCAAGAAGCTTCTTCAGTTCTGAATTTCCAAACTGAAGAAGCTGCTTGGATGAGAAGCGAAACATCTGCAGGGAAAAACAAAGTCCAGTTGTCTTTTGAAAAAAAAAAAAAAGCACACCTCTGGGGTATCCCGAGATTAAAACAGAGCAAGAATTATGCATGGGGTTACACCCATCATCCTGTCTTTATCTTCGTTAATCAAGTGTGCTAACTGCTCCGGTGTAGCGCATCTGAGCTGCAAAATTCTGCAGTGATGCTAGGTGGCAGCCAAGAGTTTCCTTTACTGGCTAGCTGAGGAATTCTGGGAATTAAAGTCCAGAAGTCTTAAAGTTGCCAGGTTTGGAGACCCTGGTTTAGAGTCATTACACAGCCACAAAGTCCCATCCGCCTTGGTTGCTATTGATTGTAATCTAGCTCTAAGCAGGTGATGATCATTAGCTGAGAAGATTCCTTCATGTATGGAGCTAAGTTTTGCACCTGGCAATAGGTTCCCCACTATATGCAGTACAGCAGTGGTGAAATCCAAATTTTTTTTACTACCAGTTCTGTGGGCGTGGCTTGGTGGGCATGGCAGGGGAAGGATACTACAAAATCTCCATTCCCACCACTCTCTGGGGCCAGCCAGAGGTGGTATTTGCCGGTTCTCCCGAATGGCTCAAAATTTCCACTACCGGTTCTCCAGAACCTATCAGAACCTCATGAATTTCACCCCTGCAGTAGAGATTGTCCTTGACGTAGGACTAATATAGTGCCCAAAATTTATGTTTGCTAAGTGACGAATTTTACGGACTTTTCCTTACCACATTTGTTCACCGAATCACCACAGTTGTTAAACGAGTAACCCGGTTGTTAAGTGAATCTGGTTCCCCCATGGAGTTTGCTCATCTGAAGGTTATAAGAGGGGACCATGTGACATTGCAACCGTTCATAAATGTGAGTCCATTGTTAAGCATTCAAATGGATGCTTGTGTGGATGTTGCAGCGGTCGTAAGTGTGAAAAAGGGTCGTAGGTCACTTTTTTCAGTGCCGTTGTAACTTTGAAGGGTCACTAAATGGACTATTGTAAGTCAAGGAGTGCCTGTACTTCTGCTGGCATCAGCAATTGCCCATCACCAATTGTTATACAGACAGCTGCCAAATTGAGAAGGATGCTACCTACTCAGGTAGTATAAGGTTCCAATATTTGAGGACACTTCCTATGCTACCAGTAGAAGAGAATAGTTGTGACTCAGGGATGAACTGTGAGGTCCCTCGGTGCCTTCCGATCTTGGTTCTTTTCTTGTAGAAGTTTCATTACCCATTTAGGTATCACCGTTAGCACTGATACTGTTGCCTAGTTGGGTAATGAAATGTCTACAAGAAAACAATGAAGCTCAGAGAGCACCAAGGGCCTCAGTGTCACATTGCTATTCACACCCAAATTATTTGCTTAATTGATGGATCCACGTCTTTTTAGTTTAGTTTAGTTTAGTTTAGTTTAGTTTAGTTTAGTTTAGTTTAGTTTAGTTTAGTTTAGTTTAGTTTAGTTTAGTTTAGTTTAGTTTAGTTAGTTTAGTTTAGTTTAGTTTAGTTTAGTTTAGTTTATTAAATTTGTATACCGCCCTTCTCCTGACGGACTCAGGGCGGTGAACAGCCAAACATTAAAATACAAGCAATATAAAAGTTAAAATAATCTAAAACATAATTAAATCAAATTTTGGCTTCCCCAAATTTAAAACCCCACATAAAATTCACCCATTAAAATCTACGTTAAGCCAGCCCGGCTTGCTGGAATAGAAAAGTCTTTAATGCCTTGCGGAAAGTGCAGAGGTCTGGGATTAATCGAATCCCCGGGGGTAACTCGTTCCAGAGGGCGGGGGCCCCCAGAGAGAAGGCTCTCCCCCTGGGGGTCACCAGTCGACATTGCCTGACCGACGGCACCCTGAGGAGACCCTCTCTATGAGAGTGTATTGGCCGATGGGAGGTTATCGGTGACAGAAGGTGGTCTCGTAAGTACCCAGGTCCTAAACCATGGAGCACTTTAAAGATGAGAACCAAGACCTTGAAGTGCACCCGGAAGACCACTGGGAGCCAGTGCAGCTCACGCAGGAGAGGTGTCACTTGGGAGCGCCAAGTCGCCCCCATAATTACCTGCGCGGCCGCATTCTGGACCAGTTGGAGCCTCCGGGTGGTCCTCAAGGGGAACCCCATGTAGAGAGCATTACAGTAGTCCAGGCGAGAAGTGACCAGGGCATGAGTGACTGTGCATAAGGAGTCCCGATCCAAAAAGGGACTCCTTATGCACAGTCTTGAGTGAATCTCCCCAATTGGGTGAATTTTATATCTTTACAAATCTTCCTAAGAAGATACAAATCTTCCTAAGAAGATCCTAAGGTGGCGCAGCGGTTAGAGTACAGTACTGTAGGCTATTTCTGCTGATCACTGGCTGCCAGCAATTTGGCAGTTCGAATCTCATCAGGCTCAAGGTTGACTCAGTCTTCTGTCCTTCCGAGGTCAGTAAAACGAGGACGCAGATTGTTGGGGGCAAATATGCCGATTCTGTAAACTGCTTAGAGAGGGCTGTAAAGCACTATGAAGCGGTATATAAGTCTAAGTGCTATTGCTATAATCAGGTTAAGGATGTCGGTCTAAGACAGTCCAATAATGTCTGAGAAGTGAATATCTGGATGCCAATGTACTCTCAGTTTTTTTAATTTTGTTTCTTTTTGTTTCTTCTGCTTAATGGCAGGGGTGAAATGTTCCTGGTTCAGCCCGGTTTGGCTAAGCCAGTAGCAATGACGGCTGGTGGTTCGGAGAACCAGTAGCGATGGCAGCTGGAGGCTCTGCCCACCCTCCCAGTTGTTGTTACTTCCTGGTTTTAACCAGGAAGTAACCTGTTTTTTACTCTCCGCACATGCACTTTTGAACCAGTAGGGAAGGTAAGTAGATTTCACCCCTGCCTAATGGAAATACAAATCAGTTAATTTGAACCTTCACTTAAGGACCTGTTTTCTCCACCTGAATTCCCCCTGCTCTTCGTCTCTTGCATTTATTTCAGTCTAACATTTTGGACTACGTACCAATCTGAGGTGCAGGATATCCGTATTGCTGGAAGTCTTCAATGTCATCTTTTTTCCGGTTATCCGTAGACCGTAAAGACTGACTCCGGGAATTATAGTGTATATTAGCTAGAAGGGGAAAAAAAAAGAAAAAGAAGGGGGAAAAAAGAAGAATCTAGATGAACACGCCTGCAAAATCTTCTTCTCCAAACTTTTGCTTGAAGGGCAGAACAAGGGGGAAAAAAAATCACATTACTAGAAGACAGGCCCTTTTTATCAAGGTGAGGCTGAATGTAAGATCTGCACATCCTTCGGAAGGAAGATCAGAAAGCAAACAATAAAGACTCCATTATATGTTCCCATTCCTGATCTAAGGTGACCTAAACTTCCATTATAAAGAGAAATTGTTGAGGAGGCTATGCCTGCTTTTCTTTTGAGATAAATGCAGTGAGAAAGCAGGACTGAAATAATTCATATTGGGCTGACTTTTGTTTTGTTTTTTTTTTAAAAAGGAAGAAGATACAGTTAGTGGCCAAAATTGTGGAAACTGTTTTTTGGGAAAAGTGTGTTTTCTAAAACTAGCTAATAACACCACTTTTGGTATGGCATGGGACTACCATGGGAGAAACATAGTCAGAAATTATATAGTATAAAAGTATATCTGTGCATATAACCACCTTTTTATGGTCGAAAAGTTAGAACATTAAAGTAGAAAGTCTTAGAGAATGCATAAGAAGAGAGGGTAAAGAGGTATTAAGAAACCATTAGGTTAAGATATAGGAAATAAGTATAACTGTATCAATGAAAGATCACTACGAAACAGACGCTTAAATGATTGATTACTTATACATGTTTAGTGTATAATGTATAATGCTTTTTTATTCGTTTTTGTTCTTTGTGTTTTATGTCTTCTTTTTTTACTTGTTAATAAAGTTTATAAATTTTTAAAAAATAATAATAACACCACTTTTTTTTGGTGGGGGGGCAGAATAGTGCCATAAAATTATATATCAATGGCAGATAATTTAATCAAGACTGCAATGCAATTATTTTTAGGAAGGATTTGCTATTAGAATAGCGGTTACCGTATAAAGGAGAAAAGTAAAACATGTAGAAAAAACGAGATATACAAAAATGATCCCCATGTCAGTTAATCCTTCGTTGGGTAACTTTTAGCATGAATGACAGCCTTACAATGTCGTCCCATGGAGTGAACCAAGCCTTTGAGTTCTGCAGCTGTTCTAATGTGAAACCAAGATTGATTGAATGATGGCTTCAATTAACTGAGTTTTATTGCTGGGTCGTTTCCGACTAACCAGTTTCTTTAGTCAGCTCCATAGATTTTCAATTGGGTTAAGAAGGTCTGGGCTATTCCCAAACCGTCCCAGCAGTATCTTGAAACTCCAAAAAAGCAAGTGGTGTTATTAGCCATCAAACCTCCAAAATACAACTTTTCCCAAAAGGTTCCCACAATTTTGGCCACTACTGTATCTCTCTCATTAGAATCAATGAGGAGGATATTGAGGAATCAGTCAACCATCAGCATTACAGAATATTTAAAAAAAAAAAATAGAACAATCAGGTTGGAAGGGACCTTGGAGATCTTCTAATCCATCTCACTCCAGTGATGGAGCACCCAAAACTTCTGGAGGCCAACTCTTCCACTCGTGATTGCAAGGTGTATTGAACAATTAAAGCATGAGGAAAGTTCACCTGGGGACAAAGAACAACCCCTGGATGGGCTCCATATCACTCTGAGGTCCCCAGGCCCAAGGACAAAACTAGGGGTGGGATTCAGCCAGTTTGGATTTATTCGGGTGAACCAGATGATAATTTTACATCTGGTTCACCAAACCGGTAGTTAGTTAGTTTCTTTCTTTCTTTCTTTCTTTCTTTCTTTCTTTCTTTCTTTCTTTCTTTCTTTCTTTCTTTCTTTCTTTTTCCTTCCTTCCTTCCTTCCTTCCTTCCTTCCTTCCTTCCTTCCTTCCTTCCTTCCCTTTCTTTCTTTCTTTCTTTCTTTCTTTCTTTCTTTCTTTGACTTTTAAAACAAAACTATTAAAATTTAAAAGTATTTAAAATAGACAGGTTTCTCTTAATCATAAAATTACATATACAGTACACCACTCTACTTACAAATTAATTATTTATAGTTATATATACACATATAAATACACACAGTGACTTGTAACCTATTCTATCCATCTGACAGTGCTATTTTTAATTGTATTGATTTCTCCTGAATTTTATCTTTACCCCCTTTTTTTAAAACCTTTTGATTTGTCCATTGGTACCATCTATTCCATACTGTAAAATATTTTGAGTCCTCCTTGTCCTTTAATTCTAAGGTTAATCTGTGCGTGTGTAGATTTTTTGCATTAACTCCTGATCTGTTGGCAAGCGATCTGTTTTCCACAGTTGAGCTAGTGCTAGTCTAGCCGCCGTGATTATGTGTGGTGTTAAATATTTTATATCGTTTCTAATATTCCCTTTGATCATGCCTAATAAAAAGACTTCTGGTTCTAATTCAGTTTCATAGTCTGTTATTTCTACTATCCATGTCTTTATTTCATTCCAATATTTCTTAATTTCTGGGCAAAGCCACCAGACATGGAAGAAGGTTCCCTGAGCTTGTTTACATTTCCAACAAACAGGGTTTACATTCGGGTACATTTTCGCTAACCTTGCAGGGGCCAGATATCATCTGTACTGTGATTTTCCTTATAAGCTACCAATTTTGTCATACTTTAATTATTTTCCCGGTAAAAACCGGTAGTTTCAACGACTGGCTGGCCCTACTCACCCAGCCCCTCCCAGGAGTCTGCACGCGGCCTGTTTTGGATGCCAGGTAACTGCAGGGCCCTCACGGAGGGTCTAGGAGGGCGAAAAACGGGCCTCCCGGAACTTCCGGAAGTCTGGAGAAAAGCTCATTTTCTCACTTCAGAGGGCTTCTGGAGCCCAGGGGAGGCCATTTTCATCCTCCCAGAGGCTTGAGGAAAATCTCCGGAGCTTGGGAAGGGCGAAAACATCCCCTCTGCCATGGTGCAGGAGGCCGAGTATGTCAGAGCAGCAATCAGCCCTGTTACCTTGCGAGGAATAATTGCCCTCATTTTGAGTTGGATCGTGACTTTTATCCTTCTGTATACTTTGATCAATAAACCAAAGAAATATTCTCTAAATAAACTCATATTTATTGTAAGGAAAATAAAACATCTTATCTAATCTAATTAGTTACATCTTGGAAGCTTTCCCAGCCATGAACTTCCCTGGCTGGAGAACAAAGGAATGTTTTTAGAAGAAGTAAAAGAATGTGTACATGCGCAGTAGATACTGATAAGAAAACTTGGCAAACTATGGTAAGTCTGACAGTTCAGAAATAATAGCTCTGCTGGTAAATATAACAATGCAGTGACAGAGTAGGTCACTCCCACCATGGTCACATCCACTCAGCAATTGGGCAGAGAACCGGTTGCTAAAAACAACAAGAAAGTCCAGTTGCCTCCTGAAAAAAAAAGCATCTTTGGGACATCCATGACCTGGATGACTGAGAATCTTTACAGACTTTTAGCTATGCAATTTGGGATGAAGATCCTTTGAATAGTGTGGGAGCAGAAATGGATTTCCAGAAGAAAAAATTGCAGACTACAGGAACCATTTGCACCACTCAGGTGTCCCTGAAGACACAAGATAAACCTCCAAGTGGCCTCAATGACTCTCTAAAAGGATGCAAGTGACCAGAATGCAAGGAGGATCAATCCTTCCATTCCCCACCATTCAGTCAGAACTGAAGAAGCTTCTTGGATGAGAAGTGAAACATTTTCAAAGAAAAAACAAGAAAGTCCAGTTGCCTTTTGAGAAAACACCTTTGGGACAACCATGACCTGGATGACTGAGAATCTCTACAGACTCTTAGTTTGGGAAGCGATGCAGCTGTTCCTAAAATATAATCAAATTTTGAGGACACTTTGATTCTAAAGTAGGATCTTCTAACAGCACTTTTGGCTGCTGAAGAAGTAGACAAGGAGAAAGACGCAGGAGCAATTAATTCCTAATGCATTCCATCTTTTATGAAGAGCGGGTTGTTGGGGTTTTTTTTTTTTGGCCTCTCTCAAAATTAATACAACATATTAAACTGAAGACAGCAAAATTGGGACAATTGCTGCCCCGCAGAATAAGAAATATTGCCACGGCTCGCGAGACAGCAGCAAAATAAACAATTTTGATACCTTGATATAATTAAAACCAGCACCCAAAAAAAACCCCCGTCAATGTTTTGTTTTCAGGATTTAAAATGTTGTCACAAACAATCTGTACAGCGGAGAGACAGATCTTCTGAACAATCATAGAAATTCCCCGGTGAAATGTTGAGAAATATTTATTTGGTTCCTCATCTGCTCCAAATGTGGGTTTTCATTTCTTCTAAACAAAGCCGGCGGCTTTGTAATTAAGAAGTTCAGGATTCAAATTAGTTTAGGAAGAGGACCTCTCCCCATGAGCCCTACATTCCCACCTGGTTTTTTTTCCCCTCTATCTCAGTTCCTTCCAATCTGAAGGTTTTCTAGTTGGCGATGTTTTTTCCAAGCTTGCTTGAAATCTGTTTTCCCGAAGTGGCAAAATAGATAGACTGGAAGCATTGCCATTTATATATTTCTATATTTCAGAGCTGTGACCTGCTTTCACGTTGGAGGACAATGTATTTGTGAACTTGACATCAGAAGAAAAAGACCAGGGGTGACATGATAGCAGTCTTCCAATATTTGAGGGGTTGCCACAAGAAGAGGGAAAGAATCAAGCTATTCTCCAAAACACCAGAAGAAGGGGTAGGATTCAGCTGGTTCAGACAGATTCTGGAGAACCAGATCCTAACTTTACATCTGGCTTGCCGAACTGGTAGTTGCAAGGACTGGCTGGCTCCTCCCACCCCACCCCGCCCCTTCTCAGGAGTCTCCATGTGGCCTGTTTTGGATGCCAGATAAGTGCAGGACCTACACAGAAGTTTTGGGAGGGCGAAAAACAGGCCAAATGTTTCCACAAGTGTAGAAACGGACCCGTTTCTGATTTAGATTAGATTTTAGATTTATTAAATTTATATACCGCCCTACTCCCGAAGGATTCAGGGCGGTGAACAGCCAACAATAAAAATACATGTATACAAAATTTAAAAGCCCAAATAAAATGAGCCTGTGTAGCGTAGGGGGCTAATGCCTCCTACTAAAGGCAGCAATTAACACCAGCTGCCTGTAATTTCTGTGAGTTCAATCCTAGCCAGGCTCAAGGTCGACTCAGCCTTCCATCCTTTCTAAGGTGGATAAATTGAGGACCCAGTTTGTGGGGGCAATAAGCTGACTTTGTATAAATATATAAAAGTATGAAGGCTATTGCTTAACACATTGTAAGCCGCCCTGAGTCTCCAGAGAAGGGCAGCATAAAAATCAAATTTAAAAAAAAAATCAAATTAAATAAATTTGGCCCAGACAGAATTAAAACACCCCCCACAATTTAAAACAGATTAAAATTCAGATGCTAAAAGAAGCAGAGAAGTTAGGCCAGGCCCGCCTGGTGAAATAAAAAGGTCTTAAGAGCGCGGCGGAAGGTGCGCAGATCTGGGATCCTCCGTATCTCTGGGGGGAGCTCGTTCCAGATAGTAGGTGCCCCCACAGAGAAAACTCTCCCCCTGGGGGCCGCCAGTCGACACTGTCTGGCTGACGGCACCTGGAGGAGCCCCTCTCTATGAGAGCGTACCGGCCGGTGAGAGGCTATTTTTCTGGCCTCTGGAGGGCCTCCGGAGCGCAGGGGAGGCTGTTTTCACCCTCCCAGAGGATCGACAAAAGTCTCTGAAGCTTGGGGAAGGTAAAAATACTCCCCCCCCCCGTCATGGTGCAGGAGGCTGACTAGGCCATGCCCACCCAGCAACTAGGGAGAGAACCAGTTGCTAAAAATTTTGAATCCCACCCCTGACCAGAATGCAGGACAAGAAGCCATGGATGGAAACTAATCAAGAAGAGAAGCAACCTAGAACTAAGGAGAAATTTCCTCACAGTGAGAACAATGATAATCCTTGCCTCCATTGGTTGTGGGTGCTCCATCACTGGAGGTTTTTTAAGAAGCTGCCATAAAGAAAAAGGGGTCAACCTATTCTCCAAAATATATACTTGAGGGCAAGAAAAGAAATAATGGATGGAAGCTTATCAAAGAGAGATCCAACCTAGAAAACCAAGGAGGAATTTCTTGTCAGGGAGAACCATTAATATGTGGAACAACTTGCCTCCAGAAATTGTAGATGTTCCCTCATGGGAGATTCTCTAGAAGAGATTGGACAGTCGTTTATCTGGAATAAGGTCTCCTGCTCGAGCAGAGGATTTAACTAGACCCCCAACATCCCTTTCGGTTATTCTGTAAAGATATACTTGGTTTTGGGTTAAGAGCTGGTAGTAGAAAGAATTGGAGAAGGTCAAACTTCCTCCCGTTGATCTGGAAAGAGATTTGATGACTTCTCTTCTCCAACCTATCCATGCAGAGTCAGTTCTGAATGATTCCCTCACTTGACATTCAACTTCCACCTGATGAGTTCCTTAATGGCCAAGGTTGGCTTCTAATGAGTTCCACGATTGCTTTCTATTCCCATGATGCCACCATCTCAGATCTCAGCTGTCAACCTCAGGCTAATTAAAGACGATCGGGTCTAAAGAGCTGAAATTCAAAGTCTGCTCTTGCAGCAACTGCAAAAATCATTCAGTGGGACAGTTGATAGCCTCCTTGAAACCAATCTAGATCCCATTAGTTAATGACTCTACATGGGGAAACCTCAAGGAGTTTAGGATATCCTAGGATCCCTTAATCATGCTCTATTTTGTTTCATATTATTTATTTTCAGTTTCAAGGGTACTCAGAAGCCCTCAACAGTTTCCTGTTGAGGAGAATGTGCGGATGATACGATAAATCAAAATTTCTCTTTAGGTTGATTTCAGTTTCCAAATGCCTTCTCTAGAATTTTATGCCTGCTGGCTATTGCTATACTCTATCCTTTCTAAACTGGGATGCAGTGGCTCAGTGGCTAAGACGCTGAGCTTGTTGATCGAAAGATCGGCAGTTCAGTGGTTCAGATCCCTAGAGCCGCGTAACGCGGTGAGCTCCCGTGACTTGTCCCAGCTTCTGCCAACCTAGCAGTTTGAAAGCACATAAAAAATGCAAGTAGAAAAATAGGGACCCCCTTTGGTGGGAAGGAAACAGCGTTCCGTGCGGCTTTGGTATTGAGTCATGCCGGCCACATGACCACGGAGACGTCTTCGGGGAGCGCTGGCTCTTTGGCTTTGAAACAGAGATGAGCACCGCCCCCTACAGTCGGAAATGACTAGCACATATGTGTGAGGGGAACCTTTATCCTTCCTAAAAGTGGTTTTATTATATCATAGAAACACCAGTATAAAGAATGTGATATTTTAAAACTAGAGGAGGAGGAGAACTGTGAGGTATTTGGTTTTCTCTGAGCTTGGTTGTTTTCTTGCAGATACATCATCAGTGCTAGAAGAGGTTTGCCAGGAGGAGGAGGAGGAGGAGGAGAAGGAGGAGGGGGAGGAATAGAGGAAGAGGAAGATGGAAAGAAGGAAGATGGAAAGAGGTGGAGGTGAAGAAGGAGAAAAAAGAAGGAGGTGGAGAAAGAGAATGAGAATGAAAAGAGGAAGAAAGAAGAAGAGAAGGAGAAAAAGAAGGAGGAGTGAAATAAAGTATCCCCAATCACATCCTAAAACATCTGAATGGGGCTGAGTGGGATAAACCTCCAGGTGGCCTCAACAGCTCTCAGAAAGAGTGCAAACGACCAGACGACTGCAAGGAATAGAAATCCTTCCATTCTCTCCACCATTCAGTCAGAACTGAAGAACTTCTCAGATGAGGAGCGAAACCTCTTCAAAAACAAGAAACTCCATTTGCCTTTTTTTTTAAAGCACCTTTGGGATCCAAATCAATGCCTTCTCCTTGGGCCTGGATCCGTTGCTTTTCCAGCTATTCAGATGCTACTCCTGCAAATGCAGTTGTCCACACATTTTATTCTTTCCCCATAGAGAAGTTGCCTCAATGTGGAAATGAAGGATTATTCTCTTCAGTGATTTTTTATTTATTTATTTATTTTGGAGAAAGATTTAACTCCCTTTTCTAAGTTCTGATAAATGAAATGCAAAAAAATAAAAATGGACTGGTCTAAAGAGGTAAAAATTAAACCACCAGCGCTGAGCGTGCCAAAAGGACTACATAAATAGCCATATTCCCCATTCTTGTTGGCCAGCTTGTGACAAATGTCTGGCCAATCACCACAATTTTTCCGCTCAAAGATCATGT
>JAUDYJ010000003.1:4269353-4319353 GCA_030761175.1 Masticophis lateralis
CAAGTGTTCCACTGATTGATTGTTCTGTCAGGAAATTTCTCTTTAGTTCTAGGTTGGTTCTCTCCTTGAATCTACACCTAGTTACTGGTTACCAGTTCTTAGTCACATACTCCCCCCACACTTACAACGACAAGAAGCTCTCATTCGGGAGTATAGTAAGATCCTGTTAAATTCTTCTCTACCCATACATTCCTGATCTCCTAAGATGCCGATTAAAGTCAAGAAATCCACCACTCTTGACAGTGCTTAAGTTGATGGCCGATCATCAGAACACCACACAAAAGCGGATGGAGGCGTGGAGTAGCTGTTCCCCCCAAGATCTCTCCGAGCATATCGGTCCTAGTAGTATACCTCCAGGATTTAGCCTACCCCGTCACATATGGGTGGCATATAATAGAATTAGAACAACTCATGGGGTGTGTGCTGACTCCCTGTATAAATGGGGAAAGACACCCTCAGCACAATGTGATTATGGGGGCCCTCGACAGACTATCCAGCATATATTGAGGGAATGCCCTAACAGAAGGTATCCAGGAGATTCTAGGGACTATCTCCAAACTCGACATCAAACTTTGAAATGTTATTTCTGTTTTCCTTTTAGGTTTTCTTACTGCTTTTTTTATTGTTTTAATTGTTTTTAACCTGTAAAAATGAAGTGTTTTAATATTGTGTGTGACCAGCCATACGCTAAATAAATAAATAAATCTCTCCTTGAATCCTTTGATTCTAAGGAGTGCCACTATCAATCAGAAGAGAGCTGGAAGAGACCTTGGAGTTCTTCTAGTCCAACCCCCTGCACAAGCAAGAAACCCTATATTATTTCAGACAAATGACTATCCAGTCTCTTCTTAAAGACCTCCAATGATGGAGCACCCACAACTTCTAGAGGCAAGCTGTCCCACTGGTTAATTGTTTTCACTGTCCGCAAATTTCTTTTTAGTTCTAGGTTGGTTCTCTCCTTGAATTCTAAAGGTGCTACCATCAAAATAGAGGTCAAATCAAAAAAAAAAAAACAAAAAAAAAAAACACCTTTTGAACCCTTACCCCCTTAGATGGTTTGTGTTTATAATTTTCAACAAGATTTGCAATTGGACAAAATTACAGTTTATCTCATAACTTCACTTGGGTCTAGCCTTTTTGAGATGTAAAGGGAAATGAGGCTAGTGCTAAGCAAGCGTCAAGGAGAAGCTTGTGGAAGAATTTGCTTTGGTGTCTCGCTAAATTAATCGATGTGAACAAGATGAAGAAAGCTTAATGTGCTAGAAACTTTTCATTTGAGGATTTCCTCTATTACATTTTATTTAACTTTATGGAAATGCCAAGCAAAGTGCAAAATTGGGGAAGGCACCCACACATTGAAACACTGAACTATAGTGTCAACTGGGAAGTGGCGAGCATCCCAGATCAAGGATTCCTGGCAGCTTGGTACCCAAACAAATCAGCCATCGACTGATACATAGAGATAAACAAGATCTACATACCATTTAAAAGAGACAATCAAAAAGTCAAACAGGAAACAAAAGGACCCAAACACCTTCCCATCAACAATCAATACCCAGATAAACAGATTAACATCAAAATTAATTCTAGATCAACAAGCCAGAAGTAACTCTGGAATAGTCTTTCCACCGACCTCAGGACAGCCCCTGACCTCCTCTCCTTTCGCCGGGGATTAAAGACATGGCTGTTTAAAGAATATTACGATCGTGGGGTTATATAGTTTTTAGAACGATTTTATGGATTTTAATGCATTTTAATGTGTTTATCGTGATTTGTATTATGATTGTTTTTGTAAGCCGCCCTGAGTCCTCGGGGAGAATGGCGGCATATAAATCACATAAATAAATAAATAAACTACCAACTCAGATAAATAAGCTAACAGTAAACAGCCCGATCAAAGAATCACCAAGGACAACTCTGACAGGGCAAGCAACTTGTATAACAGCAGGAAACCCAACTGCCTTCTAGCTCTGATGAGGTTATCTAGTTGGGTCATGAATTGTCTTCAACAAAACAACCAAGCTCAGGGAGCACCAAGGACTCCAGTCAGTGGTGGGATTCAAATCATTTAACAATCAGTTCTCTGCCTTAATGACTGGCTGGATGGGCGTGGCCATAGTGGGCGTGCCCAGGGGGTGTGACAGGTAGCACTTGGCCGCCTGCACCCCCCTGGGGGCAAAAATGGCCCCCGCACATCATTTTGGGCCTTGGAGGCCTCCCTGAAGGCTTCTGTGAAGTGAAAATGGGCCTAGGAAGCCGCCCTGAAGCCTCCTGGGAGTGAAAACAGGTCGCGGGGGAGCACCCCCGCCCCCATGCCCTGTTTTGGCCTAGGAGGCCTCCCTGCACTTACTTGGGAGCCAAAATGGGGTGGGGATGGGGACTCTTAGAAGGGGCGGGGCAGGAAGGGGCAGGGCCAGCCAGCAATTTAACTACCGTCTCACCCGAACCTACCCGAACCGGCTGGATCCCACCACTGACTCCAGTAGAATACATCCCCTCCAGCAACCAACGTTCATATAAATTGGGATCCACACCAGATAATAATCATGCAGAAATTAAAGCTATAATCAAGGAGCCACTTATCACACCTCCATCAATGCTGGGAGAGCAAGCAAACCCCAGCCTCACTAATTTAGTTCACTTTATTGCCATTGCACCTCATACAAGGAAATTAAATGCTATCTTCAATATTTTATTTATTTTATTTTATTTATTTATTTGTTTAGATTTGTATACCGCCCTTCTCCTTGCGGACTCAGGGCGGTGAACAGCCAAATAAAATAGTACACAAAAGTTAAACAATTTCTTTAAAAAAGCATATAACTTTGGCTAAAAATTAAAACCATTAACCATTAAATATTTAAAATACCCAACCCTATAATACAGATCTTAAAAATTCAGCGGGGTCAGGCTAGACCAGCAAGCTGAAAGAGATGAGTTTTCAGGGCCCGACGAAAAGTCCGGAGGTCAGCAATTGTTCTCAGTTTTGGAGGAAGATCATTCCAGAGGGTAGGGGCTGCCACAGAGAAGGCCCTCCCCCTGGGGGTCGCCAGCCGGCATTGTCTGGCTGACGGCACCCTGAGGAGACCCTCTCTGTGGGAACGCACCGGCCGGTGGGAGGCTATTGGCGGCAGAAGGCGGTCCCGTAAGTACCCTGGTCCTAAGCCATGGAGCGCTTTAAAGGTGGTCACCAACACCTTGAAACGCACCCGGAAGTCCACAGGTAGCCAATGCAGCTCGCGCAGGAGAGGTGTCACATGGGAGCGTCCCGTCGCTCCCATAATCCCCCGCGCGGCCGCATTCTGCACTAGTTGGAGCCTCCGGGTGCATCCCAAGGGGAGCCCCATGTAGACAGCATTGCAGTAGTCCAGGCGAGAGGTGACGAGTGCCTGAGTGACTGTGCGTAGGGAGTCCCGATCTAGAAAGGGCCGCAACTGGCGTATCAGGCGAACCTGATAGAAAGCTCCCCTGGCCACACCTGTCGTGTGATCTTCCAAAGACAGCCGTGGGTCCAGGAGGACGCCCAAGTTGCACACCCTTTCCGTGGGGGCCAATGATTCGCCCCCAATAACCAGTGATGGTGTCAGCTGGCTATATCGGGACGCCGGCAGCCACAGCCACTCGGTCTTGGAGGGGTTGAGTCGAAGCCTGTTTCTTCCCATCCAGGCCCGCACGGCTTCAAGGCACTGGGACATCACTTCCACGGCATCGTTGGGGTGGTCTGGGGTGGAAATGTACAGCTGCGTATCATCAGCGTACTGATGGAACTCCACCCCAAAACCACGGATGATCTCACCCAGCGGCTTTACATAAATGTTGAACAGGAGGGGCGAGAGGACCGATCCCTGCGGCACCCCACACACTAGGCACCTCGGGGTCGACCGCTGCCCCCCTGTCAACACAGATTGCGACCGGTCGGAGAGGTAGGAGGAGAACCACCGTAAAACGGTGCCTCCCACCCCCAGTCCCTCCAATCGGCGCAACATGATACCATGGTCGATGGTATCAAAAGCCGCTGAGAGGTCTAATAACACCAGGATAGAGGAATAACCCCTACCCAGGGCCCGCCAGAGATCATCCACCAATGCGACCAATGCCGTTTCAGTGCTGTATCCAGGCCTGAAGCCGGACTGGAGTGGGTCTAAATAGACAGCTTCATCCAGGTACCGAGGGAGCTGCCATGCAACCACACTCTCAACAACTTTCGCTAAAAAGGGAAGGTTGGAGACTGGACGGTAATTAGCCAAAATAGCCGGGTCCAGGGAGGGCTTCTTGAGGAGGGGCCTCACCACTGCCTCCTTCAAGGCGGCCGGTAGGGCACCCTCACGCAAAGAAGCATTTATGATCTCCTGGAGCCAGCCTCGTGTAACCTCCCGGGAGGCCAGCACCAACCAGGAGGGACACGGGTCCAATAAACATGTGGTTGCATTCAGTCTCCCCAAGGTCCTGTCCACGTCCTCGGGAGCCACAGGATCGAACTCAGCCCAGATAACACTCTCAAGACCTGCCTCAGTCACTTCGCCCGAACTAACCCAGTCGGCGGCCAAGTCATCCCGAATCTGAGTTATTTTGTCATCCAGATATTGAACAAAATCCTCAGCACGACCCTGCAAGGGATCCTCCCGTGCTCCCGAATGAAGGAGGGAGCGGGTCACCCTAAACAGGGCGGCTGGGCGATTATCTGATGATGCGATAAGGGCGGCAAAATAGTTAGATTTTGCCGCTTTTATTGCCACTAAGTAAGTCTTAATGTGAGCTCTTACTAGTGTCAAGTCAGATTCAGAGCTACTGGCCCTCCAACCGCTCTCTAGGCGTCTTCTCCGGCGTTTCATCTCCCTCAGCTCCTCGGTAAACCAAGGAGATAAGTGAGTTCGGCGCCGGGTCAGAGGCCGCAAAGGCACGACACGGTCCAAGGCCCCACCGGCTGCCCTATTCCAGGCAGCCACCAGATCCTCAGCCGAGTCGTGTGTCAGTGTCTCAGGAAATGGCCCAAGCTCCGTCTGGAACCTATCAGGATCCATCAGGCGCCTGGGGCGGAACCACCTAGTCGGTTCCGCCTCCCTGCGGTGAGGTGCAGCGGTCTGAAAGTCGAGTCGAAGGAGCGAGTGGTCAGTCCATGACAAGGGCTCCATAACTATATCCCCAATATCTAGACCACTCAACCACTGACCAGAGACAAAAACTAGATCCAGGGTGTGTCCACCAACGTGGGTCGGGCCCTGAATTACCTGGGTCAGGTCCATGGCCGTCATGGAAGCCATGAACTCCCGGGCTAACTCAGATGTTTCACCGATAGATGGCAGGTTGAAATCCCCCATGACCATAAGCCTAGGGGTATCAACCGCCACTTCGGCTACAACATTGAGAAGCTCGGGCAGGGTTGTTGCCACGTGGCAGGGAGCCAGGTACGTGACTAACAGACCCATCTGCCCACCACAACCTCACCTCACGAAGATGGACTCACACCCGGCTATCTGCGGTACAGTGGTCTCCCTCGGACTCAGACCTTCCTTAATAATGACCGCTACTCCCCCACCCCTCCCCTGAGCTCTCGGCTGGTGGAATGCAAGGAAACCTGGTGGGCACATCTCCACGAGGGGAACCCCCCCCCTCGTGGCCCAACCAGGTCTCAGTAATGCCGGCCAGGTCCACACCCCCCTCTTGGAGAAGGTCACATATGAGGGGGGCCTTATTGACAACGGACCTCGCATTGCATAACAACAGCCGGAGCTTCGGGTCCTGAGACTCTAAACAACCCGGGGAACGGGAATGGCTCGGGGGACCGGGGCACGCAATCGCTCGAAGACAGCGAGTGCGAGCCCCCACCACATGATATGGTCCCCTACCCACGCCATATCTGCCCCTCCCACACAGTATCTTGATCGCACAGCCCTCGACAGAGGGCTTAGTAGACGCCCTCTTGCCTCCAGAATCTTGACCCCCCGCGGCCCCATAAACAGCTGGACCTAACCTTCCCCCCTGTGGGTTCTCCCCCAAACCCACTCCCACCCCCACCCCTGAACCCCTTAAAAATTTAGTAAAACAAGAGCCTAAAAAACCCCTCAATCCCCGTTTTTTGGCATGCCACCTCTCGGGGTCCCAAAACCCGTCATTAAGGTGGGCCCTCGATAATGTGGAGGGCCAAATTTGCGAGAGGGGGGAGTCTCGCAATGCCAAGAGTTCGGTCGCCAAATACATCTAGTAAGTCAGATGGGTACAGCATTTGGGTCTGGTCCAATAGTCTGATGTAAGAGTCTTGAGGCAGTCGAGTAATAAATTCAGTGTGGGTAAGAAACTGGTCTCCCTTGCCCTCTCACAGCAGGGGGAAGGAGTTTAGTGCAATCTCAGGATAAGCAGAGAATAAAAATCTAGTCATCCTCTAACGGCGGCTCGTTCTGAATAAGATGGTCGTAATAAGTTTGTTGTTCTGTCTGCTTAATGATGTCAGTAATTCGAAACTCCCTCAGCATCCACATTAGTAGCTGCCCAGACAACGTATGACAAGAGGGTGGCTCAGTTGGAAATAATGCCAAACAGTGAAGGTAGAATGATAATAGCTCCATGGGGGGGGGGGGGGGGCGTAGTTGTATATATAAAGAGGGAAGGTTGTCTAGGTGGTGAAAGTATAGTCTGGAGGCAGTGAGGTCAGTGTCAAAATCAAGGTGGTAATGTATAAGCTGGAGGCGGCTGGGTTAGGAACTAGCCGAGGCAGAGAAGTGAGAAAGGTGGGGGAGGCCTCCAAGGTGACCAGGTAGATAGTCTTTTATCAACCTCTGGCCTCTCCTACTCTCAGCATATTGAATAGTCCTTTGCATATATTGCCAGGCTCCAGACTTTAAATTATAATGATGTCTTCCAATTCCAGCAAGGGTCTAAACACCTTGTGTGATTCAGGGCACTCAAGGCAGGGGTCAATAGTTTTTAGATTTCCTCTGATGACATTGCAAGTTGTCAATGGCCTTAGCTCAGGCCTCTCAAAGAGGCAGTCATTCAGGTTCAGGTTTCCCTGAACTTGAAGAGGCAGTCATTCAGCTTCAGGTTTCCAGCAAGTCCCCAAACCAATTCGGAGCCCCCAGGGTGTCTAGGGCTCGACAGGGACTGCCATGGTGCCATTCGTCGCTGCTGCCTGCTGCCATTGTCGTTCCAACTGCTGTTGCTTTAAGAATGGAGGAACTGATGTAACTGCCATTAACGGAACTGCTAGAATTAGCCTCCCATGGTGCCTTCACATGCCAATATATGCCCAGCTCCGATGATCCAGAGGGTGAGAGAAACCTCGCTGAGCTGGGAAAAGGCTCCCCTAGTTGATGCTGGGGCTGAAGGGAGTTAAATCAGCCCCAGTGGACCTCCAAACGACCCAAAGCCGCCCCATCATCAGACAGAGATTAGGTGAGAGCTGCCATCTTGGCGCATGCACGTGTATCAAGACATACATCATACATAAGAAAACGATAAAAATCGGAAGTAAAAATAAAACAAAAACACACATCCTTCACATTCTGTATAACTATACACTAGTACGGAAGACGTTGGGAATTGATCTCATTTGTAAGATGAAATGCGAGTTCCTCTCTGCCTTCTGAGCAACAGAGATTTAACTGATCATGGTTAAATTCCATTTGGAGTCTTGCGTCCTATTCTGGGCCCTGCAATTCAAAACTGAAGCAAATTCAGGAGATACGGAATGATGAAACCCTCTCCTCGCATGAAACCTGCAGATGATACGCAGAAGGGGAAATAAACTGTAAGAGCGGTCTTCCGAAAAAACCCCAGAAGGTTTAGCATGCAGAAGAAAGAATGGACCTTTTGTCTTGGTCCAGAGGGCAAGGTCAGAATCAGTGAATTAAAATGACAAGGCGGGAGATTCAAGATAGACATCAGGGGGAAGTTCTTGAACGTGAGAAACTTATGGACAGGGTAACCTATGAACTAAGGAACTCCCTTTTGCTGAAGATCTTAAACATGACTAGACTGTCATCTGTCAGGGATATTTAGTTCCTAGCTCATGTCTTAGTCTGTAGACAATGGTGGGATTCAGCCGGTTCGGGTCAGTTCGGATGAACCGGTAGTTAAATTGCCGCTTGGCCCCACCCCTCTCCTTCCAGGAGTCGCCACGTGCCCCATTTTGGCTCCCAGGTAAGTGCAGAGAGGCCCAGAAGGCCCAAAACGGGCACAGGGAGGGGGTGCAGTGCTCCCCCCACCATGGCCCATTTTCACTCCAAGGAGGCTTCAAGGAGGCCTACTAGGCCCAAAACGGGGCACAGGGTGGCGGTGGAGCATTCCGCCCCCCCATGGCCCGTTTTTGCTCCCAGGGGGGTGTAGGAGGCTGAGTGCTGTCTGTCACACCTTCTGGCCACACCCACTATGGCCACACCCACCCACCCAGTCATTAGGTCAGAGAACCGGTTGTTAAATTACTTGAATCCCACCACTGTCCCTAGACTACAGCACCCCAGCACCCCCTGTTTTCCACTGTCTTCTGGTGTTTGCCCAAATTCATGTTCATTGCATTGAGACACACTCTAAGCCTCTCATTCTCTGCCATCCTCTTATCTTCCCTCTTTCCCAAGGGTCTTCTCCAAGGAGCCCTCTCTTCTCATTAGGTGGCCAAAGTATTTGAGCTTCAGCTTCAGGATCTGTCCTTCCAAAAGACACTTGGGTTGATTTCCTTTAGGATGGACTGATTGGATCTCCTTGCAGTCCAGACTCTCAAGAGCCTTTTCCAATGCCGCAATTTGAAAGCATCCATTCTTTGGCTCTCAGCCTTCCTAGTGGTCCAACTCTCACAGCCATACATCGCTAGTGGGAAAAACCATAGCTTTGACTATAAGAAACTTACACCTGCCTTATCTGACATTATTTGTACGAACTACGGCACTGGGAGTCCCAAAGGTGCTTCTTCAAGAGGCAACTGAACTTTCTTGTTTTTTCTTCGAAGACATTTTGCTTCTTATCCAAGAAGCTTCTTCAGCTCTGAATGGATGGCAGGGAAATGGAAGGCTTGATACTCCTTGCAGACAGCTGGTCATTTGCATCCTTTTAGAGGGTTGTTGAGGCCACTTGGAGGTTTATCTGTGTCCTCAGGGTCACCTGAGTGGTGCTCCTGGTTCCTGCAGTCTGCAATTTTTCTCTCTCTGGAAATCCATTCCTGCTCCCACGCCATTCCAAGGGTGTTCATCCCAAATTGTATAGCTGCTAATTGTTGTCCTTCAAGAATTATGTCCCAATGCCTTAGTCTGTAGAGATTCTCAGTCATCCAGGTCACTGGTGAAATCTAATTTTTTTTTCTACCGGTTCTGTGGGCGTGGCTTGGTGGCATGGTGTGGCTTGGTGGGCGTGGCAGGGGAAGGATATTGCAAAATCTCCATTCCCACCCCACTCTGGAGCCAGCCAGAGGTGGTGTTTGCCGGTTCTCCAAACTACTCAAAATTTCCACTATCGGTTCTCCAGAACCTGTCAGAACCTGCTGGATTTCACCCCTGATACAGGTCAGCGTTGTCCCAAAGGTACTTTTTCAGGAGGCAACTGGACTTTCTAAATTTTTCCTTTTCTTTTCTTTCTTTTCTTTCAAAAGATGACTGAGAATCTCTACAGACTAAGGCACTGGAGCATAATTCTTGAAGGACAACAATTAACTTTGATTTTCTTCTTGACTTGGCAATGCCCGAGAGTCTCGCCTTCCAATTGTGGTGCATCAAGAAGCATTTTTGAGATTTCATCATGGCTTTTCCAATTAAGAGTAGGATATTGTCTGATCTACTGGTGTCCAGCTGAGATCCAGAACCAAGATTTTCCTATCTCATTTTTTTCCTTGTTCTCTTCCTCTGTGTGTGTGTGTGTGTGTGTGTGTGTGTGTGGGTTAGATCTACAGCTTTACATTTATCTTTGGTTTGCTTTTCTGTTCCTAATTACTTCTAATTACCTCTGGGGAAACATGCTTGCACACTTCAAGACTGTAATAAATGCAAGCATTTATTATGAATTAATACATAAATAATCGGTAGCTGAAGAACATAAATCCCCTTGGGCTTAAGAAGAGAGCAGACAGTTGGAATGCGAATGGGGAACGGCTCAGAAGAACACCCGAATCCAATCAGAATATTTCAACTTTTTTTAATTGCATACAAGCCACTCATTGGTTGACTCATTGTCTCGTGCAGCAATGGGAATGGCAAATGTAAGATACAGAAAGAATAATAGAATAATAAAGTTGGAAGTGACCTTGAAGGTCTTCTAATCCAAGCCCTTGCTCAAACAGGAGACCCTGTAGTATTCTGGACAAATGACTGTCCAATCTCTTCTTAAAAACCTCCAGTGTTGGAACAACCACAATTTCTGGAGGCAAGCAGTTCCACTGATTAATTGTTCTAACTGTCAGGAAATTTCTCCTTAGTTCTAAATTGCTTCTCTTCTTGATTAGTTTCCACCCATTGCTTCTTGTCCTGCCTTCAGGTGTTTTGGAGAATAGCTTGACTCCCTCTTCTTTGTGGAAGCCCCTGAGATATTAGAACACTGCTATCATGTCTCCCCTAGTCCTTCTTTTCATCAAACTAGACATACCCAATTCCAGCAACCGTTCTCCATGTTTTAGCCTCCAGTCCCCTAATCATCTTTGCTGTTCTCTGCACTCTTTCAAGAGTCTCAAGTTGTTGTTTTTTTTCCTATCATGGTGACCAAAACTAGACACATCTTTTGTGTGAAGAACAGAGGAATGTCTGCAGTTAAGGAGATCAAAATTGTAAATAGACTCTTGGCCATCTATATTCTGAAAAATGTAGTTGCTCTCATAGTAAGTTCCTATTGAGAAGTTGAGAATTGAGAAGTTTGCATTCCAAATGATATGCATTTATTTAAGCAAATAGCTTTTTGTCTATGGAGATTCTCACTCATCCAGGTCATGGTTATCCCAAAGGTGCTTTTTTTCAAGAGGCAACTGGACTTTCTGGTTTTTTGTTGAAGACATTTCCCTTCTCGTCTGAGAAGCTTCTTCAGCTCTGACCGGATAGTGGGGAAATGAAGGATTGATACTCCTTGCAGGCAGCTGGTCATTTGCATCCTTTTAGAGGGTCGTTGAGGCCACTTGAAGGTTTATCTGTGTCCTCAGGGTCTCTTGAGTGGTGCAAATGGGTGTGGAGCCTTCTTGAAACAGTTGAAAGGACCGTGTTGTAGACAGGAGATAGGTTGTGTCATATTCCTACCCCTCTGTTAAGAGAAGGCTGTTCTATTTTGACATAGATGGCCTCTTTGACCCCTCTTTCAAACCAGATGACCCTGAGGACACAGATAAACCTCTATATGGCCTCAACAATTCTCTAAAAGGATGCCAATGAAGCTGTCTGCAAGGAATATAAACCCTTCCATTCCCTACCCTCCAGTCAGAGCTGAAGAAGCTTCTTGGATGAGAAGTGAAACATCTTCAAAGGAAAACCAGAAAGTCCAGTTGCCTCTTTTAAGAGGCAAAGAGCTTTCTGTTGGGCTTATCCCTGATGGGCAGTCAGGAGAACCTGCTATGAGGTTCCTTCAGAAGTCATGGTGACTTACGGTTGCAAGCTTTCCTGTTGCATAATCTCCCTTCTTCCAAGACTCCTTCACAGACAAGACCTTCATCGGGAAGAGGTTGACATGTTCGGGTCCGAGTCTGAAGGCCACCACCACAATCCCTGGTGCACTCTCCCCACATTGACCAAGGATTCCATCCACCTGAGAATTAGCACAAGGGGAAAGGAAAATACATCAGCCATCACATACCAAAAGCAAGAAAAGAGCCTAGTGCCCTCCAAGGTGCATTGACATTATATAAGATAAAGGTTCCCCCACATATGCGTGCTAGTCATTTCAGGCTCTAGGGGGCGGTGCTCATCTCTGCTTCAAAGCTGAAGAGCCAGCGCTGTCTGAAGATGCCTCCATGGTCATGTGGCCGGCATGACTAAACACCAAAGGCGCATGGAGTGCTGTTACCTTCCCACCAAAGTCATCCCTATTTTTCTGCTTGCATTTTTTCTCAGCTGCTTGGCCGCACTTGTGCTGAGCCCTCACAAATAACTTACAAAACATTGAATGTTTGTCAGATGTGGGTTTATTTGTGCTATCAAGCTGACTACAAATCAAGCTGAGCTGTACAAATTCAAAGTCGGCTCTGAGAGCTTCCACCTCTCAGCGCCCATTTTCAAGGAAATGCCATGCCCCTAAAGCTGTGTAAGGACTCGGTGTCGGCTGTCTCAGCTGTTCAGTGGTCTGGATCAAACAACCCGCTTGCTCGTCGCTCCCTACTCCTTCCGACATCATCTCACCCCATTAGGCGGTGCTAGGGATTCAAACTGCTGAACTGCCAACCTTTTGATCGACAACCTCAGCTTCTTAGCCACTGAGCCACCGCGTCCGTATATATATCTAGTCCCTGACACTATATAGGCAGCTCCAAATCATCAAGGGCAGGACAAGAAATAATGGGTGGAAGGTCATCCAAAGGGGATCCAACTTGGAAATAAGATGGAAATTCTTGACCATGAGGACAATTAATCAATGGACAAGCAGTTAAATACAAGCCAACAGTGTGCGGTGGCAGCCAAAAATGCCAACGTAATCCTAAACTGCATGAACAGAAGGATACAATCAAGATCAAGGAAGGTACTAATGCCACTCTATAAAGCCTTAGTAAGGACACACCTAGAATCCTGCATCCAGTTCTGGTCACCGCACTATTAAAAAGATGTTGAGACTCTAGAAAAAGTACAGAGAAGAACAACCAGGATGATGAGGGGACTGGAGGCTAAAACATATGAAGAACAGTTGCAGGAACTGGGCCTGGCTAGTCTAGTGAAGAGAAGGACCAGGGGAGACAGGCTAGCAGTCTTCCAATATTTGAGGGGTTGCCACAGATAGAAGCTATTTTCAAGCTATTTTCCAAAGCACCTGAAGGCCAGACAAGGAATAATGGATGGAATTTATATTGCACTAAATCAGAGGTCCTTGTGGGTCTTTTTGTGTGGGTCGGAGGGGGGCAGAAATTCTGACTTGGAGTCTGCTTCAACCTCCTGGTGAGGGGCTTTGGGCGAAGGCTGGAGGGAAGAGCCACTGCTGGTAAAGAGCCAGAGGGCCTCGTTCCAGTGGGACTGCCTCATGGCCTGGAACTGGCTGACCATCTCAGCCCACTGAGCCTCCAGGCACCTGTACCTGGCCTTCTACTCCCGCAGGTCTTCCCTCTGGTTGGAAAACCTATGCTCCTAGTCCTCAGTGAGGTGCTTCTGCTGAGCCTCCTTCTCGGTCAGATCCAATTTGAACTGAGCTGTTTTGCCAACTCTTTCTCATGGTGGTTGCTTAGCTCCAACAACTGCTTCCTGTTGGGGCCCTAAGGAGTCCAGGCGGGCATGCGAGGAGTGGCAAGTAGAGGCTGGCAAGTCGCCCCTCAGTGTGAGTGACATCGAGTTGGCCATGTCCACCCAATTACATGCATGACCACCTAGCCACGTCCACCCAGGTGGTCATTAGGCAGATCATATTCGTGGTCTGTGGGATTTAAAATTATGAATTTAGTGGTCCCTGAGGTCCGAAAGGTTGGGGACCCTTGTTCTAGATGACCTACAAGGTCTCTTCCAACTCTGTTAATTTGTATCTCTATCTGTAATGGAAGAGGTGTCCTCCTGGAGTTGTGAGTGCTTCATTGCTGGAAGTTTTCAAGAAAAGATTGCCGAACCCTGGGTCTGGGATGGCTTAAGAATAAGGATCTGGACTAGAAGACCTCCAAGAGGATGGAAAACAACAGAAAGGCATTTCTTCACAATACAGATAGTTCTTGACTTACAACAGTTCACTTCACGACCATTCAGAGTTACGACGGCACTGAAAAAAGTGACTTACGACCATTATTTTACACTTACAACTATCTCACAAAATTGAGATTCTTAGCAACTGACTCATATTTACGATGGTTCGAGAGTCCCCGGGGGTCACGCGATTCCCTTTTGCGACCTTCTGACCAGCCAAGTCAATGGGGGAAGAAGCCAGATTCGTTTAACAACCGTGTTACTCATTTTATAACAGCAGGGATTCTCTTAAGAACAGAGTCAGGAAAGGTCATAAAATGGGGGAAATTCACTTAAGAACCACCTCCCTCGCTTTGCAAAAGAAAATTGTGATCGTAAGTCGAGGACTTACCTGTAGATGCAACCTGACATATTTTGGTGGTCCGACCCAGGAATTCTTTCAACTGCTAATGAGTTGTGACTCTTACTTTCCTCCCACACCGCTAATGAATATGGGGCAGACTGGGGTGGGATGTGGGAGGTCACACCATAGAAAGATGATGGACATTTGAAAGGAAATGGGTACCGTCACAACAGCCAAACTCATGTCTCAAAGCCTCCTTTAGGTGCGATTCCACTTGAAAAATGAGGTGGGTGAAATCCCTTAAAACAGTATGAGAAAGGTGGGTTGAAAATCTCAGCACAGCTGTGAATCACAACTGTGGTGTACTTCCCCTCCCCCTCATTTTCTACAATGGGCTTTTTTCCTTGTCGATTTGTCTTTCTCGTCCCATTAAGTGTGATTTTGGAAGAGTACCTGCATAAGCACTCTCTCTATTTTTTCCCCCTTTTCAGATTTGTTACCACCGAGTTTTCCTATCTTTTAGTTTCCTGTTTGCAAGCCCTGTATTATGGATTTGGGCTTATTTATTTCACAAAGTGAAGGGACGCGGTGGCTCAGGGGCTAAGATGCTGAGCTTGTCGATCGAAAGATCGGCAGTTCAGCGGTTCGAATCCCTAGTGCCGCGTAACGGGGTGAGCTCCCGTTCCTTGTCCCAGCTTCTGCCAACCTAGCAATTCAAAAACAGGTAAAAAATGCAAGTAGAAAAATAGGGACCACCTTTGGTGGGAAAGTAACAGTGTTCCGTGCGCCTTTAGCGTTTAGTCATGCTAACTACATGACCATGGAGACATCTTCAGACAGCGCTGACTCTTCGGCTTTGAAACAGAGATGAGCACCGCCCCCTAGAGTCGGGAACGACTAGCACATATGTGCGAGGGGAACCTTTTCCTTTATTTCACAAAGTCTTCCTTGTTTTCTCTTGTCCCTATAACTAACTACATTAGTTATAAGAGCTGTGATGGCGCAGTGGTAAGAATGTGGTACTGCAGGCTACTTCTGCTGACTGCCAGTTGCCTGCAGTTTGACAGTTCGATCCAGACCGGCTCAAGGTTGACGCAGCCTTCCATCCTTCTGAGTTCGGTAAAATGAGGACCCGGATTGTTGGGGGCAGTATGCTGACTCTGCAAACCACTTAGAGAGGGCTGTGAAGCTCTGTGAAGTGGTATATAAGTCTAAGGGCTATTGCAGGCTGATTCTGCTCATTGCCAAGAGTTCAATCCTGACCAGCTCAAAGTTGATTCAGCTTCCATCCTTTTATGGTTGGTAAAACGATGACCTAGACGGTTGGGGGCAATATATAAAGGGCTTAGAGAGGGCTGTAAAGCAGTATGAAAGGGGTGTATAAGTCTACCTATTGTTGCAATTGCTACCTGATTCGTTTTGCCCAAATTCTGCTTATCGTTAGTGATAAATTCAAGCTTCAAGAAGTTTTGGAAAAATCTGGGTGCCGTGTTCCTCTCTCTGGCTTCTTGAAGGTGAGCTTTTCAAGCCCTAACAAGGACTTCTTAAAAGTCACACAAAAGTTGGACGTTGGGAGATACGATTCTGTTTCAAGGTCGTCCACATTTACTGACATAATCGTATCTCCCTAATGGCTCTTCCAGACCAATCAATAGCACAACAGTAATTAGATACGTTTAAATAAACTCATCACTTCATACTATTAAAAGTGGGGCGTTTTATTTCCCCCTTCTCTCCCATCCTGAGCGCCCAAGAGGTGGGAGGAAAAAGGCAGACCAGACGTCCGATGGCCGTGGTGAGAAAGGATGGGAGTGACATCTGTCTCCAGCCCTTTTCTGGACCGACGGTTAAGCAAAGTGCTTAATTGCCCAAATGCATTAAAAAGCTCTTTCATCCCATCCGCAGCTTGAAAAAAGAAAGCAGCTGCCAATTAGAAAGGAGTGCTTTGCTTAATGACGGGTTATTTTACACTCCTGTGCTTTATGGGGAATTTATTGCCCACAATTAACCTGTGGAATTCGTTAGTAGAAGAATGGTGGAGGACACTGGGGGGTGTTAAGTGGGTACAGAAGACATTCTCGAAAGACGGGCCCTTTTTTATTATTTACCTGAATATATTAGCCACCCAGGAGTGGTGCGGTGGCCTGGAGGTGAAGCTCTCGCCTCACAATCAGGAGGCCATGAGTTCGATCCTAGGTAGAGGCAGATATTTCTCTCTCTGGGCACAATGAGAATTTATCTGCTGAACAAAACTCTGTATTGGCAACAGGAAGGGCATCCGGCCAGTAAACACTCCGCTAAATCCATTCAGTTGCCCAGACTCCACCCCACAAGGGATTATGGGGTCGTTAAAAGAAGGAGATGATGATATAAGCCACTCAAAATTAATAGAAAGAGTCAGGAAGATGCCCTGAAGCTACTATAGGTAGTTCTTGACTTACAACTATTTGTTTAGTGACCGTTCAAAGTTATAACAGCACCAAAAAACAAGAGACTTATGACCGTTTTCTACACTTACAAGCATTGCAGCATCCACGCAGTAACATGATCAAATTCAGACACTTGACAACTGACTCATATTTATGACTGTCGCAGCGTCCCAGAGGCACATGATCCCCTTTTGCAGCCTTCTGACTGTTATGACCTAGGCTTATTGAGTCATTACAAGACACAATTAGTCCCAAACAAACCTATTTTATTGTAACAGTTGAGAATTACGTTCATTCCCAGCTGAGTCCCAATTAGTTGCAAAACAAGTCCTTTGGAAGAAGTCCTTTGGGATAATCATCAACCTTTATCTTCTTTGACACCCTGCCAAAGGCCTCACTTGGCAAAGCCCCACAAAGTTCAGTGTTTCTGAATGCCAACTGGAAACAGAGTTAACAATGTGGCTTTCCCGCAAAAGGCCCAAGTGCCTCTTTTCTCTTTTAAGCCTTATGGGAGGGGCCAATCATCTCCTAGCCTTACTCCTAAGTCATCCCCTTTGCTTTATCTGCTCTTGCCTTCTGGAAGCTCTGTGCATGCGTGCACTAGAAACAGGCTCCTCATGTTCCTCTATCTCTCTGCTGTCCGACTCTGGGGGCTCCGGAATCCGCACCTCACTCCCCGATCGCCCTGACACCATCTCTGCCTCTGATGCATAGCCCTGAACTGGGCCTTCCCCAGACTTCAGGACTGGCCCATGTTCCTCCCCAGCCTCCTCGCTGTCCATCTCCATCTGACAGCTCCACAGGCCGTAACACTGGCAAGCAAAGTCAATGAGGAAGCCAGATTCACTTAACAGCCATGCCACTAATTTAACAACTGCAGTGATTCCCTCAACAACGGTGGCGAGAAAGGTGATAAAATGGGGCAAAACTCTCTTAACAACTGTCTCGTTTAGCAACAGAAATTTTGAGCTCAATTATGGTCATAAGTCGAGAACTAAGTCAGTACACCATGAAGATTTACTGGATACCGGAAAGATCAAACTGGCTTATAAGAATGAAGAACTGAAAACAGACATGGCAAGCGAGACAGTTTGCTCCATTCTACAACATTTCTTACCATAGTTGTTAACTGTTACCTGTTCTGCCCCATCTACGGACCCCAAAGAACGCAGCACACACAATATTCATTGTGGAGTTCAACTCCCAGAATTCTTGCGTCAGCCATGCTGACTCAAGAATTCTGGGAGTTGACGTCCACAGGTCATAACAGTGAACACTGGAGCCTGGATACCTCAATAGGCTAAAAGCAGACTAAAGCCTGTTATTAACATCCAGCTGCCTGCAATTACATCAGTTCGAATCTCCCCAGGCTCAAGGTCGACTCAGCCTTCCATCCTTTCTAAGGTGGGTAAATTGAGGACCCAGTTTGTGGGGGCAATAAGCTGACTTTGTATAAATATACAAAAGCATGAAGGCTATTGCTTAACACATTGTAAGCCACCCTGAGTCTTCAGAGAAGGGCAGCATATAAATCTAATTTTTTTTTAAAAAAAAGAAGAGCCATAGTTTTCCATCCCTGCACTAATTCATAGCCAGAACTGAGAACCACACACCAAAATCCATAAGTTCAACTTTTCTTTCCTTTAGCTATCTTCCCATTGCCCACCCCCTCTATGACCAGGCAGGTTCAGGCAGGATGTTTTCGTAACGTTTAGTTCAAGCACAAGACGGTATGAAGCTGGTATGCTGGGTGACCTTGAAGTAACATCTCAAGGAGATACACTGTTTACTTTCATTTTCCCTCTTGTCTTCCTTCCTTCCCAGAGTTCATGGTAGTCCGTCACTGAATAATAGCGAAGCACAAGCAAGCTTTAAGGACCTGAATAAGATTCCGCACTGGCAACAGGAAGGGCATCCAGCCAGTAAATACTCTGCTCCATTCAATTGCCCAGACTCCACCCTGCAAGGGATTATGGCAGGGGTGAAATCCAGCAGGTTCTGACAGGTTCTGGAGAACCGGTAGCGGAAATTTTGAGTAGTTTGGAGAACAGCCAAGAACCATCCCTGGCTAGCCCCAGAGTCAGGTGGGAATGGAGATTTTGCAATATCCTTCCTCCAGGAGTGGGAGGGAATGGAGATTTTGCAATATCCTTCCTCCAGGAGTGGGAGGGAATGGAGATTTTGCCGTATCCTTCCCCTGCCATGCCCACTAAGCCACATCCACAGAACCGGTAGAAAAAAGATTTGGATTTCACCACTGGATTATGGAGTCATAAAAAGAAGATGACAAGGCAAATATTAAATACGCAGCTGGCAAGGCTGTCTTCAGTTCTCCATTCCTTTCCCAGAAATCCAATTTTTCATCCCTACTCGTTAAACATTTCCCCCCCCCCAAAATTAGGGTCAGGAACTACATATAATACCATCCTAAATATCCACTAATGCAAGATATAAGTATCTCCCATTCTTATTATGAAAAGTTCACGCTATTGCCATTCGTGTGCCTTAGGTATACATTGAATACACCTCCAAATTGAAATGAGGGTCGTTGTAATTACAACCGGAAAGATGTCTTTTCAGAGAGCACCTCATAAAAGCCACTTACCCTCTGACCTCCCTCAGTACATGGATGCCAGATCTTGGTCTGTCTTCAAGTTGAACCCTGTTAATTTCAGAGCCGAGAATCTTTTCTGAAAACAAGTCATTCTGTTTTGATCTCTGCATCGGGCCATGAATGAATGTTCTAATCTAACCGATGCAGACATAAGGCAGAACTAATTACCTCCAGCGACTTCCACCAGGAAGAACACAAGTCCAATATTGTGAATCACAGAATTGATGCAGAAACAGTGATCTGTTTTTAACTTTAAAATGATGAATCTGCTTCTCGGACACATTGGCATTTGTTCTTGCGACAGGCCTAGCCATAAATAACCGGCAGAAGATACTCTGATGCCACCTAAACTATGGCACTACCGTGTGCGGGATTTGCGAGATGACAAATCATTGTCCCTCGATGCACACTTTGTGCTGATAGGACTAGAGAAACCTGCACAAACATTTTTGTCATTGTTGTGGTCCGTCAACAGCCAGCAGTCTTGGTGGCAGACTCGGACAGTGAGGAGGTTGGGGAAGAACATGGGCCAGTCCTGGAGTCTGGGGAAGGCTCTGATGAGTGCTCTGCATCCGAGGCAGAGAGGGGGGTGAGGGCCGTCTGACAGTTATCAGCTACCTTCGGAGTCGGAGATAAGTGGGGCAGAAGAACAGCTGGAGCCTGTTCCCGAGGTGCGCATATGCAGAGCTGTCAGGAGAAGGGAACAATTAAGGAACAGGGGTTGACTCGGGAGTAAAGGCACAGGTGGACACTAAATGGCCCCTCCCATAGGAAATAAATAGGAGCGAAAGGGGAATGATGTTTACAGGAGAGAATTAGTTCATTTATTATTGTGAAGATTAGCATATCTGATTTGGTGCCTCACAGAGACTCTTTGTCAAGTATTTCATTGTTCAGCGTTGCGTATGGAAGCTCTCAGCCTGGCAACTATCCAAGGACTGATAAGGTCTGTTGTTGCAATTCACCCTTGAAAGACTGTTTGCTGGGACTTTTCTGTATGTGAATGCCAGGAGTTCACATTAGCCAAATAAAAAGGGTTTTTTCTTCTGGGACGAGGAGTCTGTTTTGTGATTCTGTTAAGCCTAGATCAGAACAGTCATGGCCTGTCAGATCCCAGTTCAGAGGAGAAGAACTGGGAATATCAGACAGGGGTGGCACATCTCTTCTGGAATATCTGGAGAAACTAGGGGTTGAGGACAATGCTGTCCCAGGTGTCAGCTCTGAAGCCATTTTGGGAGCATCTTCAGGGCTGCCACAGCAAGGCTCAATAGAGCTGTGGGAAGGTGAGGGGGGGGGAGATAGAGATAACTGGGAGATGTGTAGCCAAAATAGCATTCTTTCCTGTGGGAGCCAAGATGCTCTGCCAGGTGTTGTAAGGCATGGACAAAAGCCAGCCAGACTTGGGACTGTGACTGATTGGACCATGTGATTGATGTGTGACCTGGTGGGCATGAACTTTGGGTTTTGATTTGGGTGGGGAAAACCCTGGGGCCATCAGAGTCGGGTTTTCACCAGCTTTGCCAAGATGGCATTCCAAATAAAATTATGCTTTGAGGAAACTCTAGGCCTCAGAGTCTTGATTGCTCTGGGCTTGTTACTTGGTACCCTGATGCCAGGCCTGTCTGACATTGGGGGAAGTGGTTGACCAGATGGGGAGCTGCCTTCCTTCACAAAGGCAGAGGAGGATTGGCTACAGACTGGGCAATGGTGATGAGAGCCAACAGATCCCCTCTGATGAGGAACAACTGTATCCCTCACCTGATCTGAGAGCATGGAGAGTGATCATGTCACTGCTAGGGGGCTCCGCAACAGACATAACTTTGAGGATCATAATTTCAAACTGTTGCTGAACAAATGTCATAAATCAAGGACCTCCCATAGGTATAAAGATGTCCCTGTGGGTTTTCCTCTACTCATTGTAGCTGACAGCGCTCATCTCTGTTTCTTTAAGCCATTGAAATAGCGCTGCCTGAAAATAGCGCTGCCTGAAAATGTTGTATTTAAAATGTTAAATAAATAAAATGTATTTTATTTTAAAATAAAATAAATATTTTATTTATTTATTTATTTTATTTATGTGATTTATATGCCGCCATTCTCCCCGAGGACTCAGGGCGGCTTACAAAAACAATTATGAATACAAATCACAATAAACACATTAAAATACATTAAAATCCATAAAAACATTCTAAAAACTATATAACCCCATGACCGTAATATTCCTTAAACAGCCATGTCTTTAATCCCCGGCGAAAGGAGGGGAGGTCGGGGGCCGTCCTGAGGTCGGTGGGCAAACTATTCCAGAGGGTCGGGGCTCCGACAGAGAAAGCCCTCTCCCTGGGGGCCGCCAGCCGACATTGCTTGGCTGACGGCACCCGGAGGAGGCCCACTCTATGGGAGCGCACTGGACAGTGGGAGGAGGGCAGCAGGTGGTCCTGTAAGTACCCCGGGCCTAAGCCATGTAGGGCTTTATAGGTTAAAACCAGCACCTTGAAACGAACCCGGAGAACAACCGGTAGCCAGTGCAGCCTGCGCAGGAGAGGTGTAACACAGGAGTAACGAGAGGCCCCCATAACTACCCACGCGGCTGCATTCTGGACTAACTGGAGTCTCCGGATATGTCCCAAGGGCAGCCCCATGTAGAGGGCATTACAGTAATCCAGCCGAGAAGTAACCAGGGCATGGGTGACCGTGGTGAGGGCATCTCGGTCCAAAAAAGGGCGCAGCTGGCGTACAAGACGTACTTGCGCGAAGGCCCCCCTGGTTACGGCCGTCAGATGGTCATTCAACGATAGCCGAGAATCCAGGAGGACACCCAGATTGCGAACCCTATCGGATGGGGTGATAGTCTCCTCACCGATCACTAGAGATGGTATCTCAGGATCCCGAGATGCCGGCACCCACAGCCACTCCGTCTTGGAGGGGTTCAGTCTGAGCCTGTTCTTACCCATCCAAACCCACACCGCCTCCAAGCAGCGGGACATCACGGAAAGGGCATCCCCAGGGTGGCCTGGGGTAGAGATGTAAAGCTGGGTATCATCCGCATATTGCTGGCATGTGGACAGCATGACATCCTGCCACAGCACAAAATGTACAGTGAAACACAGAACCCTGTTACCTTCCCACCAATGGGCTATCTATTTATCTACTTGCATTTACAGGCTTTCGAACTGCTAGGTTGGCAGGAGGTGAGGCAAGCGAGTGGCGCTCATCCTGTCACGTGGTGGTAGGACTCAAACTACCAGAGTATAGAATTTCTCTGGCCTCTTTTAAGCCACTGAACCTCCTCATACATATAATTCAGGGGTGAAATCTACTTACCTTCCTCACCAGTTCAGAAGTGCACACCGCGTGCATACATTCGGTTCAGCACGCATGCGTCACATCAGCGCACAGACCCTCTGCACATGTGCAAAACCTTCTGCACATGTGCAGAGGGTAAAAAACACATCACTTCCTGGTTAAAACAGGAAGTAACAACAACTAGGCGAGTGGGCGGGGCCTCGTGCCACCATCGCTACCGGTTCTCCGAACCACCTGCCACAATCGCTACCGGATCTTCCGATCCAGTCTGAACCGGGAGCATTTCACCCCTGATATAAATCATTCAAAAACAGTAGCAGTAGTTATAGATAGAACTGTCAGAGCGGCAATCAGCCCCGGTCCCATCCTGGGGTAATTGCCCTCAATTAGAGTTGGATCGTGGCATCCTCCTTGTGTATACTTTGCAAGAAAATAAACCGAAATAAATTTTCTAATTAAACTCATATTTATTGTAAAGGAATAAGAACATCTCACTATCTAAATTAGGTTACATCTTGGAATCGTTCCCAGCCTGACCTCTCTTGGCTGGAGAACAAAGAAAAAGTTTTAGAGAAGAAGAAAGGAATGTAGACATGCACAATAGATTAGAGATAAGGACTTGTTTATTAATATTAGAATATAGCTAATATAGAACTGTATTTTCATTCTTAGAGTTAAGAATGTTTTGTAAAAATTTTTATATTGAATAAAGTTTGTTTTTAAAATCTAAAAAAAAAAGAGAGAGAGAGATAAGAACTTGGCAAGCTACGGTAAGTCTAATTGTCCAAAAATAAAAGCTCAGCTGGTAAATACAAAAACGCAGTGACAAGAACATCTCGACAACACATCACAATAACAAGAGTTGGAAAGGGACCTTGGAGGTCCTCTAGTCCAATCCCCAGCTCATGCAGAAAACCCAACACCATGTCAGACAAATGGTTGTCCAATCTCTTCTTAAAAACTTCCAATGTTGGAGCATTCACAGCTTCTGGAGGCAAGCCATTCCACTGATTAATTGTTCTCCCTGTCAGGAAATTCCTCCTTAGTTGCTCCTCTCCTTCATTAGTTTCCATCCTTGATGAGTTTCCATCCATTGCTTCTTCTCCTGCCTTTGGGTGCTTTGGAGAAGAGGGTGAGCCCCCTCCTGTCTGTGGCAGCCCCTCAAATATTGCAAGACTGCTACCATGTCACCCGTCATCCTTCTTTTCACTAGACAATCCCAATTCTTGCAACTGGGTCTTCATAAGTTTTAGCTTCCAGTCCCAGTGAAATGTAAAATTTGTTACTACTGGTTCTGTGGGTGTGGTTTGGTGGGGGGTAATGTGACTGGGTGGGTGGTCCAACTTTTTTTTTACTTTTTTTTTATTGAAAAGTTTTTACAAACATTTTAACCAAGTTTTGAGCCCCACCTCCCTCCCAATTACCCCTCCCTCTACCCCCCCTTCTCCCCCCTCCCCAGACTTCCCAGAGCGAAATACAGGGTGTTTCATTTAGCAATCTTAATCTAACATACACTAACTATCTATAGACTCTTTTCATCTCTTTTTCACTTTAACTCCCTATTTACGTAGCTAAATAATAACATATCTTCTAAAATCCCAATATTCATTCATATACTATTCGAAACTTTTTAGTCCCATATTTGCTTTGAATATAATCAATCCATCTTTTCCAGTCCACAATATATCTTTCTTGTGATTGGTCCTTCAAGTATGCTGAGATTTTCGCCATTTCTGCTAAATTTAATACTTTTAATATCCAAAAAAATGCTTTTAATAGACTCTGACGATCCCAGCTGAGCCACGTGATCATCAGAGGCTTTTTTTTTTTTTTACTTTTAAAAGCATTTTTTCGACCGAAGAGGTTGTAGAAAAAATGCTTTTAAAAATAAAAAAAAAGCCTCTGATGATCACGTGGCTCAGCTGGGCATGGGGGGGGGGGCAGGGATTTTTGCTACTGGTTCTCCGAACTACCCACCGCCATCGTTACCAGATTGGGCGATCTGGTTCGAACCAGGAGCATTTCACCCCTCTCCAGTCCCCTCAAGAGACAATCAATATAAAATTTACCGTTCCTATGAAAATTTTAATTTTAGCCAATCTAGGCCAATCTCTCATTCTCCAAAGGCCATAACATTGCACCAACAAATATTGTCTTTGCCTTTTGAAAAGTACTAATAAGCATTAAGTAGCAAGCTGGCAGCACCACAGAGATTGCTATTCTACCCAGCTAAAAATGCAAATTGCAGGTTGGGATGGCAGAGGGCTGTAATAACCGTCCAGGTTTTAATCATTAAAATACGGCAAGCAGAGAGGAAAAACCTGGAGCAGAGAGCCTAGTCTGGATGCTGCACGAATAGTGTTTCATCCGTCTTGGAGGCTGGAGGTGGCTTTAAGGTTAGATGATCCAAAATTACATCCCTGTCTTCAAAGAGAAATTTCCAAGAGAAGATTCAGCCTCTGTAGCTTCCTAAATTACGTTTCCTGATATAGTTGCTTTTAAAAGTCAGAGGGGGAGGGAGAAGGTTAAAGGTAAAGGTTCCCCTCGCACATAGATGCTAGTCGTTCCCGACTCGAGGGGGCAGTGCTCATCTCCGTTTCAAAGCCGAAGAGCCAGCGCTGTCTGAAGACATCTCCATGGTCATGTGGCTGGCATGACTCAATGCCAAAGGTACATGGAATGCTGATACCTTCCCACCAAAGGTGGTCCCTATTTTTTCTACTTGCATTTTTCCATGCTTTCGAACTGCTAGGTTGGCAGAAACTGGGACAAGTAACAGGAGCTCACCCCATTACGTGGAACTAGGATTTGAACCACTGAACTGCCAACCTTCTGATCAAGCTCAGCGTCTTAGCCACTGAGTCCCCGCATCCCTGGTATAGTTGCTTTTAAAATTCAGAGGGGTAGGGAGAAGGTTACTGCACCTGAGGGCAGGACAAGAAGAAATGGGTGGAAACTAATAAAGGAGAGAAGCAACTTAGAACTAAAGAGAAATTTCCTGACAGAACAATTAACCAATGGAACAACCTCCAGAAATGCTCCAACACTGGAAGTGTTTAAGAAGATGTTGGATAACCATTTGTGTGAAGTGATGTAGTCCCTTCCCTTCTATTCTATTAGCAAAACAAAAAGTAATGGATGGAAACAAATCAAGGATCTTGGAGCCCTGATGGACAATCACTTAAATATGAACCAGCAGAGTGGGGCTGCAGCCAAAAAAGCCAATGTAATTCTAGTCTGCATTAAAAGAGAGACAGAATCAAGATCTCGTGAAGTTCTAATACTGCTTTACAAAGCCTTATTAAGACCACACCTAGAATACTGCATCCAGTTCTGGTCACCAAAAAATATTGAGATTATGGAAAGAGCACAGAGAAGAGCAACGATAATTATTAGAAGGGTGTAGGCTAAAACATACGAAGAACATTTACAGGAATTGGATATGCCTAGTCTAATGAAAAGAAGGACTAACAGATTAATAGATTTGGAAGGGACGTTATCGGTTATCTAGTCCAACCCCCCACTCAAGCAGAAGACCCTACACCACTTCTGACAAATGGCAGTCCAATCTTTTCTTGAAAGCCTCCAGTGATGAAGCTCCCACAGCTTCTGAAGGCAACTTCTGTTCCATGGGTTGGTTGTTCTCACTGTCAGAAAGTTCCTCCTCATTTCTAGGTTGAATCTCTCCTTGTTCAGTTTCCATCCATTATTCCTTGTCTGGCCTTCAGCAGCCCCTCAGGTATTGGAAGACTGATATCATGTCTCCCCTGGTCCTTCTCTTCATTAGACTAGTCAGGCCCAGTTCCTGCAACCGTTCATCATATGTTTTAGTCTCCAGTGTCACTGCGTTTTTATATTTACCAGCAGAGCTATTATTTCTGGACTATCAGACTCACCGTAGTTTGCCAAATTTCTTATCAGCACCTACTACGCATGTCCACATTCCTTTGTACTTTTTCTAGAAACTTTCCTTTGTTCTCCAGCCAGCTAAGGTCAGGCTGGGGATTCTTTGCCAACATGTAATCTAATTTAGATAGTGAGATGTCTTTATTTTCTTACAATAAATATGAGTTTAATTAGAAGATGTATTCCGGTTTTATTGATCAAAGTATACAGAAGGATAAAAGCCACGATCCAACTCAAAATGAGGGCAATTACCCCCACGCAAGGTAACGGGGCTGATTGCCACTCTGACATCCAGTCCCCTAGTCATCCTGGTTGCTCTTCTCTGCACTCTTTCTAGAGTCTCAACATCTTCTTTTTATAGTGTGGTGACCAAAACTGGATGCGGTACTCCAGGTGTGGCCTTTATAGACTGGTATTAGTACCTCACTTGATCTTGATTGTATCCCTCTGTTAATGCAATTTAGGATTGCATTGGCCTTGAGACTAGGAGGGACTTGATAGCACTGTTCCAATATTTGAGGGGCTGTTACAGAGATAAGAGGGTCCAACTATTTTCCAAAGCACAAAGAGGCAAGGCAAGAAACAATGGTTGGAAAGTAACCAAGGAGATAAGCAACCTAGAAAAGAGAACTAAGGAGAAATTTCCTAACAGTGAGAGCAATCAACTGGTGGAATAGCTTGCTTCCAGAAGTTATGGGTGCTTCATCACTGGAAGCTTTCCAAAAGAGACTGAACAATCAAAATGGTATAGGGTCTCTTGCTTGAGCAGGGAACTGGACTAGAACAGGGGTCTCCAACCTTGGCAACTTTAAGACCTGTGGACTTCAGCTCCCAGAATTCCTCAGCCAGCTGGCTGAGGAATTCTGGGAGCTGAAGTCCACAAGTCTTAAAGTTGCCAAGGTTGGAGACCCCTGGACTACAAGATCTCCAAGGTCCCTTCCAACTTTATTATTCTATGTTCTAAAGAGAGACTCAACTTAGATTTCAGGAGAAAATGAGAACAATTAATCAGTGGAACGACTTGCCTCCAGAAATTGCGGGTGCTCCATCATTGTAGGTTTTAAAGAGGAGATTGGACAACATTTGTCAAAAAAAAAAAATGCTTTAAAAGTTTTTTTAAAAAGTTCTGTAGATCAGCTGAGCAACACACAATTGTTGGAACTCTTTTTTTAAAAAAAAAAAATTTAAAGCATTTTTAACTACCAGCAAACCGGCCCGAACCGGTAGCATTTGACCCCTGCTTTCTGCTGAATTTTCCTTCTTGAGTCCTGGAAGGCTTCCGCTCTGCGATAACCTGCAGTTGTGTTAATTTTCCTTCCCTTCCCAAGAGCCACATTGCTTTTTCCCCCTGCAAGAGTCAAAAGAGGAAGCCTTAAGCAAACTCCTCCCTGACTATTTAATCTCAAATCAAGGGGAGCTGAGTTTGCTCAGGGAATTAGCTAAATATCCCTCCTGCGCTTCTCACTACATAGGGGGAATTGGCTTACAAATCAATTGAATGTGTGCGTTTTGGAGCTTGCATAGCCAGAGGTGCCTATTACAGCCTTGCAAAAACCCTGTAAAGTCATTTTAATATTATTAACCCCATGACACAGAGGAGAAAATTAGGTCATCTGGGCAGTTAATGGAAGAAATCAACATCTGACTGAGAACGGAGGTTACGGAATTACAGAATAACGGAGTTGGAAGGGACCTTGAAGGTCTTCTAGTCCAACCCCCTGCTTAGGCAGGAAACCCTACCCCACTTCAGACAAATGGTTACTTCTTAAAAACTTCCAGTGTTGGAGAATTCACAACTTCTGCAGAAAAGTTGTTTCACTTATTAATTGTTCTCACTGTCAGGAAATTTCTCCTTGATTAGTTTCCACCCATGGCTTCTTGTCCTGCCCTCAGGTGCTTTGGAGAATAGCTTGACTCCCTCTTCTTTGGGCAACCCCTGAGATACTGGAATGCTGCTATCGTGTCTCTTCTAGTCCTTCTTTTCATCAAACTAGACACGCCCAGTTCCTGCAACCCTTCTTCATAGGTTTTAGCCTCCAGTCCCCAAGAGTGTCCTCTTCTTCTAAGCTTCTCAATATGGACATCCTTTCTTATAGGATCATTTTCTACCTATGGGTCTCTTCATAGAGCTGGTCATAAATTACATCGCACCCCATCAACATGATCAGAGGAAATGATTCTTGTAGCCCCACTAAAAGCCACCAAGGAATCCAGTTTACAGTGGAAAAGACAGTGGGAAAAGTAAGATGAAGAAGAGGGAAATATTTAATTTCTATTTATTTATTAACTTAGCTTTCCTTCCTTCTCCTCCCTCCCTCCATCTCTCCCTCCAGTCCCATTCTTTCATCTGTTATCTTCCTCCTCCCTCCATCCCCCTCTCTCTCTCTCTTCCTTCCTTCCTTCCTTCTTCCCTCCCTCTCTCTCTCTGTCCTTCTCTCTCTTCCTTCTTTCCTTCCTTCCTTCTTTCCTTCCTTCTTCCCTTCCCTCCATTTCCTCCTTCCCCTCCCTTTCTCTCTTTCTCCCTCTCTCTCCTTCCTTCCTCCCTGCATTCCTCCAATCCTTTTATCTACTATCTTCCTTCCTTCCTTCCTTCTTCCTTCCTTCCTTCCTCCCTCCCTCTCTCCCTTTCTCCCTCTTTCCCTCCGTTCTTTCCTTCTCTTTCCCTCCATTTCCTCCTTCCCCTCCCTTTCTCTCTTCCTCCCTCTCCCCTTCCTTCCTTCCTTCTTTCTTCCTCTCTCTCTCTCTCTGTCCTTCTCTCTCTTCCTTCTTTCCTTCCTTCCTTCCTTCCTTCCTTCCTTCTTTACTTCCTCCAATCCTTCCATCTACTACCTTCCTTCTTCCCTCCCTCCCTGCCTCCCTCTCTCCCTGCCTACCTCTCTCCCTGCCTCCCTCCCTCTTTCCTTCCTACTCTCCATTTATTTCCTTCCTCCCTCCCTCCCTGTCTATTTATCTCCTTCCTTCCTTCTTTCTTCCTTCCTTCCTTCCCTCCTCCCTCCCTCCCTCTTTCCTTCCTACTCTCCATTTATTCCTTCCTTCCTCCCTCCCTCCCTTCTCCCTCCCTCCCTGTCTATTTATCTCCTTCCTTCCTTCTTCTTTCCTTCCTTCCTTCCCTCCTCCCTCCCTCCCTCTTTCCTTCCTACTCTCCATTTATTTCCTCCCTTCCTCCCTCCCTCCCTTCTCCCTCCCTCCCTGTCTATTTATCTCCTTCCTTCCTTCTTTCTTTCCTTCCTTCCTTCCCTCCTCCCTCCCTCCCTCTTTCCTTCCTACTCTCCATTTATTTCCTTCCTTCCTCCCTCCCTCCCTTCTCCCTCCCTCCCTGTCTATTTATCTCCTTCCTTCCTTCTTTCTTTCCTTCCTTCCTTCCCTCCTCCCTCCCTCCCTCTTTCCTTCCTACTCTCCATTTATTTCCTCCCTTCCTCCCTCCCTCCCTTCTCCCTCCCTCCCTGTCTATTTATCTCCTTCCTTCCTTCTTTCTTTCCTTCCTTCCTTCCCTCCTCCCTCCCTCCCTCTTTCTTTCCTACTCTCCATTTATTTCCTCCCTTCCTCCCTCCCTCCCTTCTCCCTCCCTCCCTGTCTATTTATCTCCTTCCTTCCTTCTTTCTTTCCTTCCTTCCTTCCCTCCTCCCTCCCTCCCTCTTTCCTTCCTACTCTCCATTTATTTCCTCCCTTCCTCCCTCCCTCCCTTCTCCCTCCCTCCCTGTCTATTTATCTCCTTCCTTTCTTCTTTCTTTCCTTCCTTCCTTCCCTCCTCCCTCCCTCCCTCTTTCCTTCCTACTCTCCATTTATTTCCTCCCTTCCTCCTCCTCCCTTCTCCCTCCCTCCCTGTCTATTTATCTCCTTCCTTCCTTCCTTCTTTCTTTCCTTCCTTCCCTCCTCCCTCCCTCCCTCCCTCCCTCTTTCCTTCCTACTCTCCATTTATTTCCTCCCTTCCTCCCTCCCTCCCTTCTCCCTCCCTCCTGTCTATTTATCTCCTTCCTTCCTTCTTTCTTTCCTTCCTTCCTTCCCTCCTCCCTCCCTCCCTCCCTCCCTCCCTCTTTCCTTCCTACTCTCCATTTATCTCCTCCCTCCCTCCCTCCCTCTTTCCTTCCTTCCTCTCCATTGATCTCCTTCCTTCCCTCCTCCCCTCTCTTCCCACCTGCCTTTTGGTACTTAGCAGTCTGAAGACTGGTGGGATGATGTCGTACGTTGCTATGTGCTCCCACAGAGTCTTTCAGCCTCCCCCACCACACAGGCCCATTGTACCCATGCAAATGTATGTGCAGCTGTGATTAAAGGGCTGGGAATACGTCAGCTCACCGTTCTGTTATCAGGTGGCAGCTTAATCCAAGCCTTTGCTGAGGCTTTGGGAGAATTGCAAATGCTCTTTTCTCTGTACGGTCTCTCTCTCTCTCTCTCTCTCTCTCTCTCTCTCTCTCTCTCTCTCTCTCTCTCTCTCTCTCTCTCTCTCTCTCCAAGCTCGAGGCCAGACAGGCCTGGCATGTCCCATCCTTGAAGCGGTTGGCCTCTGTCAGTCTTTGCAGTAGAAAAGCATTTGCAATCCAAACACCACAACATTTTAGAATGGGGAGGTTTCCCCCACCAGAAAAAAGATTCAAACTGCTTATTTCCACAGTTAGAATTCCATTTGCAGAAAGCTTGTGAATACAGGCATTTTTCAGCCTAAAAGCTTTTGTTTAATGACCACTGGCACTGAAAAAAGTGACTTACGACTCTTATTCTGTCTGTTCCTCCTCCTCTTCCTCCTCCTCTCTACAAACCCCATTCCCTTCTAGCACTGATGATGTTACCTAGTTGGGTAATGAAATGTCTGGAAGAAAACAACCAAACTCAGAGATCACCAAGGACCCTACAATTCTCCTCCTCCTCCTCTATGCAAACCCCACTCCCTTCTACCACTGGCAACGTTACCCAGTTGGGTAACGGGTGAGATGGATGGGGAGAAATAGGCTCGGACTCAACCCTTCCAAGACCGAGTGGCTGTGGCTTCCGGCGTCCCGGTATAGTTAGCTGGTGCCATCGCTGACTATTGGGGGTGAATCTTTGCCCCCCACAGAGAGGGCTCGCAATCTGGGTGTCCTCCTAGACTCATGATTATCTTTAGAAGAGCAAATGATGGCCGTAGCCAGGGGGGACTTTTTATCAGGTTTGCTTGATCTGCCAGTTGCGTCACTTTCTGGACCGGGACGCCCTGCACACGGTCACTCATGCCCTTGTCACCTCCAGCCTGGACTACTGTAATGCTCTCCACATGGGGCTCCCCTTGAAGAGCACTCAGAGGCTCCAACTGGGCCAGAATGTGGCCACGCGGGTGGTTATGGCGCACCCTGTTATGCCCACGTAACACTTCTCCTGCGCAAGATGCACTAGCTCCCAGTGGTCTTCCGAGTGCAATTCAAGGTGTTGGTCACCACCTTCAAAGCCCTCCATGGCATAGGACCAGGGTATCTACGGGACCGCCTTCTGCCACCGATAGATTCCCACCAACCAGTTCGCTCCCACAGAGAGGGACTCCTCAGGGTGCCATCAGCCAAGTTATGTCGGCTGGCAACACCCAGGAGGAGAGCCTTCTCTGTCGGAGTTCCTGCCCTTTGGAACAAATTGCTCCCGGACATACGTACAATCTCTGACCTCCGGGTCTTCCGCTGTGCCCTTAAGACCCTACTGTTCCAACAGGCGGGGCTGTCTAATTGAATGATTTTAAATTGGGGTTTTAAATTTTGGGGTTTTAAAATTCGGCCAAACTATTTAATGATTTTAATTAATTTTAACCATGATATTTGTATATTTATGTTTTTAAATTGGCTGTACACCACCCCGAGTCCTTCGGAGAAGGGCGGTATATAAATAAAATTATTCTATTCTATTCTATTCTATTCTATTCTATTCTATTCTATTCTATTCTATTCTATTCTATTCTATTCTATTCTATTCTATTCTATTGTACAGTCTCCAAGGAAACAACCAAGCTCAGAGAGAATCAAGGACCCCTCATTTCAACCTTGAGCTACCAATACTTCTTTTGAACCCCTACCCTAAATGGGAGTTGGATTCCCTCCTCTAAGCGGTTGTCAGTTCCACAAAAGCAATTTTGAAAGCTTTTTCATTAAACGTATTGCAACGTGGTGGAGGAAATACACCTGATATTATTTTCGCTACGGCATTCAGTTACAATTTGGTGGCGAAAACCACAAGGGAAGTCACCCTCCTAAAAGAATGAAATATTTTGAGAAATATTTAAGAAGTCAGAATATTATATTTTCCTAAAGGAGAAATATCTTTCTAAAGACAGAAACTCAGAGCTTCAGCTCCCTGCCCCCAGCAGATATTTGGTGCCCATTAAGAAAGACTGGGCCAGTCTATCTACAAAACAAAAGTCCTTCAGATCCAGAGTGATGGGATTAAAACATGACCCTCCAGGACATAATAGCAATAGTACTTAGACTTATATACCATTTCAAACTGCTTTTACAGCCCTCTCTAAGTGATTTACAGTGTCAGCCTCTTGCCCCCAACAATCTGGGTCCTCATTTTACCCGTCTGGAAACGATGTGAGGCTGAGTCAACTTTGAGCTGGTCAAGATTGAACTCCAGGCAGTGGGCAGAGTTAGCCTGCATTCTAACCATCGTGCACCATGGAGGGAGGGAGGGAGGGAGGGAGGGAGGGAGGGAGGGAGGGAGGGAGGAAGGAAGGAAGGAAGGAAGGAAGGAAGGAAGGAAGGAAGGAAGGAAGGAAGGAAGGAAGGAAGGACAATAGCATTAGCACTTAGATTTACATACCACTTCACAGTGCTTTACAGCCCTCTCTAAGCGGTTTAGTGTCAGCATATTGCCCCCAACAATCTTGGTCCTCATTTTACCGACCTTGGAAGGATGGAAGGCTGAGTCAAACCTTGAGCCTGTGAGACTCGAACTGCTGAACTAGTAACCTGCTGTACTGCATTCAAACTGCTGCGCCACCATGGCTCATAGGCTTATCTAGCAACAGAACTTACCACATGACACAATTTCCTAAAGACATTGCATCACCCAGCAAACTTCAGCCAAATCTGGGACTCAGACAACCTACAAAGTTAGCTATGACCCCTACAACAACCCATTGAATACATGTCCTTGCACAGGAACAGGAAGCTCAAGTTCAAAGCCCAGAGAGGGTATAAATAACCCTCATTCTCAACTCCATGTAGTCAGCTGCCCAGAATTACAGGTGCTTGGTGGTTCTGCTTCACCATTAAACCATCTTTCCAATCATCCTCCCATGTTTCCAATGTCGTTCTCCCCACTTGGAACTGAACCCAGATGGACATTTCTCCCAACAACCAGGAAATAAAAATCTAAGGCATCACACGGCCTTTGTTTAAATCACTGGATTGAGTGACTTCTGTTGGTGGTGGCTCTAAGGCAGTGTTTCTCAACCTTGGTAGCTTGAAGATGGGTGGACTTCAACTCCCAGAATCCCCCAGCCAGCTGGCTGGGGGATTCTGGGAGTTGAAGTCCACCCATCTTCAAGCTTCCAAGGTTGAGAAACACTACTCTAAGGCCTAATAGCTGTGCAAAACAACCCTCATCCCAGGCAATTAATTGAGCATTTCTGTGTTCTGTTATACATAGCATCACACATGACCATCGCAATATCCTGTTTGGCAATGGATTCCTTGAGCCCTGCCATCCACCAAAACACGATAGGAGCATAGTGATTATTGATCTTAGAGCTGGCCTTGTCTTTGAAAGCCAGTAAATGAAATCTCCGCATTTTCTCTCCGCCTTAGAAATTCTCAGAAATAGAGTTCTACCGATCTCCATCCATCATCTCCCTTCCGTTGCCTTTTCTTCTTAAGGACAAAGACATGGAAAGGCAAAATGAAGACAGGCAATAAGTTAAACCCTTGTGGACCACTGCTCTTCCACCAGCCGTGGGATGGGATGGGATGGGATGGGATGGGATGGGATAGAGTAGAGTAGAGTAGAGTAGAGTAGAGTAGAGTAGAGTAGAGTAGAATAGAATAGAATAGAATAGAATAGAATAGAATAGAATAGAATAGAATAGAATAGAATAGAATAGAATAGAATAGAATAGAATAGAATAGAATAGAAGTAGAGTAGAGTAGAGTAGAGTAGAGTAGAGTAGAGTAGAGTAGAGTAGAGTAGAGTAGAGTAGAGTAGAATAGAATAGATTAGAATAGAATAGAATAGAATAGAATAGAATAGAATAGAATAGAATAGAATAGAATAGAATAGAATAGAATAGAATAGAATGTAGAATGTAGAATGTAGAATGTAGAAAATAGTGTGGAGTGAGTGGAGTGGAGTGGAGTGGAATGGGATAGGATAGGATAGGATAGGATAGGATAGGATAGGATAGGATAGGATAGGATAGGATAGGATAGGATAGGATAGGATACAATACAATACAATACAATACAATACAATACAATACAATACAATACAATACAATACAATACGGGAATGGGAATGGGAATGGGAATGGGAATGGGAATGGGAATGGGAATGGAGTGGAGTGGAGTGGAGTGGAGTGGAGTGGAGTAGAGTAGAGTAGAGTAGAGTAGAGTAGAGTAGAGTAGAGTAGAGTAGTGTGTCAAGTGTTACAGTTCTTTGAGAATCCTCTGAGATTCCTCTGAGCTGGACTCATTTTCGAAACGATGCTCCCTTCCGGGAGCATGCTCACATTTTCGTTTCTGTGTGAACTGGTTGTTACAGTTATGTGATGCCCACCTCTGCCTAAAAGGACCAAGCTCATTCACGACAGAAATCACAGGTTGCATTGCAACTCAGCCTGACAAATGGCTTCCAGTTGCGTGGCCTTTTGGGGTGTCGAGGAATGGGAGAAGAGAAGAATGTTATCTCGTATTTAAATCCTGGGTACATCCCAACTGAGTGTACGGACTCCGCAGACCAGCGAGATGGCATTGTGACCAGCTCTGTGTGCCACAATCCCGCACCCCTCCATCAAAAGAACCGAAAGGCCTTTTCTTAAAAGGAAAAAAAAATAAATTAAAAAGATAAAATATATTTACTGCATCCAAAAGGAACCTTTATCTTCGATGCCCATGACTCTGCACGAGTTGTTCTTCCTTCCTGGTAGAAGATCCATTTAAATGCAAATGTTGACTTTTTGTCTGACTCTGGAGGGAAGATGCTGGCTGGTGATTTTTAATTTTAATGGGCTCGGAACACGTTAGGTGGGAGGCTTTCTTCTACTTCCAACACAAGCGAGCTGTAATTTAATTGGATAGGACACCAAAAACAAATCTGAAGCCAGAAGGAAAAGGCTGCCCAGAAAGAACCTAAACAACTGGTCTTCTTTGTTTTTTCTTTGAAGACATTTTCCTTCTTATCCAAGAAGCTTCTTCAGCTCTGACGGGATGGTGGGGAATGGAAGAAACAAGAAAATCCAGTTGCCTCCTGAAAAAAGCACCTTTGAGACAACCATGACCTGGATGATGGAAAATCTCTACAGACTATTATTACTAAGCTGTTGAGTAATTTCACCAAGAATTATTTTTTTTAAGAAATGTGTCTTCGTACGATCAATCCTAGGGAGGTATAACCAAGTAGTCCACTGGTGGGATTCAGCCGGTTCGTGCAGATTCAGGCGAATTAGTAGTTAAATTGCTGGCTGGCCCCACCCCCTCCTGTCCCGCCCCTTCCAAGAGTTCCCACACGCCCCATTTTGGCTCCCAGGTAAGTGCAGGGAGGCCTCCTAGGCCCAAAATGGGGCACCGGGGGCGGTGCATCCCCCCCCCCCGTGGCCCATTTTTGCTCCCAGGGGGGTGCAGGAGGCTAAGTGCTGCCTGTCACACCCCCTGGCCACGCCCACCAAGCCACACCCACAGAGCCTGTAGTAAAAAAAAAATTGAATCCCACCGCTGAAGTAGCCACATGCCAGCAAGGCTCGGCAAAATATACACTTATATTTTGTTTAACCGTTGCTTTTTCATCTCAGGAGGCTAATATCTCTCACTCCCTTGATTCTTTTCCCAGCTTCCCTTTGTTAATTTTTAACCGACCCCCTGCTGGTTTTAATCTTCATTTTGTTACCATGGAGTCAATGATTTTTTTTTTTCCTCCCAAAGGCAGAACTTATGGACATTCATAAAATAACTTCTTTTTTTAAAAAAAAACAAAAAACCAATCAATTCCCTGGGCCCACACAGCTATCCAATCTGACTATTGGCAATCCACTTCCTGCCAGATTTCTATTCCCCAAAAAAGAATCTTCATCACTCACAGTTTACAAAGACAGAAGAGCTTCGCGTTGGGGAGGGAATCTTTTATTTATAAATCATCGAAGCCAACTTCCCATCAATTAAAATATACTTTGAAATGGGGCACGTGGCAAAGCGAATGAAATCAAGCCCAGAAATTACCGAAATGATTAAACCAGCCAAACGGAATAGGCCCGTTTATCAACCGAAGAACATTTCTCTTATCTTCTTAGTACCGTTATACTGAGCCACTTTCCCCAACTTGGCACCTTCCAGATATTTTGGATTACAGTTTCCATCTTCCTGAGTTAGGGAAGCCAAGAATCTCTGGAAAAGCATACTTGGAAAATCATTCCATGTTCTAGTCAGGGTAAAGATCAGAAAGATTGGGAAGCAGCATAGTGGCCTAGTGGTGAAGACACTCGCCTCCCACTCGGAAGGTTGAGAGTTCAATCCTGGGCAGTGACAGATGTCAGGGCGCAAAGAGAAAATATTTGCTGTGAACTCCATATAGGCATCAGGAAGGGCATCTGGCTAGCTCCACTTGGTTGCCCCAAACCTATCCCTAAGCAAGGGATTACAGTAAAGGTAAAGGTTCCCCTCGCACATGACTCTAGGGGACGATGCTCATCTCCATTTCAAAGCCGAAGAGACAGCGCTGTCTGGGGAATGCTGTCTGGGGAATTCGGGGTGTTGAAGTCCATCCATCTTAAAGTGGTCAAGGTTGAGAAATTCTTGTCCTAGACTATAGGTAAAGCAAAATGTTCTCCTCGCACATATGTGCTAGTCGTTCCCGACTCTAGGGGGTAGTGCTCATCTCTGTTTCAAAGCCGAAGAGCCAGCGCTGTCCGAAGACGTCTCCGTGGTCATGTGGCCGGCATGACTCAATGCCAAAGGGGCACAGAACGCTGTTACCTTCCCACGAAAGGTGGTCCCTATTTTTCTACTTGCATTTTTTACATGCTTTCGAATTGCTAGGTTGGCAGAAGCTGGGACAAGTCATGGGAACTCACCCCGTTACGCAGCACTGGGGATTCGAACCACTGAACTGCCGACCTTTCGATCGACAAGCTCAGCGTCTTAGCCACTGAACCACCATGATTACAGGGTCATAAAAAGAAAAAAAAACCATAGGAAAGATTGGAGCAATTCTAGGTCGATCTAGCCCCAAGGTCATCCTATTATACCGGGCTAGGTAATCTCATTAGTACAGTAGAATTAATTTTAATCTCATGCAGTGATGGGGTTAGCTAGTCTGCCAACAGAACATCTTCAGGTTGAACCAAAGGTGCTTTTTCAGGAGGCAACTGGACTTTCTTGTTTAAAAGACTTTTAGCTATACAGTTTGGGATTGTATAGCACCCTTTGAATGGTGTGGGAGTAGGAATGGATTTCCAGAGGAAAAAAATGCAGACTACAAGAACCAGGAGCACTACTCAGGTGACCCTGAGGACACAGATAAACCTCCAAGTGGCCTTAAAAACTCTCTAAAAGGATGCAAATGACCAGTTGTCTGCAAGGAGTATCAATCCTTCCGTTCCCCACCATCCAGTCAGAGCTGAAGAAGCTTCTTGGATGAGAAGCGAAATGTCTTCGAAAGAAAAAAAAACCAGAAAGTCCAGTTGCCTCCTGAAAAAGCACCTTTGGGATAACCATCACCTGGATGATGGAGAATCTCTACAGACTTTTAGCCAAGTTTGAAGAACATCAAGAACCAAGAAGTTCAACCCTAAGCTTTGATGACCTTCCGACAAGAAAAGTCAACGGGGAAGGCAGATTTCATTGAACAACCAACTTACTAACTTATGAACTGCAGTGACTCACTTAACCATGGAGGCAAGGAAGGTCATAAAACGGGACAAAACTCACTTAACAAAGGTCTCACTCAACCACAGAAATGTTGGGCTCAATTGCGGTCATATGATGAGCTGTACTCTCAACTTTTGGAGACTGCAAATGATGTTATCTAAGATGTTTCGAGAAGACACAATGATCTACATCCTAAGAAATGGTGGGGCAATTGTAAATGCTTTGTGGAATTTCACATATTTATGGAGGAGAAGGAGTGGCAGAATCTGGGGGCGGAGTCAAAAGAGGAATCAGTCTAGAATCCCTACGTAGCCACAAATAAACTAAGTCCAACTCCTCTTGAATTCTGTTGACCCTTATTTAATTCCAAGCAGGTCTAATCAGTAGTTGAGAAGATTCCTCTGCGAAGGCTTTTTAGCAATAAATCAGTTTAATTGGACTTTCATCTATGGATCTGGTCTTCCATGCCTGACATTAATCTTCTCAGCTCCGGCCCATGTTCTACCTCTCTTTCTCCTACTATCCAGTTCTTTAATCACCTCCAGGAAATTCAAATGTTGCATCCCAGGTTTAACAGATTTAACAGATTAACAGAGTTGGCAGGGACCTTGTAGGTCATCAAGTCCAACACCAACATCACCCCACCCTACACCATTTCTGTCAGATGATAGTCCAGTCTCTTCTTGAAAGCCTCCAGTGATGAAGCTCCCACAACTTCTGAAGGCAACTTCTGTTCCATGGGTTGATTGTTCTCACTGTCAGAAAATTCCTCCTTATTTCCAGGTTGAATCTCTCCTTGTTCAGCTTCCATCCATTATTCCTTGTCTGGCCTTCAGGTGCCTTGGAAAATAGCTTGACCCCCTCTTCTCTGTGGCAGCCCCTGAAGTATTGGAAGACTGCTATCCTGTCTCCCCTGGTCCTTCTCTCTCTCTCTCTCTCTCCTTTTTGCAACAAACCCGACCAGAATTGAGCTCCAAATTCATGTTACTAAGTGAGACATTGCTTTCCTTGCCACATTTGTGATGTAGATTACTGCAGGTATTAAATTAGTCACCCAATTGTTAAATGAATTTGGTTTCCCAGTGGACTCTGCTCATCGGAAGGTCGCAAAAAGGGATCACACGACCCCAGGATATTGCAACCGTCATAAATGTGAGTCAGTTGTCAAGCATCCAAATGTAAAGCATGTGGTCGTAAGTGTGAAAAACGGTCGTACATCCACTGTTTTGGAGCGGTCACTACACAAACTGTTGTAAATTGAGGACTTCCTGCATTTGGCTTTGCAGTGAGATTTCTCTGTCTTTCTATTCTTTCTCGTCTTCCGTGCTTTTGAGTCCTGAGTCATTTTCAGAAAAAAAAAAAAAACTCTACGTTTGTGGCTGACTTTAATGTTCCATTCCCTCTTCCCCTTCCTCTGGCTGTCTTCAAACAATGCCTGGCATCTCCACTTATTATGATTATTATTATTATTTGCCCATCACCTGGAGCTGATATCTGCGGAATCAGTTGACATTTTAATGGGATGTTTGTAGTCCTGGACAGATGAGAAATCTGAGTGATCAAGCAGTCAAAAGTCATCACTAGCTCCCGGGGACTTTCGTGGCATCAGAGATTAAGGCCATCACTCATTTCCCTTATACACTTTCTAACAGCCCAGCCAGAACCAAATTCTGGCAACCCTCACTGGCAATTCGCTCCTAAGGCTACAGACTAGGAAGCCGGGCAGACAGATTCACAAAATAGAGATAATGGCAGCGGTGGTGACAGGAAATGGGAGACTTAGAACTAAGAGCTTAGAACTAGGGAGGAATTTCCTGACGGTGAGAGCAATTAATCAGTGGGAGAACTTGCCTCCAGAAGTTGTAAATTCTCCAACACTGGAGGTTTTTAAGAAGTTGTTGGACAACCGTTTGTCTGAAGTGGTGTAGGGTTTCCTGCCTAAGAAGGGGGCTAGACTAGAAGACCTCCAAGGTCCCTTCCAACTGTGTTATTCTATTCTATTCTATTCTATTCTATTCTATTCTATTCTATTCTATTCTATTCTATTCTATTCTATTCTATTCTATTCCATTCCATTCCATTCCTTATTTCATTTCATATTCTGTTCTATTCTATTCCTTATTCCATTCCTTATTCTATTCTATTCTATTCTATTCTATTCTATTCTATTCTATTCTATTCTATTCTATTCTATTCTATTCTATTCCATTCCATTCCATTCCATTCCATTCCTTATTCCATTCCTTATTCCATTTCATATTCTATTCTGTCCTGTCCTGTCCTGTCCTGTCCTGTCCTGTCCTGTCCTGTCCTGTTCTATTCTATTCTACTCCATTCCATTCCACTCCATGCCGAAGAGTTCAAGAGACCATCATTTTAACAGATTAACAGAGTTGGAAGGGACCTTGTAGGTCTTCTACTCTAACCCCCCCACCACCACCACCACTCTCCAAGCAGGAGACCCTACACCATTTCTGACAAATCATTCATTTGCAGGACACTCCAGCTGCAGCCATAAGGATGAAGCAGAGAAAGGAAGACGTACAATGAGAAGGAAGGGGGAAAAAAACCATAGGTAAATGCATGTGGGAGACGAAGGGCGTCAAATTTAGAACACAGAATAACAGAGCTGGAGGGGACCTTGGAGGTCATCTAGTCCAACCCCCTGCTCAGGCTGGAGACCCTAGGCCATTTCAGACAAATGGGTGTCCATTCTATGTTTGGAACCTTCTAAGTAATGGGGCGTCCGCAACTTCTGAAGGCAAGCTGTTCCATTGATTGATTGGTCTCACTGTTACGAAATGTCTCCTTAGTTCTCGGTTGCTTCTCTCCTTGGTTAGTTTTCATCCATTGTTTCTTGTCCTGCTTTCAGGTGCTTTGGAGAATAGCTTGACTCCCTCTTCTTTGAGATATTGGAAGGCTGCTATCATGTCTCTCCTAGTCCTGTCTTCCATTAGACTAGATATATCCAATTCCTTTCATCATTCTTCACATGTTTTAGCCTCCAGCCTCCTCATTATCTTTGTTGCTCTTCTCTGCACTCTTTCCAGAGTCTCAGCATCTCTCTCTATATATATATATATGTGTGTGTGTGTGTGTGTATGTGTGTGTGTGTGTGTGTATACCAGTAATATCTCGGGTTTCTTCCCATGTAATTGTAAGCATATCTTTAGAAGGATCGCAGCGATGTTTCGATGAGGCTTCGTGCTTCCTGGAGCAATGTGAGATTGCAGCTGACCCTTCACATTGCAACCTCACATATATATATATATATATAGTGGCAATCAAAACTGGATGCAGTATTCCAAATGTGGTCTTGCCAAGGCATTATAAAGCAGTACTAATACTTTCTGTGATCTTGATTCTATCCTTCTATAAATCTATCCTAGAGGGATTGGACTTGAACTATTTGTGGCAACATAATGACTCTAAGCTACTGACATGTTTAACTCCGCCTGCCCAAGCTCTGCCTGCTCTTTTTCCTACACTAGTAGTGAAATCTAAAATTTGTTACTGTTCTGTGGGCGTGGCTTGCTGGGGGGATAATGTGACTGGGTGGGCATGGCCAATTTTCTTTTTTTTTTACTTTTAAAGCCATTTTTTCGGTGAAGAGGTTGTAAAAAAAATGCTTTCAAAAGGCTCTAACAATCCCAGCTGAGTTGCCTGATCGGCAGAGGCTTTTTTAAAAAGCCTCTGCCGATCAGACAACTCAGCTAGGATCATCAGAGGCATTTAAAAGAAAAAAAGGTTTAGGCTGATTACATAATAAAATGTTAAATGCTAGAATAAGATGTTAAATTGAATGGCAAAAATTGGATTTAGACTTGTATTGTTTTTTCTTGTGGGTTTTTTTTTTGTTGTTCTTTTTTTATTTTTGTTTTTCTCTTTTTTTCCCCCCTGTTAAAATCTTAATTGATGAAATTTGGAATTTACACTTATTGTATACCGGATCCAAACCTTTGCTCTAAAAAGATGTTGTTTTATGCTTTATGTTAAAAAAACAAAAAAAATTCAAAAAAAAAAAAAAAGAAAAGGAAAGGAAAAAAAAGGTTTTTTTTCTTTTAAAAACCTTTGACGATCCCAGCTGAGCCGTGCAATCATCAGAGGCTTTTTTTTTTTTTACTTTTAAAAGCATTTTTTTCAGCCAAAGAGGTTGTAGAAAAAACGCTTTTAAAAATAAAATAAAAAAGCATGATGATTGTGCGGCTCAGCTGGGCATGGGGGGGGGGGGCAGGGATTTTTGCTACTGGTTCTCCGAACCACCTGCCTCCATCATTACTGAATCAGGCGATCCAGTCCGAACCAGGAGCATTTCACCCCTGATCTACACAGACATGCACATTTCCTTCTCCGGGTGCAGATCCCATCACCGCAACGTAGTCTAAAACAAAGCCTGAGACCCGATGAGTCATTACAATAAGAACAGACAAATATTAATCCTTTCTGAGTCTCAAAAAGTGAGGTTGTTAACCGATCAGATCCACAAGGACAGGATTAAAAGAAAAAAGGATGATTTAGATTAATAGAGAGATATAGCTTGCACTTTATACGTTATAGTCATTGGTTTCTTCGTTAATGGCTTTTCCAGGTCTTGCAATAAAAGGAGCTTATCAAGAACAGTGTCCTTAAATCACTGCCTGCAAGATTTCTCATTCCAGTTTCAGACACTGTGATGCTTAACATCCCTTTCTGAGAGATGTAGGTAGCTGATTCTAATTCTGGTTTTCACTCTACACTTTGTGCCCAACTCCTCGCTGTTTCCTGTTTGACATGTTGCCCCAAAGATGCTTTTTTTTTCAAGAGGCAACTGGGCTTTCCTGTTTTTCTTTGAAGACGTTTCACTTCTCATTCAAGAAGCTTCTTCAGCTCTGACTGGAGGGTAGGGAATGGAAGGATTTATGTTCCTTGCAGACGGCTGGTCCTTTGCATCCTTTTAGAGAGTCCTTGAGGCCACTTAGAAGTTTATCTGTGTCACCAGGGTCATCTGAGTAGTGCAAATGGGTGTTGGAAGTGCTGAAAGGACTATGTTGTAGATGTCTATCTCCTGTCTACAACATAGTCCTTTCAACAGTTCCAAGAAGGTGTTGTGTCCCAGGCCCAAGTAGTAGTCGATGCAAACAATTCCAAAACAAACAGACCTTATTAGAACAGCTGAGAATTAACTCATTCTCAGCATAGTCCAAACTAATTCAAAACAAATTCTTCATAACACAAGTTCTTCAGTCTAATCACCAACCTTGGTATAATTAGGCAAACTGCCAAAGTCTTCTCTTGGCAAAAGTTCAGAAGCAGAAGATGCTGACCTATCTATCAACGTTGTTTTTCGACAAAGAGCCTAAGAGCTGTTGCTGGTCTTTTAAGCCTTGTGGGAGGGGCCAATCATCTCTTGGCCCTACTCCCGAGTCGTCCTCTTTGCTTTAACTGCTTTTGCCTTCTGGCAGCTCTGTGCATGTGTGCACTAGGAACAGGCTCCTCCTGTTCCTCTGCCTCTCTGCTGTCAGCCACTGGAGGCTCCGGAGTCCGCACCTCACTCCCCGATGGCCCTGGCTCCATCTCTGCCTCTGACGCAGAGCCCTCATCCGGCCTTCCCCAGCCTCCAGGACTGGCCCATGTTCTTCCTCAGCCTCATCTCTGCCAGCTCCTCAGGTTGCTGGTGGCCCACAACAGAAGGCTCAACACCCATTTGCATTACTCAGAGGACCCTGAAGACAAAGATAAACCTCCAGGTGTCCTCAACGACTCTCAGAAAGCATGCAAATGACCAGCTGTCTGCAAGGAGTATCAATCCTTCCATTCCTCACCATCCAGAAGAAGCTTCTTGGATGAGAAGCAAAACGTCTTCAAAGAAAAACAAGAAAGTCCAGTTGCTTCTTGAAAAAAGCACCTTTGGGACAACCATGACCTGGATGACTAAGAATCTCCACAGACATGTTTGACATGTTGGGTTGAGGATGATTGTTGAAACCCTGGAGAATTTTCTCAGTGTTATTTTTTCCACATTTCTTTACGACGAATAAAAAGTGCTTATTCACTTTTAGCCTTTCACTGAACGTTCCTTGGATCAATATCTGAAAAGAAAGTCAGGACATCCAGGCTTCAGGGAAACAAATCACCGCAGTAAATAAAAATGACCACCGTGGTTTGAAATCTGATTTGCTGAAGGTTTGAAGCACCTTTTCCTCCAACCCTTCCTGTTCAAATCAAGAATAGCAATCAATGTGCATTCTTCTTCTTTCAAGGTCAGTTTAGAATTCAGGTCAAGCAGCGGGAAGCACAGAATGAGAAAAGCGAGGCCTTCCTTCGGGGAGGCGGTTATGAGTTTGAATTCAGGTCAAACAGCAAAAAGCCCAGAAAGATCTTTGAAAAGAACCTAACCTGGTTAAGCCAGAAATCAGCTTGAAAAGCCACACATACATGTGATCCAGAGATGGTATTCAGCTGGTTCGGAGCGGTTCACCTGAAGCAGTAGCGGAAATAGTGGGTGGCACTGCCCACCCATCCCGGATCTATGCCATCCTATTTAGGCACATTTTTGAGGCTGGGCACATGCGTGGACACTCATATTTGTGAACCGGTACAGAAAGTAAGGGGGATGTGGTGGTTCAGTGGCTAAGATGCTGAGCTTGTCGATCGAAAGGTTGGCAGTTCAGTGGTTCGAATCCCTAGTGCTGCGTAACGGGGGTGAGCTCCTGTGATTTGTCCCAGTTTCTGCCAACCAGCAGTTCGAAAGCAGGTAAAAAATGCAAGTAGAAAAAATAGGGACCCCCTTTTGTGGGAAGGCAACAGCGTTCCATGCACCTTTGGCATTGAGTCATGCCGGTCACATGACCACAGAGACGTCTTCGGACAGCGCTGGCTCTTCGGCTTTGAAACGAAGATGAGCACTGCCCCCTAGAGTCGGGAACGACCAGCACATATGTGCGAGGGGAATCTTTACCTTTACAGAAAGTAAGTGAATACCATCCTGGTGTGACTGCTTGTTCTACTTCACTCTGAGAAGTAGAATGTGACCTACTATAGGTAGTCCTTGATGTATGACTAAAATCTGGAGCAGAATTTCCATTGCTGACAAAGGTGACTGTTTTATATCATAACTACCTACCAGTTGCCAAGCAGCTTGAATTTTGATCACATGACCACAGGGATACTGCAACAATTGTGAATATGAAAAGCAGTCAAACGTCACTTTTTTTTTCAGCGACGTTGCAACTTTGGTCGCCAAATGAATGGTTGTAAGTCAAGGACTACCAGTATCACCTATTTCGTTGCATCCAAGTGGGCTCACGCTGTTCTATGCAAGGTGGAATCTCTAATCTAGAGACTTCTTTTACGTGAGCTTAAATAGTTGAATATGAGCGAGCCGTGTGCGGCAGAGCCTGAGTAGCGTAGGGGGCTAATGCCTCCAACTAAAGGCAGCAATTAACATCCAGCTGCCTGTAATTCTGCGAGTTCAATCCTAGCCAGGCTCAAGGTCGACTCAGCCTTCCGTCCTTTCTAAGGTGGGTAAATTGAGGACCCAGTTTGTGGGGGCAATAAGCTGACTTTGTATAAATATATACAAAAGTGTGAAGGCTATTGCTTAATGCATTGTAAGCCGCCCTGAGTCTCCGGAGAAGGGCGGCATATAAATCAAATTAAAAAAAAAAAAAAGCCAATGCAATCCTTGTTTGTATAAACAGAGACGTAGAATCAAAATCACATGAAGTGTTAGTACCGTTTTACAAAGCCTTAGTAAGGCCACAGCTGGAATCCTGCATCCAGTTTTTTTCACCGCACTACAAAGAAGATGTTGAAGCTTTGGAAAAAGTTCCAGGAAGAGCAACGAAGATGATCAAAGGCCCGGAGGCTAAAACATATGAAGAACAGCTGCAGGAACTGGGTTTGGCCAGTCTAGAGAAAAGAAGGACTAGGGGAGATATGATAGCAGTCTTCCAATATCTCAGGGGCTGCCCCAAAGAAGAGGGAGTCAAGCTATTCTCCAAAGCACCTGAGAGCAGGACAAGAAGCAATGGGTGGAAGATAATCAAGGAGAGAAGCAACCTGGAATTAAGGAGAAATTTCCTGACTGTGAGAACAATTGACCAGTGGAACAGCTTGCCTCCAGAACAATGGTGAGTTGCTCCCGGTTCTGTCTGGTTCTTCCAAACTGATAGTAAAAGAAGCAGGAGGCTCCACCCACCCACCCAGATGTCATAACGAATGATCTGCACATGCACAGAAGCTTCTGCGCATACACAGAAGTGAGCATGTGTGCGCGCCTGTTGCGAACTGGTAGTAAAGGTAAGTACAACCCATCCCTGCTCCAGAAGTTGTGGTGCTCCATCACCGGAGGCTCTTAAGAAGAGACTGGACAACCATGTGTCTGAAGTGGTATAGGGCAGTGACAGCAATCCTTTTAGAGACCGAGTGCCCAAACTGCAATCCAAAACCCACTTATTTATCGCAAAGTGCCAACGCGGCAATTTAACCTGAATGATGAGGTTTTACTACCTAAAATAATGGTACATAAGGCAAAGTTCAGCTAATTGTTCTAAGAAAAATGTGATAAATGCACTTTTATACCCCTTCATTTTTTCCCCCTGCTTTTGAAACATTACGTTTAGCAACAATAAAAAAGAAAAAGACTTTTGTAATATCATTTCTCTCTTTCCCTCCCTCCCTCTCTTCCCTCCCTCCCTCTCTCTCTGCTTGTCCTGTCCGTCCGTCCATCTGTCTGTCTATCTACATCTATCTGTCATCTATCTATCTATCTATCTATCTATCTATCTATCTATCTATCTATCTATCTATCTATCTATCTATCTATCTCTATCATCTATCTATCTATCTATCTATCTATCTATCTATCTATCTATCTATCTATCTATCTATCTATCTATCATTTATCTATCTATCTACATCTATCTATCTATCTATCTATCTATCTACATCTATCTATCTATGTCAGTCTTCTATCTATCTCTGTCATCTATCTATCTATCCATCCATCCATCCATCCATCCATCCATCCATCCATCCATCCATCCATCCATCCATCTATCTCATCTATCTATCTATCTATCTATCTATCTATCTATCTATCTATCTGTCATCTATCTATCATTTATCTATCTATCTACATCTATCATCTATCTATCTATCTATCTATCTATCTATCTATCTATCTATCTATCTATCTATCTATCTATCTACATCTATCTATCTATGTCAGTCTTCTATCTCTATCTATCTATCTATCTATCTATCTATCTATCTATCTATCTATCTATCTATCTATCCATCCATCCATCCATCCATCCATCCATCCATCCATCTATCTATCTATCTATCTATCTATCTATCTATCTATCTATCTATCTATCATCTATCTGTCATCTATCTATCTATCTATCTCTATCCGTGCTCTGCTGCCCATATTGTGTGAATCCAACCACTTGGGCTATGGAGTGGGAGTGGAGGCTGGCAGGCAAAGCCAAGCATTAGAAATCTATGCAAAATAAGGCAACTCAAACCTGGATCCTGTCTGGGAGACAACCCCCCTTCCCTCTCCCTCTCTCCCCTCGCGGCAGGGGCCCGGGCAGCCTGAATGCAGCTCCCTCCTTGGAGGCGCCCAGCAAGCGCTTGCGCCCAGCAAGCAAACAAACATGGTGCTCCGCCTGAGAGGCGGCGGCGTGGAACCCCACCTCTGGCCAGCGGGAGCGCTGCAGGCAGGGTGTGCACCTTCCCCACCACTGCAGCACTGGTGCTGGCCAGGAGGGACGCGTGAGCTGAACGTTTGGAGTGATGCTCGACAAAGTTTGCAAGCGGGATCGGTGGGGCTGCTTAGTGGGGACGAAGATCCTGGCTTGTTGGGTTCGCTTCAACGTGGGGTGGGAATGCAGAAGGCAGAGGAAATCTGTGCCTCTCGGCGTTCAACCCTCAAAGACTTCTTTGTGGTGTCTGGGAGAGGAGGGCAAGGCGCAAGACCAGCCAGTGGTGGGATCACACGACAGGGAGCTGCAGCGAAGGGATGAAAGAGCCTGTGGCTTGCCGATACCACCCTATGGCATACTATGCTGGGGCGATGGTGTGCATGCCCACAGGGAGGCCTCTGAGTGCCACCTCCGGCACATGTGCCATAGATTTGCTACCAGGGGTATAGGGTCTCCTTCTTGAGACAGCGGCTGGGTTAGAAGGCCTTTGAGTTCCCTCCCAGCTTTATGGTTAGAGTGGTTAGAGTGCAGTACTGCAGGCTCCTTCTGCTGACTGCTGGCTTGCCTGAAATTTGGCAGTTCAAATTTTACCAGGATTTTACAAGGTTAATTCAGCCTTCCATCTTTCCGAGGTGGGTCAAATGAGGACCCAGATTGTTGAGGGCACGTAAGTCCAAGTGCTTTTGCTATTTATTTATTTATTTTATTTATTATTGTGATTTATATGCCGAGGACTCAGGGCAGCTTACATACAACAATCATCAATACAAATCACAGTAAAACAAATTAAAACAAATTAAGATCCCTATTAAAACCATTCTAAAAATTATAAAACTATACAACCCCTCGATCTGATTATTGCTGGAACAGCCACGTCTTTAGTCCGCGGCGAAAGGAGAGGAGGTCGGGGGCCGTCCTGAGGTCAGTGGGAAGACTATTCCAGAGGGTCGGGGCTCCGACAGAGAAAGCCCTCCCCCTGGGGGCCGCCAGCCGACATTGTTTGGCTGACGGCACCCGGAGGAGGCCCACTCTGTGGGAGCGCACCGGACGATGGGAGGAAGGCAAGAGGTGGTCCTGTAAGTACCCCAGGCCTATGCCATGTAGGGCTTTATAGGTAAGCACCAGCACCTTGAAACGGACCCGGAGAGCAACCGGTAGCCAATGCAGCCCGCGTAGGAGAGGTGTAACACGGGAGTAACGAGGAGCCCCCATAACTACCTGCGCGGCCGTGTAACTGGAGTCTCCGGATGCATCCCAAGGGCAGCCCCATGTAGAGGGCGTTACAGTAATCCAATCAGTATTCTGATTGATTGATCTAATCAAGGAGAAGAGCAACCTGGAATTCAGGAGAAACATCTTAACCATGTCCAGTAGATAAGCTTTCCTGCAGAAGTTGTGGGTCCTCCATCCCTGGAGGTTTTTAAGAAGAGACTGGACAGTCACTTGTCTGAAATGACATAGGCTCTCCTGCTTGAGTGGGAGGGGGGCTGGTCTAGATGACCTCCACGGTCCCTTCCAGCTCCCTTCCAATTAAGCCCAGTTTAAATTTGTCCCCATTCCAACAAACAGCCAACTTACCCCGAGAGGCGGCTGCGGAATTAAGAGATTTTTTTCTGAAAGTGACAGAACATGTCTTGGAACATTGCCACGCGATGCGACGTTTAATGCAGAGCTCCCCAAGGGTGGGATTTGCACGGCTGCCGCGATGCAGATTGCATGATCGGCTCGCCTCGCCAATCCCCTCGGGTGCATGTAGCATGCTGGCACATCAGATTTAAAAAAAAAAAAAAAGCTGCCAGCAATCAGGAAGGCTGTTTTTCTTGCCTGCTCAAAATTTTATTCAAGAGTTATTCCCGGCTTGGAGTGAGTTCCAAGAAAATGGCATTTGTACTTTTTTCTGGTGCGGATGGCTTGTTCT